>JAJQWJ010000017.1:1008841-1101521 GCA_023637945.1 Phaethornis superciliosus
CCATTTAGGGTCAGGACCCTGTTTTAGGGTTGCACCCCCCTTTTAGGATTTGGATCCCAATTTTAGTGTTGTGACCCTATTTTAGGGTTGGGATGCCAATTTTAGGGTTGTGACCCCATTTTAGGGTCAGGACCCCGTTTTGGGGTTGCAACCCCCTTTTAGGACTGTGATCCCAATTTTAGTGTTGTGAACCTATTTTAGGGTTGGGATTCCATTTTAGTATTGGGACCCTGTTTTAGGGTTGCAACCCCCTTTTAGGATTGGGATCCCAATTTTAGGGTTGCGACCCCATTTTATTGTTTGGACCCCATTTTAGTGTTGTTGTGACCCCATTTTAGGGCCAGGCCCCCCCAGGCTGTACCTGCAGGTCTCTGGGTGGTGTCCCCGGGGCGTTCTCCTTTCTCCTTGGGGGGGGGCTGAGGAGGACCCTCGTTTTTCCTCTCGGCGTTTCGCTCTCCTTCCTCTTCGTCCTCCCCGTCGGGGAATTCCCACTGCGACTCTCCCGAGCGCTCGTTAACATAGAAATAGCGTCTATGCTCCCTAAATCACAGGAGAGAGAAGGGGGGGCTTTAGATTCTCCCCCCGACCACCTCACACACCACTCCCAGGTGGGCCTGGCCCACGACAGCTCTGTGCTCTCGCAGGGGAAAGACCCTCTTGTTGCCGCTCTCCCAAACAACTTGGAGGAAAAAAAGCCCCGAGCTGGCTGGCTCAAAGCTTAATTTTTTTTTTTTTTTTTCTTTGTGTAGTGTGTTTTTTTTTTTTTTTGGTTTGTTTGGTTCTTTTTTTTTGTTTTGTTTTTCCTGTTCTGTTTTTGTTCTGTCGCCCTGAACAAAACCCCCTCCCCTCCTCCTCTCTCTCCTCCGAGGGAGGGGGCTGCGAAAAGCCGGCGGGCGGCAGGGCGACGTCTAACACTCAAACCTTGGGGGAACTTTTCAGCCGAGGGGTGGCCAAAAAGTCACCCCCCACCACACTGAGAATGAGGCAACGGGGGAACAGCCCAACGGAGGCAAGAGGCTGCCCCCCTACCCCGTGGTTGGAGGTCGCTTTTATGATACTCTCGGGTGTCAAAAACACACAGTGAATGCTAGAGAGAGGGAGCGGATCTGGGAGCTGAAAAACAAAAGAGCAAAGATTTCAAACAACAGAAAAACCAAGCCGGAGTAAAACCAAAAAAAGAAAGACAAAGAAATGTTTGGGTCTGACCTGCTGGCAGGAGACAGAAATCTTGTTCTTCGTTCCGGCGGGCTGGTGGGGTTTGTCCTTTGGCAGAGCTGTTGGTCAGAAGAGTTGATCCAGAGATCCTGCAAAGTTCACAGAGCTCTCGCATGCGCGACCCCCCAGGCCCGCCCTCCGCAGCGCTTTGCTTCCACCAGCTCTGTCCAGTCAGGGATCTGCAGCTCCGTCTCCAAGCACTGAGCACTCCGTTTGCATCCTCCTCCTCCTCCAGCGGGTTTATTTAATTTTTTTAATCAATTTTTTATTTGTGTATTTATTTTTGGTGCCAGTGGCAGGGCTGGTTTCTCTGCCTGCCCCAGCACCGCCGCTCTCAGTCTCCCGGGGATACAAACGGCGCCAAGGGTCTCGTCGGGTTGGTGGGTTGATGGTCACAAATCATGTCTGAGATGTCAGAGGATGAAAGGTGAGGAAAGGTAGGAGAGGGCGTACCTGTCCCAGTGGCAGGACCAGCCTTTAGGGGTGGCGTTTATTTCGTATTGTTTTAGCTGTTCGGCTGCATCTTGGAGTTTGCGTTTGAGGTAGTTTCCATTGAGAGCACCTTCCCTCCAGTCTGCAATGCGGGTCTAGAGGGCAAGAACCAGGGGAAGGGGAACCATTGAGGGGAGCTGCCACAGGACACCAGGTCCAGAACAAGGTGTTGGGTTGTGTTTTTTTCCCTTTACGGCACCAGGACTCAAAGGGGGTGCTGAGGAAAAGGGGGGGGCTGAGAGGATTTGAGAATCCGCTTGGGAACGGGAGGCGAAGGCTTTGGTTACCTCTGTCTGCAACAGCAACAGGTGGAAGTTGGAGATAGATTGTCTGTTGATGCCCAGGAATTCCAGCTTACTGGTCAGAGTGTTTGCCAGCTCTCCGATCTGAAACTGCCAGGGAAGAAAAGGGGAAGAGTCAAAGAGGTGCCCACGGGGAGCGTCCCCGGGCGGCCGCCGCTGCAGCCTTTCCCCCGGCGAACAGGATTTGGGCTCTGTCACCCTGAAGGGCTCTGTCACCCTGAAGGGCTCTGTCACCCCTGCTACCCGCCCCCGGGATGGGGTTGGTGGGAGCAGAGCTCCCCCTGTAGCCACAGAAGGTGGTGGTGAAGCTTCCTGCAGCTCCTTCCCTGCTCTGCAGGAGGACACGGGCTGCGGAGCCACAGCAGAGCCCTGGGCAGGGTGGGAAGGTCTCAGTGTGATCCTGGAGCTGCTTTCCCAGAGGAAAAGGGCTGGGATGGTTTTATCAGACTCAGGAATTGTTGCTTTCCAGAGGATGTAAGCTGGGAAGCACCAGAGGGGGGGCGTTGGCTGTGTCTCCACTGGAGTTCAGCCACCTTGTGTCCCACAGGAGTCAGACCTCCCATTTAGGGACATGTGACAACTCTTGGGAAGGGAGGCAGCTCCGAGCCTGAGAACAACCCAGTGAAGATCCAGGGTGGGTGCCTGCAAGAGGCAGCCCCGTTTCTTTGAGGAGGGCTCTGAAACTGTACTTTTTCTCCCCCCATTTTGCTCCTCAGAAGCAGCTTTGGAAGGTCCCCAAAGCCACCGCCGCGGCGTCTGTCTCCAGAGAGAGGGAGGGGTTGGAAAGACAACCCTAGGGGAGAGCCTGAGGTAAGGAAATCATTAATTCCAGAATTAAGGTGGCTGTGGAGGAGGCAGGGAAGATCCCTCAGCGGCGTGGCAGGAGCTGCTGGATCTCCTGCAAAGCAGAGAGCTGGCAGAACAAGAGGTTACCCCCATCCCAACAAAGCCAACGGTGCCACGTCCCTGCCCCACGGTGTCCCCACCTCTGGCAGCACCGAGGGGCCCTGCCCAGGAAAGGACCAGAGCAAGGGGGACAGGAGGGGACAACCAAAGGGACAAGATTTCAGCAGCCATCTCCCTCCTGCAGGCTTGGGTTTTGTTGGTTTGGTTTTGGGTTTTTTTTTTTTTTGTAGAAATAAATGAGATGAAATCATGGAGCAGGCTGAGGGAGGGTTGGGGCAGGGATCATCCCACCCCAAAAATCGTTGTAGGTGGTGAATGTGTCACAAAACTCATCCCCTTCACAGCAGGGAACTAATTAAGTGGTGGATAACGAGGGCAGAGCTGGAGGGCAGGTTTCCACCTGGGTTTTAGCAGGAGGCAGTGATTCCCCATCTGTAAACCAGCTGGCACAGGGAGGTGACAACATTTGGTAGGGAAACGCAGAGATTCCAGAGCCAAATTTCTCTCAGGGTCACAAATGAGTGGAGAATCAGGAGGATGGAGAGAAAAAAACCCCCCAAAAATCTCTTCACACTGGGGAACAGTCACCTGGAGCTGGGGAAAGGGGCTCTGGGGATGGCTCAGCTGCAGCCACGGAAGCAAAGCAAGGATGGGAGAGAAAATCCATCAGAAAAATTCCCCAAGTTTGCATTTAATGACTTAAAAATTCACCTGGGGAGGGAAGGGAGCCCCTGGACACAGAGGGGGAACCTGATGGGGCAGATGCCTGGCTGTCAGGGTGAAAAAAAGCAAGGTAGAAGTGTTTGCCCTCCCCTATCACCACTTCTGGGCTTTATCCCTCCCCCCCCACATCCTCTTTATTTTTTAAAAACTGTTTCCAAGGCTTTGCTGCCAGCTGGAGAGAGGAGATGGGGCTGGAGATGCCCCCTTCACCCTGCCCAGGGACCCCTGGGGGGCATGGATCCCACCCCCACACTCCTCTCCAGCTCTGTACCTTTAGGTCCTGCTCTTCCTCTTCTAATTTTGGAGCCCCTTGGGGTTTTGGTTTCTCCTGGGGCTCCTCAGGCTCAGTCTCTTTCTCTGGATTTGCTTCAGTTGTTTCCACGTTGGTGGCTGCAGGAGAAGAGAAGGAAAGGTGAGAACTTCCCCCACCAAAGCTGTGCAGGAGAGGGAAGGACCTGGGGACCTTCCTACAGCAACAGGAACCTGAAAAAAAACAGAAGAGAAGGTGAAAGTCTCTGTGTTTGGATGGTGGAGACCCTTGGAAGGGCAGGAATCCAGGTGAAAAAGACCACAACATTTCTGGTGTGTCCTGGGGGAAAAAAAAAATCCCCTTTCTGGAGTGTTCTGTGGGGAAAAATGCCATTCCTGGTGTGTCCTGGAGGAAACATCCCATTCCTGGTGTTCTGTGGTGGTCTGGTGTTCACTTTTTGTGTGCCCTGGGAGAAAACCAACCCTGTTCTTGGTGTGTCCTAAAGGAAAAACCTTATTCCTGATGTGTCCTGGGAGAAAAAAAAAAATCCAATTTATGGCATTTTCTGGAGAATAAAATCCCATTCCTGATGTATTCTGGAGGAAAAACCCCATTCCTCATGTGTCCTGGTGCTCAAGGGCTTTGTTCCCACCACCACCCTGATGCTCAACTTTAAATCTCATTTTAGAGCAGGAGCTTCCCAATCTTTTGGAAAAGGAGAAAGCAGCAGAGCTGGGCAGAGCCATCTCCTGGGGTGTTCTGCTCCTGAGGAAAAGCCACCACAGGGCCACCAGTGTCACCAGTTCAAGGCCATCTCTGGTCATTTATTCCTGGAGCAAGCAGCTGCCTCAGCCTCAGCCAGCTCTTGGCTGGGATCAGAAGTGAGAAAACAAAAGGAAATGACCTCAGGTTGCACCAGGGGAGGTTTGGATTGGAAACTGGGAACAATTTTTCCTTGGAAAGGCTCATCAGGCCCTGTCCCAGGCTGCCCAGAGCAGGGGTGGAGCCCCCATCCCTGGAAGGGTTGGGAGGACTCAGAGCTGTGGTGCTGAGGGCCATGGGGGGGGGGGTGGTGGCCTTGGCAGGGCTGGACTCAATTATTCTTAAAGCTCTTTTCCAACCCCAAAAAATGCCCTCATTTTATATGCTGCAGGGTCAGGGCTCAATACAACAGGAGGGATGCAGAGGTGTCTTTCCTTAAGGGGCAAAACCAGGCTGTGTGTGACAGAGGTGACAGCCACCCCCCCAAAACTTGTCCCACCTACCTCACCAGCTCCTCAGTGGCCTCTCCACCCGCTCCTCCTCCTCCCCTCCCAGGAGGGACCTTTCCCAATTACCTGTTTCTCCCACCTCTGGGCTTTCCCTCCCAGTTTTGGAGCCTCGGGTGGCAGTTTCAGGGCTGGCTGCTGCCACAAAGAGTTTCCATTTCCCTCGTTTGGAGGCCAAACGACGGGCAGGGTCCTGGGGAGCCCCCTGGCTGCCATCTGAGAGGGGGCTGGAGCCTGAGATGCTGCCCTCCCCTTCCTCCAGGGCACGGAGCTCAGCCTGAGGAGAGAGAGGAATGCTTCAGGGAGGAGCTGGAGTCATCCCAGGGGATACAGAAAGAATTTAGAGCCCCCAGCCCATACAGCAGCAGCCTGGAGAAGGAGACAGAATCAAAGTGCTGCTGCTTCCGGGTGGTTTCCAGCTGTTCCGCACCCAAAAATTGATTTCCCTGACAAGAACTTCCTCAAAAAAACCCTTTCCCCAGAAAAGAAGCCTTCTACTGCTAAAAGAAGTACCTTTCTACCCACCAAAAAGACCTTTCCCCAAACAAAGTACCCCTCGACCCATCAAAAAATAAACCTTCCCCCACAAAAAGGTCTCCCCCCCCAACCAAACTTTTTTCAATACAAAACCCAAATCTTCCCATGCAAAACCAAACAGCTCTTCCCCCAAAACCCTTCCCCTAAACAAATGCCAAAGATACCCCACACCTTCCCTAAAAAACCCCCACAACCTTCTCCCCCCCCAAGACCAACTCTTTCCTCTAGCAAGACCCCTTCTGAAAAAATAAACCCTTTCCCCTCAAAAAAAATTCCCTTATTCCCCAAAGTAAATCCTTTCCCCCCTAAAAAAAATCCTTCCTGACAAAATACCCTTCCCCAAAAAGCCACCTCCCCCCCACAAAAGCCACCTCTGCCCACCCAGAAGCCCTCCTTCCCTCACCTTCTTCCTCTCCAGCACCATCTCCAGCTCCAGGGTGTCCTGCTCCTCCTCCTCCTCCCCACTCTCCCCAGACTGCACCACACTGCACAGCTCCTCCTGCAGGGGCTCCTCCAGGGGCTCCCTGATGGCCTCGGCCTCTTGGGGACCAGCTGCCACCACTGGCACCTCTCCTGCCTTGGTTTCCTCCTCGGGAGGTGGCTCCACCACCTCCTCTTTGCAGATCACCTTCCTCCTCCAGCGTTCCTCTTCCTCCTTCACCCCCTCGGGGAGCAGTGGGGCCAGCAGAGCTGCTGCCACCCCCTTTTTCTCCTCCTCGCTGTTGGAAAGGGCTTGGACACCTTCATTCACCTCCTGAGGGATGAGATTGGGGTCAGGAAACCCCTCGCCCCCTCCCCGAGCAGCACCAGGGGAGGAATTTGGCCCTCACTGACCTTCTTCACCTCCCTCTTGGCCCCACGGCCGGGTCCTTTCTCCTGGGAATAGGGCTCAAAGCTCCCGTTGGCACTGCTGAGGAAGAGAAGGGTGAAGGCTGGGGAGGAAGGACCTAGGGGACAGGGTTTGGGGACAGGAAAGGGGACATCTCTTACCTGTGCTGGTAGTGCTGGAGGCCCTGGACCTGAGTGGCCAAGTACTGGGGCAGCTCCCAGGTCACCTCATTGCTCTGGGTGTTCCAGTAGTAGTAGCAGCCTGTGTTCTCATCCCACACCTCCTGCCAGTCCCCCATCTCCAGCTCCCCCACTGCCACACAGGGGACAGGGACACCATGGCACCCAGGGGACACCTGGTGGCACCCGGGGACAGGGGCAGGGAACCTCCCACTCCCCGCTGGGTCCAGTTCCTGGGTGGGTCTCCCCCCCTGTCACCCCCTTTTTCCCACTCACCACCACCCTTGGGTCCCTCTGAGGACAGCAGAGCCCCCAAAATGGGCACAGACCCCCCAAAATGGGTGCATCCCCCATCAAATGGGTGCAGAGTCCCTCAAAATGGGTGTATCCCTCCAAAATGGGTGCATCTCCCCCTTAAAATGGTTATAGCCCCCCTTGAAATGGGTGCAGAGCCCCTCAAAATGGGTACAGACCCCTCAAAATGGGTGCAACCTCCCTTAAAAAGGGGTACAGAGCCCCTCAAAATGGGTGTATCCATCCAAAAGGGGTGCAGAGCCCCCTTAAAATGGTTACAGCTGCCCTGGAATGGGTGCAGGCCCCCAAAAAATAGGTGCAGCCCCCCTCAAAATGGGTGCAGAGCCCCCTCAAAATGGGTGCAGAGCCCCCAGAGGGGTTGCAGCCCCCCTCACACCGGGTGCCTCTCCCCTTAAAACGGGTGCAGCCCCCCCCAAATGCTTGCATTCCCCCCCAGGTTGGTGCAGAGCCCCCCAGAAGGGTTGTGTCCCCCTCCCCAGGTGTGCTGACCTCCTGCCAGGGAGCACTGGGTGTCATACTGCCACTCGGCTGCAGGGACAGCCCCGTTGGTGGTGCTGGAAGGGGGCTGGGATCCCGATCCTGATCCTGATCCCACTCCCGAATCTTTGGGTTCCGGCCGGGGAGGAGTCGGGGGCGGCGCCGAGGAAGAGGAGGAGGAGGAGGAGGGGAGAGCGTTGTGGGAGGAGGAAGGCTCAGCGGGTTGGGGAGGAGCTGTGATGGCATCGATCTCCTGTGAACACAGCCCCGGAGCAGATGGAAAAAAGGGAAAAGGAGCCGGGATCCCCCTTTTACCCGGTTTTCCCCCATTTCCAAAGGGAATTTTGCTTCCTCCCCCCCCTCCCCAGCACTGACCGCTAAGAAGTTGGCCAAGGTGCTGTCGATGTCCGAGTTGGTGCCGTTGGTACCCGAGGCCCGGGGGGGTTTCTCTGAGCTTTCTCCCTCCTCCTCATCGCTGTCTGCGTAGGCTCCCAGCAGGCACAAACCTCCTGGCCCAGGGGGAGGGGGGAAATGAGGGAAATCCCAGCAAAAAAGGGGCTGGAGAGGCAGACTGAACCCCCCCTGAGGGAGTTTAGGGGAGCAATGGCACCCACACATCCAGGGGGCTGCTCCTCGCTGGCCAAAATGAGGGGAACTGCCCCAAAATTACCTCGGGAGAGAGAAATATCCCACCCCCCAGGGGAAAAAAAAACGAAGAAAAAAATAATTCCCCATCCTCGGGTTGTAAATGTTCTCTCTCTGCCTGAGAACCACAGCACTCACATCTCAATTATTAACTTGATAATGAATTTATTTAAGTGTTAATTATAGCCATAGAAATGGAAAAAAAGCCTTTTTCCTCCTCCCAGAAAAAATACACTGCGGGGTTATCTCCTGACCTGAATTTTTAAGGTGAGAACCCAACATTCCTGACACTGAAGGGGGGGAATGGCCCTGCCCCAACCCCCTCCTAATTAATTGGGGGGAATCACTGCACCCCCAAAGCAGTTAAACGGGGTCACCCTGCCTCGGAAATAACGCTGAGCTAGGACTGAGGAGCAGCAAGCCTGAAAAAAGGCCTGAAAACAATGGAGGAAAGAGTTAATTAACTATTATAAATAATAAGCAGGTACAGAGGGACAACACCACCCACCCAAAAGGGCTTTTCAGGAGAAGGGGAGCCCCCCAGCCCGCCCAGAAACCCCCCCAAATGTTATTATTACTATTTTTGGGGGGAAAAAGAGGGGGTTTTCCGCCCTCTCCTCCTACCTGTGGGCTTGACGGCAGCGGCGGGAGCGGGGGGCGGGGGGTTGGGAGCGCTGCGGGGGGGCTCGGGCACCGCTTCGGCCTCCTCTGGGAGGGGAAAAAGGTTTTCAGGAGAGCAGGGAGGGTCTGGGGGGTGTGTCCGTGGGTATCTGTGTGTCTGTATATGTCCGCGGGTGTGTCCGTGGGTGTCCATATGTGTCTGTGGGTGCCCGTGGGTGTTCATGTGTGTCTGTATGTGTCCGTGTGTCCGTGGGGTGCCTGCGTGTGTCCGTGGGTGTGTCTGTGTGTGTCTGCGGGTGCCTGTGTGTGTCCGTGGGTGTGTCTGTGTGTGTCCGTGGGGCACCTGCGTGTGCCCGTGGGGTGCCTGTGTGTGTCTGCGGGTGCCTCTGTGTGCCCGTGGGATGCCTCCTGTGTCCGCTGAGGCGGTGGTGCCGCCCTTAGGCCGCAGCACTACGAGTAGGCCTCTCCGAAGCCTGCGCTAGGCCGCGCCCCGCCAACAAAGCACAAACCGCACCCCCCCCCCCCCCCCTCCGCCAACCCAACCCCCGGCTCCAGCCGCTTTTTTTTTACCCGGCTCGGAACCCGAGTCGGCTCCTTCCAGCGGGGGTCCCGGTGCCTCATCGCGGCGGGGCCCGGGAGGGGAGAGGCGGAGGATGGGCCTGCGGCCTGGGGCTGAGCGAGATTTCTTCCCCATGGCGGCGGCCGGGGCGCGAGCGGCGCCTCAGGGCTGGGCCCGCGCGTGCGCAGAGCGGGAAATGGGGCGGGGCCACGGGAGGGAGGGGGCGGGGCCAGAGGATGGAGGGGGCGGGGTCTGATGAAGCTCCGCCCATAAGCCGAGGGGGCGGGGCCAAGACTGCCAGGTCAGAGATTCCCACGGGGGGGCTGGGGAGCTGGAGACCCCCAGGGAACTGACCCCCACCCCAATATCGCCTATAGCCCCCCCAGGGCACTGACACCCCCCAGTACTGCCCCATAGCCCCCCCAGTACTGCCCCATAGCCCCCCCAGGGCACTGACACCCCCCAGTACTGCCCCATAGCCCCCCCAACACTGCCCCATAGCCCCCCCAGGGCACTGACACCCCCCAGTACTGCCCCATAGCCCCCCCAGTACTGCCCCATAGCCCCCCCAACACTGCCCCATAGCCCCCCCAGGGCACTGACACCCCCCAGTACTGCCCCATAGCCCCCCCAGTACTGCCCCATAGCCCCCCCAGGGCACTGACACCCCCCAGTACTGCCCCATAGCCCCCCCAACACTGCCCCATAGCCCCCCCAGTACTGCCCCATAGCCCCCCCAACACTGCCCCATAGCCCCCCCAGGGCACTGACACCCCCCAGTACTGTCCCATAGCCCCCCCAACACTGCCCCATAGCCCCCCCAGGGCACTGACACCCCCCCAGTACTGCCCCCAACACTGCCCCATAGCCCCCCCCAATACTGCCCCATAGCCCCCCCAGCACTACCCCCCCCAACACTGCCCTATAGCCCCCCACCCTACAGCCCTCTCACCCCATAGCCCCCCCCTGGAGACCCCCTCTATCCTATAGACCCCCCCTTCCAGCCCCTCTCTCTCCCCCGTACCCCCCCTATAACCCTCCCCTGCCCTACAGCCCCCTCCCACTCTCCACTCCTGTCCTCCCCCCTAACCCCCCAGCCCCACAGAGCCCCATACCAACGCTGTTGGTTTATTCCATTTTTATCCAAAAGCACCACGAATAAATAAAAAAAACCAACAAAACACCCGAAGCTGCTGCCTCTGGCACAGGAGGAGAGCGAGGGGACCCTCCCTGGTGACAGTCACCCCCCCAGTGTCACCCCTCGGGGGACACACACTCACACAGCCAGGGAGGTGACCCCCCACCCCACCCACCTCCTTACAGACAATAAAATGACCAAAAAAAGAAAGGAAAAAAAAAAAAAAAAAAAAAAAAGAGTAAAAAGAGCACCGGCGGCACAGGGGACACAGGCACGGTGGTGGCTCCTGGGGATGTCACCTGGAGCCAGCAGCCTCCCGGGGGGGTGACAGAGGGGGTGACAGGGCTGTCCCTAAGTGCGGCGGTAGAGGCGGTCCCGGGTGGCCATGCTGACCTTCTGCTGGTAATCCTCCATCTTCTGCTGGAGCTGCTGGGAGAGCTGGGAGAGGGGCAGGGCTGAGAGGGAAGGGTGCTCCCACCCCCACCCCCACCCACCCAAATGTCACCCCTGGGTGCTCCCTGCCACCCCCAACAACCTCCCTGGGCAGCTGGGACAGTGCTTAACCCCCCTTTGGGGGAAGGAATTGTTCCTGATATCCAATCTAAACCTTCTCTGGGCAACTTAAGGACATTTCTTCTTGTCCTGTCACTTGTTCCTTGGGAGCAGAGCCCAAGCCCCTGGTTCCAACCCCCTCTGAGGGAGCTGCAGTGAGCAAGGAGGTGATGAATGAGGGGTTGGGGGGGGACATACCAGGAGGTTGTGCTGGTTGCTGGAGCTCTCCTGCAGGGCCTGGAGGAGCTGGTCAATGGCAGTGTAGGGCAACCAGACCATGGGGGCTGTGGCTGAGAGAGGGAACTGGAAGGGAGAGGACATCCCCAGAGTCAAAATGTGGAGCAGAAGAAAAGAAAAAAAAATATGTGGAGCACAGAGAAAAAGCTCCCACTGGTGAGACCCCCCACAGGTCCCACTCAGAGCTCCTCTCCTCTCCAGGAGTGGCTTTACCCCCACTCTTCCTCCTGGAAGCACCAAATCCTGGGGGCACAAGAGCCAAGCAGTGGGAGTTACCTCCCCACCCTCACCTCGATCCCAAAATACTGGTGTCCTTTGCCCAGCACTGCATCCACATATTCCAGGACCAGCTCCACAGCCTCCTCCAGAAGGTCGTAATTCAAGTAGAGCCTCAGCAGCTCAGCAGCATCCACCTTCTGCAGGCAGAGAGGGGGAAAAGTCAGCAGGGCACCACGTCCAGGAGCCCCCAGCATGCTGAGATCCTGCCCTGAGGCACAGCACTGGGAAGAGCTTTCCCTGGAGCCTCTGGAATGGGCTCCAAGCTTCAGCTCTTCCCCCCCACATGTTGCTGGAGCTGGAAGGGTGAAGCTTGGAATCATTAAAGTTGGATAAAACCTCTAAGATCATCAAGCTGGGTTATGGTTGGACTTGAAGGGTTTTTCCATCCTTAAGGATTCCATGGGAAATCCAAGCACCAAGCCAACACCACCATGCCCTGAAGTGTCACCCCTACACCTTGTCTGACCCCCTCCACCCCTGCCCTGGGCAGCCCATTCCAATTCCTGACCACTCTTCCAGGGAAGAAATTATTCCCAGCACCCAGTGGGTGGGATTCCATCTCAATGGATTTGTTGTCAGGAGGAGCTGGCTCCTGAATCCCAGGGGATCTCTGGGGACAGCTTGGAGATGGGTTTGGGGGCCCTGGCAAGGGGTGAGCTGACCTTGTAGCTGTTAATGAGCCAGTTGGGCAGAGGGATCCCGTGGGCCAGGAGCTTGTTGATGACACAACGATGGTGGAGGCTGTTCTGGGATGGGTAACATTCCAAGTAGGATGAGAGCAGCCTCCAAGCTTCATCCGTGGCACTGCAAAGCAATGATTCCCACCCTGGGAAGCTGGGCCACAGGGGCCCTGCCAGGACTGCTCCAGGGGGACCTTGTCCCCTTGCCTGGGTTTCAAGGTGTGGCCTCAGACCCTCCTCAGTTTCCTTCTGAGGAGCTGGAATAGGTTTGGGATTGAAATTTGGGATTTGGAGGATGAGAAGAAGCTGGGAGGGAGCAGAGCAACAGACCAAGGGGGGGGTTGTTATCCAGATCCTGGCATGCCTGGTGGATAGGTGAGGGTTGGTGAATATTCTGCTCTTACCACATTTGATTTCTAGCATGGAATTGTTCCTGCCTCAACCCCACGAGTCTCCACCACCTTTATTTTCCCCACTCTCTCCCCCAGAAGAGGCAGTGAGCAGCACTGGGGTGTTAAAACAGCCTCTTGGGTTAAAACCAAAAGAGCAGAATGTGGGGACAGCAAGGACACCCACAGGGGTGTCCTCCACCCTCAGGGTTGTGGTTTTTTTTTTTGTTTGTTAAATCAACCTGTGACCCTCAGGATTCCTGCAAGGCTCCAGGAATGACCCCATCTCACCAGGAATGGCTCTGTTCTTGTCCCCTCCATGACCCAGGACCTACCTGGACTCCTTGGTGGTGACCAGTGCTGAGAGCTGGTTTGCTGCCAGCCAGTCCCAAGCCTCTGCCTGTGCTGCCTCCCCTCCCAGCTGCAGCTTGATGCACCTAAAGTGAGAGCAGCACAAAGGTGGGTGCCCTGGGAGCCTCCTCCTCCTGCTCTGCTCCCCTCCCCAGCATGGCTTTGCCTAAGAAACAGCCAGAACTTTGCTGCCTTGGCAGGGAAAAGGCAATTTCTGAGCTTGCTCCAAGAGAAGAGAATCAACAACAACTTGGATGTGAGCTTTAGGTTGTGAGTTTGGGCAAGAGATGTCCCTCTGTGCATCCAAGCAGAGGAACAGAGCTCAGCTGAGCTCCTGAGCAGGCACCAGGCATCCTCTGGAAGGTTGGAGATGAAGGATGAGGGTACCAAACCACCCACAACTCTGGGAGCAGCTCCAGGGCCACCAGCAGGAGCGTGGCACAAGCCACCTCACCACAAAAGTCTCCAGATGATGGCTGTGCCTGGGTTGGCATCACCTGCACTTGCCAGAGGCCACCTCTCCCCTGAAGCCAGGGAGAAAGCTTTCCCCTCCACCCCCTGCTCCCCTATTTTTCCTTTTTTAGGTGTGAAGAGTTTGGTTCCACCTCAAAACCATCGGGCAGGAGGTGAGGAGTTGGGTGAGGACAGAGCTGGCTCCTGAGCTGCAAGCCCTGCCACACACCTCACACATTCCTCCAGCCCGGGGGTCACCCAAAGCAGGGAAAGCAGCAGCTTGCCACCTACTTGAAGGTGAGTCCCTCAAAGATGGGTGTCAAGGACAGCTTGAAGGTTTGGCAGAGGGTGACAGCGGTGTCGAAGAGGCCGGCGCGGATCAGGAGAGCCAGAGTTTCCTCAGGAGTGGAGTTGCCTGCAGGGGAGGAGAACCAGGTTGGTGCCAACCTTTAAACTCCTTTCCTGCACAAAACTTTCCATCTCCATTATCACCAGCACAACGACCTGCTCCTTCCTCATCCTCATTCATCACCTTCTTGCTCACTGCAGCTCCCTCAGAGGGGGTTGGAACCAGGGGCTTGGGCTCTGCTCCCAAGGAACAAGTGACAGGACAAGAAGAAATGTCCTTAAGTTGCCCAGAGGAGGTTTAGATTGGATATTAGGAACAATTCCTTCCCCCAAAGGGTGATTAAGCACTGTCCCAGCTGCCCAGGGAGGTTGTTGGATCATGGAGGGTGCAAAATCCCTGGAGATGTGGTGCTGAGGACCAGGGCTGAGTGGTGGCCTCAGCAGAGTTGGGTTCCTGGTTGGACTCCATGATCTTCAAGGTCTTTCCCAACCTGAAGGTTTCTGGAGCAGCCACCCAGGGCAGGAGGTGGCAGGAGGGGAGGTGAAATGGTGGCACTCAGCTCCCTGCACCTCCAGTTCTGCCTTCAGAGCAGCTGCTCAGCCCAGTTCCCTGCAGTCCCTTACTGGGAAGTCATCTCCTGCTGCTGCTTTAAGAGGAAAACCATGTCTGTGCTGCATAATTCATCCCAGAGAGCAGCTCAGGGTGGGAGAATCCCAGCTCTGTGCTCCCCAGCAGCAAGGAACAACTTTTGACAAGCAGGATTGTCCAGCACAAGAATTTAATCATGGTTTTTCTCTAGGGCTTTTAATTCCTTTTCACCTGAGGGCAACTTCCAGCAAGCCAAAAAGAAGCTTTTTTTGGTCCCAAGTCACAAACCCAGCCTCACGCAGAGTTCAAGAAGCCACAAAAACCTGTGAAACTCTTAAGATTTTCTCCTGATGTGCCTCTCCCAAGCTGCTGGCATTGGTGGCAACACTGAAATGCTGGGGAGAGGCGAAGGGAAGGGCTCCTGCCCCCTCCTGCCTCTGGCTTCAGAGCAAAACTCCTGTTTCCTCCTCTGAGCTACGACTGAAAATGTTCTAAGGAGCCAAAAAAAAGCCTGGTGGGAAGTAAGAGGTGGGAAACAAGAGGTGGCAGCCCCAAGTTCCTCTTACCTGCCACAGCTGCTGTGGACAGATCGTGCTGCACCAGGGTCAGCCGGATCCGGGCCAGGACACTTTCCCTCTCCAAATCTTCCAGCTCCAAGATCTCAATCTGTCGAGTTGCTGTGACAAGCAGAGGCAAAAGACTCTCAGAGGAATTAAAGAAAAAGGCTCCTCAGGCACTGGGGAGAATGTTTACACCTCTCTGCTTATGCTAAGAGGAGTTGTACCCCAGGAAAGGGTGGGATTTGCTGCCCTGTCCTTGCTACCTTGAACTGGGTCCCATCTCCTGGATCCAAACCTTGATTCCTCCTTTAGCTGAGATGTTATTTTCTGGTGGGTAACAGCTCCTGATCTGCCTGCCAGGCTCTGTTGCTAAATCTCCCCCCAAATTATTGGTGTGACAGAGGTGAGATCTGTTCTCAGCCATAAATCCCCCCTCAAATTATTGATCTGATGGAGGTGAAAGCTGCTCTGAGCCATAAATCCTCCCCCAAATTACTGATCTGATGGAGGTGAAAGCTGCTCTGAGCCGTAAACCACCCCAAATTATTTATCTGATGGAGGTGAAAGCTATCCTGAGCCATAAATCACCCCAAATTATTGATCTGATGGAGGTGAGAACTGCCCTGAGCTGTCCCCCAGCTCACAGGGGACCAGCAGAGCTCCAAGGGCAGAGCAGAAGTTGGGGAAATGCAAAAATAACCAGGGCTGGGCACTCACTTGGAACAGCTGTGCACTCCCCATCGTGGCTTCTCTTGGGGGATGCTCCAGGACGTTCGTACTGGCAGGAAAAAGCAGAAAAAAAGAGAGTTTATCCTCACCTGGTTTCCAATTTGATAGAAAAAAGCCACACGAGGCCTTGGCAGTTCAGGTTCTGCTTGTCTCTGGCTACCAGAAAGAGGGCACAGCACGAGCTGCTGGGGCTACAATCACCACAAACAGACCTGAAACACAAACCACCTCCCAGCAATTCTCCTTTTAACTGGTTCAGACTCCCCTACAAGGACTCTGAACTCCTTTACATAAATAACAAATCCCCCAAAAGGGGACTTATTCCCACCCACAGACCCCAGCATCCTCCCCAAAGCTGCACTGCTTCCACCCAAGGGTGCTGAACAGGACTGAGGGGTGGGATGAGAGGGTGCTGAGGGCAGAGGATGAAGCCCACCCCCTCCCAAAGGATTTGAGGAAGCTCCTTCCCGAATATCCAGCTGGAAACTGGATCCCCCCGGGTCAGCAGCTGAGCTGAAGGTTTCCTACCACAGCTCCTGGGGCTGGCTGCACTATCCAGGCATACTCGGGGCGGATCAGACGTAAGCAGTTGATGGCAGCCAGGAAACAATTCCCCTGCTTCTGGAGCCCTCGCAGCGTCCGCACCTCCCTGCCCAGCCTCATCCCATACTCAAACATCACGGTCCCAGCTAGGGGAAGAAAGCAATCACACAAGAGTCATGGCTGGAAAGCACCTCTGAGATCCCCCAGTCCAAGCACAGAATCGTGGAATCATCAAGGCTGGATCACCAAGGTGGGCAAAGAGCTCAAAGATCATCCAAATCTGACACCCCCCCCAACCACTGAGCCCTCCCCTGCAGCACCTCCACCTTCTGAGCAGCTCCAGGGTTGGTGCCTCCACCACCTCCCTGGGAAGCCTGTCTCAGTGTTTAATCACTCCTTCTGGGAAGAAATTTTTTCTAATATCCAACCTGAACCTCCCCTGGCAGAGTCTGAACCCCTTTCCTCCTGTCCTGTTGCTGGGCACGGGGGGGGAAGAGCACAACACCCACCTCCCTACCACCTCCCCTCAGCTTCCTCCAAACTAACCATGCCCAGTTCCCTCAGCCCTTCCTCAGGAAAATTATTCTCTAGGCTCCTCACCAGCTTGGTTGCTCTCCTCTGGAAATGTCCCAGCACCTCAGTGACCTTCTTGCAGTGAGGGACCCAGAACTGAACACACCAGTTCAGGTCCAGCCTCACCAGTGCAGGGTACAGGGGCACAATCACTTCTCTTCTCTTGCTGGCCAAACTATTTCTGATAAAAGCCAGGATGCTGGTGGCTTTCTTGGCCACCTGGCTGCCCACCAGCACCCTCCAGTCCTTTTCTGCTGAGGAGTTTTCCAGCCACCCCTGCCCAAAGCCTGAAGCATTGCACGGGGTTGTTGTGACCAAAGTGCAGGACCTGACCTGGCTGACCCTCATCCAATTGGCCTTGGCCCACTGATCCAGCCTGTCCTGCTCCCTCTGCAGAGCCTTCCTACAAGCACATCAACACTCCCACCCAAGGATGGAGTCTGCCAAGGTTCAGGAAGGAGACTGAGGTGCTGGAGATCCAGAGAAGAGCAAGGAGGCTGTGAAGGGATCCAGCACAAGTCCTGTGAGGAGAGGCTGAGGGAGCTGGGGGTGTTCAGCCTGGAGAAGAGGAGGCTCAGGGGAGACCTCATCACTCTCTACAACTCCCTGAAAGGAGGCTGGAGCCAGGGGGGGGTCAGGCTCTGCTCCCAGGCAGATATCAGTGGGACAAGAGGGCATGGGCTTAAGAAGTTCTTCCTAATATCCAACCTAAGCCTCCCCTGGCAGAGCTTAAGCTAAGTTGGATATTAGGAAAAAATTCTTTCCAGAGAGGGTGCTCAGGCATGGGGATGGGCTGCCCAGGGAGGGGGGGGGGATTCTCCATCCCTGGAGGTTTTTAAGAAGAGACTGAATGTGGCACTGAGTGCCATGGGCTGGGAACCACAGGGGGAGGGGATCGAGGGTTGGATTTGAGGATCTCAGAGGCCCTTTCCAAGCCGGATGGTTCTGTGGTTCTGTGGCAGAGGCAGGAGGAGCAGCCCTGCTCCCAGGTGGGCTCACCCTTGCGGTAGTTGTGGCGGTAGATGTGGAAGGCATAGAGCAGCTCGTAGTAGTTGTGGCTCATCAGGTCCACAGCTCGAGCGTGGGACTCGATGATCCCCACCACCTGTGGGGGGACAAGGAGAAGGTCCCCCGTGGGTGGAAAATCCCTGGAGCCCCCCCTGGTCACCTGCTCAGGGCTTTACCTCGTTATCCAGGTTGACATAAGGGAACTCCACCAGGTCCTGGAGCTGGGAGCGCTCGCAGAGAACCACCACTAGCTGGCGTAGACAGTCCAGCTGCCTGCAGGGACAGAGGTGGAACCCTTCCTCAGGAGCAGGAACAAACCCCTCTCTGCTTCCTGAGCAGCTCCATTATTTTATTTTATTTTATTTTATTTTTCCTGCCTTAGAACCAAGAAGTCCCTTCCCATTTCTCCTGGAAATAACCCGGAGAGCAGGAACGTTCTGCAAGGCTCTCTCAGGAGGGCAGTCTGCCTCCTCCCACTCCCTGCCAGCTCTGTTTGGCAAGATTTATTTCAGATTCAAATCAAATGCACTCCTGCCTCTCCTCTGAAGGTCTAACCCAGCCAGTCCTGCTCATCACATCCTCCTCTGCTGGGGTGAAGCTTCCTCTGCCCAGTTCAGAACTCTTTAGGTTGGAAAAGTCCTTTTAGTACAGCCCAACCCTTCCCCCAGCCCTGCCAAGGCCACCCCCCCCCCCTATGGCCCTCAGCACCACAGCTCTGAGTCCTCCCAACCCTTCCAGGGATGGGGGCTCCACCCCTGCTCTGGGCAGCTGAGCCAGGGCCTGATGAGCCTTTCCAGGGAGAAATTGTTCCCACTCTCCAATCCAAATCTCTCCTGGTGCAACCTGAGGCCACCTCCTCACCACTCTTTCACATCCCAGAGGGTACTCAAGATGAAAATTCAACTCTTTTTGTTTTTTGGGTTTTTTTCTTCCCATTAGAATTCTTTTATCAAAATTCTGTATTGAAAATTTGACTCTTTTCTTTGTTGAACTAAACTGACTGCACTCCTAAAGCTTTCCAACACACCATCTTCAGTTTTTTTGGCTCTTTCCTCAATCAGCTTTCCCTCCACCCTCAGTTTCCTCCTTTGAGACTGCATCGATTCCAGCTGTTCCTCCAAAAACTGAAAAATTCTTTTTTAAAGGCACCTTTACCCAGGCTGAGCAGAGCAGCCACCTCCTGCCCTGAGGCACCAAACCTCTTGATGCAAAAAAATTGGTACAGGGGCCCGAGAGAAGTGAGCATAAAGGTGTGAAAGTGTCACCTACCTGCTGGGATCTGGGTTTTGGGTTAAGGCAACATATGCTTCACTGTTGTGTCCCAAATCCAAGTGATGTTTGAAGATGCAAGTCCTCAAAGTAGCCTGAAACCACCCCAAAAGCAGAAACCAGAGTGTTTTGAGTTCTGCGGCTAAAAAGAAACGCCCGCAGGAGCTCCCTGAAGAAATATTTTGATGGAGAAGAAGTACCTGGCTTCTCCAGTCATCCACAGACTCCATGATGGCCAAGGTGGCCAGCTGGATGACCAGCTCAGGTAGCCCCACCATGTCCAGCAAGCGCAGAACCTGGAGAAGACAACACCCCAGTGTCAGCTGCAGCAGCACCACAGGAGTTGGTTTGGGGAGGGGGTTTTGGGGTTTTTTGGTTTGATTTGAAGAGCTGCTCCTGCCCCTGCTAACCCCTAGGAGCAGCCAAAAGATTTTTGCCACTGAAAAAGGAAAGAAATTGGTAAGAGAGCTGAGTCAAAGGCCAGCACAAGTCCAGGCTGTGGTTCTTCTGGAGGATTCAGCTCCACACCCTGAGTTTCCTGACCCATTTTAGCACTGGTGGTTACCACAAACCCCTCTGACCAGAGAGCTCACTGAGTCTGTCCCCAAGCAGGCACATGGTTCCCCCCTCCCTCTCTAAGGGCACCTGAAAACCCTTACATTTCATAGATTTTAACATCAGGGAATCCCTTCCAAGGAGCCTGGCTCCCAGCTGGCAGCCTGGCTGAGTGAGGGTGTTATGCAAAACAAAGATCCTATCTCAATTTCAAGACATCCATTTGAATTTGCCTCAAAGCTTAATAAACCTTCCCCTGGAGCAGCAGCTTACATCCAGCCCAGACACGTTGGGCTTCTGGATCTCACCCCACCTGTTTCTGCTGGATACCAAAGTCCTCTGCTGGTAGGAAACTAAGAGGTGGAAAGTCCCAAGCTTTCACCTCATCACCACCCTCCAAAGGGAGTAAACAGACAACAGGGAGGGCTTCACCTCCTCAAATACAAAAATACAAACCAAACCACACAAAAAGTCTTTTTTCCCAGTGTGGCTTCCCCAACATCTGGGAACCAAGAGGGAACTCCCCCTGGAAGGACCCAGCTCCTCAGCCCTACCTTGTTGTAGTACTGCAGGCGTGGGGTGGAGACCACCTCCCCCTCCTCGGGTTGGATCAGCCTGTCCAAGAACTCTTCTCTTCCCACCTCGGAGGCAGCTTGGCAGAAACAATCCAGAGCCTGGAAGTGGAGCAGGAAGCAGCTCCTGTGTGTCCCCTGGGGGACTGACACGGAGCAGGGAAGGGGACAGCACTGCCCGACCCAACTCCGGCGTCCCCAAGCCTGAAGGAGAACTCGGAGCAGGAGAGGAGACCCTCACCTTGTGTCCCTCACCCATGACAAGGTGACAGCGGCCCATCAGGAAGTGGCAGGAGCCCATGTTCACGTGGCACCAGGGCTGCAGCAGGCGGATGTATTCCTGGAGGGGAGGAGGAATTTTGGGAGTTTTCACCCAGGTCGGGGCTCACCGTGACCCAGGAGCAGAGGCTGGGTGAGGTCTCCAACACCAGGGAGCTGTTTTGGTGGCACCTTCAGCTGCAGAGCTCACACAAATCCCACTCTTTTATCCCCCAGAGTCCCCTCGGGGAGGGGAGGCATCCCTGACACCTCTCTGGGAACAAACTTGCTTTGAATAGAACCCTGGAATTGTTGAGGTCGGACAAGACCTCTAGGATCAGCAACCCAACACCACCCTGGCCACTAAACCACCCCCCAAGTGCCACAACAATGTGGTTTCTGAACCCCTCCAGGCATGGTGACTCCCCCCCTGCCCTGGGCTGACTCTTCTAATGCCTGACCACTCTTTCAGTGAAGAAATTCTTCCTAATCTCCAGCCCAAACCTCCCCTGGCACAACTTGAGGCCATTTCCTCTTGTCCTATTGTTTCTTGGGAGCAGAGCCCGACCCCCCCTGGCTCCAACCTCCTCTCAGGGGGTGTCAGAGAGCCAGAAGCTCTCCCCTCAGCCTCCTCTGCTCCAGGATCAACACCCACAGCTCCCTCAGCTCCTTCAGCTCCAATGTCTCCAGGAAGCACCTCAGAAACAGCACCTACCATCCCCAAAAACCCAGAAGGGATGTCCCCTGGGACCATGCAGGGATGGAGGAGGAGAAGCCAGGCCCTGGAGGCAACACCAAGGTCTCCCCACCCAACCTGAAGCTTGACATGTGCCTCACCTATCCCAGCCACAGCTCTAAAAGCCACGTGGCCTCCTCTAAGCCTGGATCCAGGGCTGGGATTAGCCAGCTCCAACAGACAAATCCTTCCCCCAGGCCTGCTGAACAGCCTGTCACACAGAATAAACACTAAGGAGAGGTTTGGCCCTTGTCCCAGCCCAGTGCTCTGGTTACTGAGGCCTTCTCCAGGCCCACCCTTTACTCACAGGTGCCTCCTCCTGCATCTCCCACCTCTATCTGGGTCATCACCACCCTCACAGGAAATCTGGTGTTAACCCCCCCAGGTCAATGCATTTAATTCCAAATCTGTGTGACCAACTGGGATGATGACAGGAGGGAGCAGAGAGGAGGAGGAAGAGCTCCCTCCCGGGGAGATAAAAGCCTCTCAGATCTCCTGGAGGTGGGACACAAGTGAGGAGAAAGGAATGGGGGGGAATTCACAGCCACTGCACCAAGAAATGCCAAGAGGCAGAACCCAGCAAAGCATTTTCTGGCTCAGCAGCTCAGGGGACTGGACAAAAAGGAAGAAATTCATCCCCTCCTGGTGAAAGGCTTTGTCAGAATAAAAGGTTTTGCTTCAGCACAGAAAGAAAAGAAAAAAAAAACAAGCAAACCCATCTCACTGCTGGCAGCCCTGTGTGGGGGACTGGAAGGTGTCACGAGGCTGCAGCTGGGAAGTGGAGCAGCAGCAGCTGCAAAACTCAACCCCCTGAGGAGCCTGGTGGAGGAGCAGCCTTGTGGAGCTTTTATCTGATCATCTTTTACCTAATAAGAATGGTTGGGAAGGAGGAGAGCCCTCCCTGAGGCAGTGCTTCTGCTGCTGGGCTGAAGACTGCCCTCTGCACCCCCAGCAGCTCACAAACTCACTGGGAGAATTCAACCATCTCCAAAAAAATGTTCCTGGCTGTCAGGCAGCCCCTGGGAAGCCAAACTCCTCCAGGAAAGGGGTACATCACAACCCTCAGAGCTGACACCTGGCTTTCATTCCTGACTGATGAAAGAGACAACACAGAAGACAATCACCTGAAATTATTCCCTGGCAAACCCTCTGAAGCATTTTCTCTTCAGGAAGAAGTTCTGTTAGCGGAGATGGACCCAGCAGGGAAAGAGAGGGATGCAGGGGGAAGGTAATTTGCTCTTACAGTTTGTTGAGATGGTTACAAGAGAGATTTGGAAGTCTTTTCCTCTTGCAAAGAGGGACAGAGCCATTGAGAAGCACTCACCTGGAGCTGGGTGTACTGGCAGCTCCCCATCAGGCACTCTGGGAAGAGGAAGCCAGGATTGCTGGGCCACCTGAGAGGAGATCAAGGAAAAAGAGGACAATCCCATCTGGAGAGCTGGGAAAATCAGCCCGAAAGTGCCTCTGGGGTTCAGTTTGTGAGGGGAAAAGGAGCAAAGCTTAAACTGCTCTTTCCACTGCTCATTATTTTGTAATGAGCTTTATCCCTATTAGAACACAAACCATCAGGCCACCTAATCCATCACTTGCCCAAAGCTTCTGACCCTTCCAAATCCCCCCCCCAGCCAAGTTCTTAAAAGCTCAGGGGGGCTCCAAGTCAAAACCTCAAATCTTTTACTGGGCACCTAAATGGGATGGATTCCCTAAAATCTGAAAATACCCACAAATCCCATCCCCACCCCCAGCCTCTGGCTCAGCAGACTTCACTTGGAAATTTGGGGGTGGAAAACATGGAGTTTGGAACTGCAGGAGGCTTGGTGGTGGAGATGGCCAACTTCCAGCCCCCAGGCTACCACCCTGATTCCTCTGCTAGCCCCAGCCCTCCTCCCGCAGAGGGGAAACTCTCCCAGGCTCAGGACTGGGATGTGATCCACGCCAGGGCTCTGGCAGTGCCAGAACCTCCCTCCCTGGTGCCCTGGGCACCTGGCAGAGTCTGTAGCCAAGGATACAGGAGAGGCAGAAAGTCAGTGATGATGGCAGTGAAGAGATGGGGCCAGTTCAAACTTGTTTCAGCCAGAGAAGCATTTGGTTGCAGGAAGAGTCGAGAGATGATGTGTTTCCTGGCCACTTCTTGAAAGAAAAGCTCCACAATTGTTTGAGGGCCAGATACTACAAAAAAAAAAAAAAAAAAAAAAAAAAAAAAAAGAGAAAAGGTAAAGAGAACCCTGAGCAGGGGGCCAGCAGCAGCTCCCATCAGCCAAACACCAGGGGTGAAATCAGAACAGAAACCAAGGTTCAATCCCTCCCAGCTTGTTGGTTTGGGATTTCTCTTGCTGTCTGCTCAGGTCAGAGGGAGCAGCAGGAGATCAAAGAGCCACATGCTGCAATGTTTATTAACCACAACTCAATTAGAACACAGACACAAGAAGGGGGTTGGGCTCCATTCTCCAGTCCTGCTCTGGGATCAAACACCTCCCCCTGAGCTCTCTGTTCTCAACGCCTCTCCCCAGGCTGCCTCCTCCTTCCTATCCTCCCAAATTCCACATATTTTTCCCCTGAAGCACAGCGAGCCAAACAGGACTTTCCTCAGGAGTGGGACAAGAAGGAACCCACGGCAGGGCTGCAGACAAAGGATGGTTTGAGTTTCACTTTCAGGGGCTGACATTTACACCAAGGCAGGCAGTTTTCCCACCCCCCCACAGCCCAGCCCCTCATTTTGGGGACAATCAGGACTCTGAAGCTGGCAGCTTGCTTTGCAGAGCTTGCTGCCTCTTGGTCACTGATTTTCTCAGCTCCCTCAGAGGTGTCCCAGCCTGGGAATGCCACTCAGGCTCTTACTTGGGTGTTTTCCTCCCTCAAGCCACACATCCTCCTAATTAAGTTGCCTTACAGTCATCTTCCTAATTAAGCTGCTTCATATCCCCCCCTGGTAGGATTTTACCCCCCAGTATAGCACTGGTCTTTGCAGCAAAACTTTTCAAACACAAACACTCAGATCTGAGCTGCAAAATGCCAGGAGCACAAGTGCATTTGGGGAAATAATTTCTAAATTCCCCTCACTGATGCCACCAGGGACAGAATTAGTGCTGCTTGGCTGAGCAAGGCCTTCCCATCCTCCTCAGGCTGAGGAGAAGATCCAGGTCTACTTGCCAGGTGCTCATTGCTAGGTTTTTTGGTGGACAGTCTGACAAATGCCTCCAGAGAAAGCAGAGAGTGCTGGAGACCATGTGCTGCAGCATGTCCAGAGGAGGGGAAGGGGCTGGAGCACAAGGAGAAGGGTCTGGAAAACTTCTGAGGAGCAGCTGAGGGACCTGGGAGTGTTCAGCCTGGAGCTGAGGAAGCTGAGGGGAGAACTTCTCACTCAGCAGCTGCCTGAGAGGAGGTTGGAGCCAGGAGGGGTTGGACTCTGCTCCCAAGGACAAGAGGAAATGGCCTCAGGTTGCACCAGGGGAGGTTGAGATTGGAACTTGGGAACAATTTCTCTCTGGAAAGGGTTTTCAGGGCCTGGCCCAAGCTGCCCAGGGCAGGGGTGAAGTCTCTGTCCCTGAAGGGGTTTCAAAAACCATGTAGATGTGGTGCTGAGGGACATGGGTGGTGCCTCAGAGGTCTTGTCCCACCTGAGTGACTCTGTGATTCCACCAGCTCCCATTTCCCTCAGGTGAGAGGGACACCCAAGGTTTAAATGGCCAAGCTGTGGGCAAGGAGCTGTGGGCACCTTACCCAGTCTGTGGGGTGTCAGTGCAGTGGTGTCTGCCAGCTCCAGCACAGAGAGATGCTGCAGGTTGGATTCCCTGCAGAAGCAAAAGAAAAAAAAAAAAGAAAAAAAAAAAGAAAAAAAAAAGAAAAAAACCCATCAGTGAAAAGAGCAACAAAACTCCTCCTGCTTTAATTCTGCTGATTCTTCAGCTCCCAGGTCTCCTACAGCTGAAAAAAACAACAGCACCCAGAGCAGGGAGGCAGAATTAGCACAGGGCAGAACCAGCCCCAAAAAGGGGAGAAGCAAACAAAAAACCCCCTCCTCCCCAGTACAGCTGGAGTCCTGGAGTGCTGCTCCTGCCAGATTTTGGGGCCAGGAAGGGAGCTTTCAGGTGGCTTGAGGAGGAAAGTGGTGAGGAGGGAGAGGGTGGGGACTCTGGGGACTTACAGGGTGTCCATGGGGACATCAGAGGTGAGGCACTGGCTGGCCCAGCGGATCAGGAAGTAGGAGAGCAGCAAGGGGGAGGTTCTGTGGAGCAGGTCCTGCTGGGACTGGAGGAGCTGTCCCCCTCCCAGAGCCACCTGTCAGGAAAGCAGAGGCTGGCTGAGCCCCAGGGCTGAGCAGTGAGGGGCTCAGCTCCCCCTCTCCTGCCAATCCCCTGGTGGGCAGCAGCCCCTGGGCTCCCTGAGCCCACCCAGGGGACCAGGAGGCACCAGAAAATCCCAGTCCTGAATTCCAGCCTCAGCCCAAGAGGTGAGCTAACTGCTTCTCCAGCCAGCACAAACCTGCTGGTGCCAGGGACAGCAGGGAAAAAGGGTGCTTTGTGCTGCTGCAGTGACATCACCCAGAGGGAAACTGTGGTTTTGCTGCAGGGATCATCTCAAAACCCAAGAGCCCTGCCTGCTCCAGGCCAGCAAAAAGGGGGCAGGTGACACAGGAGGAAAAGCCACCCCTTGGGAAGGACAAGGTGGCAAAGCAGCAGCTCCTCAGCAAGCCAGCAGCAGCTTGTGCTCTGGAGCCTGGGCTGCAGAAGGACACTGTGCCACCAGGCTTTAAAAATCCCCAAGGTGACCTTACCCAGGGAGAATGAGATCTCTTTTCAACCAAGAAACCTCTGCAGTGACGTTTTCAAATTAAAAAACTATTGATTTTAACACCCACACCCTTTGTCTGGGACCACGTTCTGTGCCCCAAGTCACCAGCACCACCTGTCAGGTGACCACAGGGCCACCAGGATAGAGCCAGCCCAGGATCCCTGGCTGTTTGCACCCTGGGAGGGGTGGGGATGGGTGGCAGAACCCCTGCTCAGGCAGGAGGCTGGGAATTATTTCCTCCTCCTGACAGAAGTTTGCTTCCTGCTTTCTGGCTGCCTCAGGGTGGAAAGAAGGAGTCAGGGTGATTTGCTTGGGCTGACTAAAGGGGCTGGAGGAGAGAATAAGGTTGAGTCTGGGCCTGGGGCTAGTACAAACGAGTCCAGGGCTAGTTCAAACGAGTCCAGGGCTAGTTTCACATGAGCCTCTGGTGTTTTGTGGGAAGAGCCAGAGCTCCGGGCCTGGCACCCAAGTTCCAGAAGAGGATCAGGAGGTTCCAGGGTTGTACTCACAGGATCTCCCAACCTCAGGAGCAGCTGCTGGAGGATCAGCAGGTCCCGACAGATGAGGAACCGAATGGTGGCAACCTTACAAACCCCCAGAGAAACCACACTGACTGCTGTCCCACTGCCATACAGCTGGGGCAGGCTGAGCCGCAGGTTGAGATGAGGAGCTGGAAGATAAAACCCCCCCCAGTGAGAGGGAGGAACAAGCCCAACAGGAAAACTCAGCCCAGCAGCTGCTTCTTTCCCAGCTCTGAGGGCCCTGTTGTGGAGCTGTCACCTCTTTCCATGTCAGTGTCAGTCTCATAGTCCATCTCTCGGATGAGCACCCCCATGGCCTGGATGGGGTTCCTGATCTCCTGCAGTTTGCTGTGGATATCCTCCAGCACGTTTTCCCTGCAAAGTGGGGGGGGGGGAAATAACTACAATCATCATAATAAATCATCAGCAACAAGAGGTTTCCTCCTGGATTGATGGCCCCCTCCCCAGGAATCTGTCTGCTCAGCCTGGATGCTCCTGATGGGAATCCTGGGAATCCTCTTCTGGCTGAGTTTCACTGCAGTGCCTGCAGGGCCCGGGCTGTTCCTGCCACTGCCCCCCCAGGCTGCCAGGAAATGCTGCTCAGATGGTTGACATTCCACAGGGAATGATCTCAGGGAGGTGAGCACATGGCTTGACCAAGGCTCTGCCCTCCACCTGCTGCCTGCAGGCATTTGGTTTTCCCCACTGCAACCAGCACCAAAGAGGCCTTTAGACTTCTTCTGCTCTCCATCTCACCTGGGAAACCCTAAAACATCTTTGCAGGGGACAACAACAGGAGCTCCAGAGGCAAAAACCACCAAGACCCACTTCCCCTGTCTCAGAGGGGACCTGGAAAAGCCTCCAGTGACACAGGCAGAGCCCCACACACCCCAGGAAGAGCTTTGAAGCCCACCAGAGACCTCTGCTCAGCCCCCTGGGGAGCGTCTGGAAAAAAATAAAAACCAAACCACCTCCTTCTTTCTGCAAAACCATCTCCTTCCTTCTGGAAAAACATCTCCTTACATGTCATTAGCTATCAAGTCCTCCAGGATCTGCTCTGCAGCCTTTTCTGGAGGCTGGAGGCGGGAGCAAGCCATTTCCATGCTGAATGCCATTTCCATGGAAATTGATTCCCCGATCAGGCGAAGGCACTGGACAAGACAGACAACATCACGAGACAGCTCCAAATCTGCAAGGAAAGAACCTGAGTGTGTATTTTACAAGAGATTTGAGAGCACGGGCAGGAGGGGGAAAGCCTTCAAAAAAAAAGAAACCAAAAGCCACACCAGTTTGCTCAGCTCCAACCCCCCCAAAGTGAGGAGCAGAGAATGGGAGTGCAGCCCAGCCCCTTCCCTGCTCACCACGAGGTGGAATGAAAAGCTGGGAGTTGGAGTAATAAAATAATACTGGTGCAACAAGAAAACACTGAAATTCCCTCCGAGGGGGGGGGGAGGTTCTCCAGCCTCAGGTTGAGAGAAAATAATTAGTGCAAAGAAAAACAAAAGAAAAAAAAAAACAAAACCACCCCAGAGCAAAAGGCTGAGCCAAGCACCCTCCTGCCAGGAGAGGATTTTCCCATTCCTGGAAGTGATCTGCAAGTTGAGTGCTGAGGTTTGAAGTCTCTGCTTTGCAGTGCAGGCTCTTCACCTACGTGGTTTTCAAATCAAGTCTATTTTTTTTTTTTTTTTTAATTTTTTCTTCTGAGGAGTCTGAAAACAGCCAGGGCAGGAATTACAAGAGCCTCCCCAGCCCAGCCCAACCCAACCCAGGCCCCTCCAGCTTTTCCAGAAATAGCTCAACCAAATGGGGAATGACTCTTCTTTAGAAAAATATTGAAAAAAAAAATAAAATACAGAAAACAACCACTCGAGCATGCAAGTGGAGCTTAAGTAACATTTTCCATTGCCTTTTTCTTGTGAAACATCAGCCTAGAGGGCACTGTGGGGATAACTTCCATGACAGCTTCTCCATGGGAAACACTTCCCTCCAGAGCTGACACAAAAACGTTGACAGAAAACCCCATTTCACTAAAAAAAAACAACCCTGAATTTCCAGAAGAAGGTGACTGAGCCCAGGGTGCTGTGCAATCCCACCTGGCAGCAGCCATCAGGGTGGCACCAAGGACAAAGGATCCAGCAGGGCAAGCCACAGCCTAAAATCCAGAACTGCTCCTTTTTTTAGGGAGCTGAAATGAGATTTGCAGCCTCAGCACCATTTCCTAACTCCTGGATTAGAGCACCACAAACCCCAGCTCCCTACAGCTGCCAAAATCAGGGAATTCTCTCTGTGTTTTCAGGGAGTCAGGAGCAACTCCAGAGGCTTCTGGGGAAACTCAGGAAATGGCCCTGCCCCGGGGCCTCCAAAAGCTCCACCTCTCTTCACTCACCATCCAGGATGGAAGCATCATCCTCAGTCAGGAGGTGCTCGTTGGAGAGGAGATAGAGATGATCCACCAAGGAGCAGGGCACCAGGAAGGACAGGGAGCCCTGGGAAAGGGAGGAGAAATCCCTCTGAGCTCCCTGCATCCAGCAGCACAACCCCCACCTCACCTCCCCTCCCTGGAGGTGACCCCCTTGGCATGGCCAAAAAGTCCCCACCTCACCTTCTTCAGCAGGCACACCATGCTGGTGTAAGGGTTCAGGTGCAAAGCCAAGGGCCTGGAGAGGGCTTCTTGGTACTGAAGGCAGCAGGCATAGAATTTGGACCAGAACTCCACCTGCAGCTGCCAGAACTCCTCAGGTGAGCACTCGTATTCCATCACGCTGCCCTGGAACTGAATTCCAGAGGAATGCAGGGAGTGGAGCCCAGGTTGCAAATAAATACAGGTAGTAAATGCAAGAGTGCAGATAAATAGAGGTAATAAAGAGCAGATTTCAGGCAAATGTAAGTAGTAAAGACCAGGTTTCAGGTGAAAACAGGGAGTGGGAACATATTTCAGGTAAATATAGGTAGTAAAGACCAGATTACAGGGAAAAACAGGTAACAGAGACCAGATTTCAGCAAATATAGGTAATAAAGACCAGATTTCAGGGAAAAACAGGTAATGGAGACCAGATTTCAGGGAAAAACAGGCAGTGAAGCAGAGAGAAAAAGTGTAGCATCTTGTCCTTCACAGCCAGGGTGGCTGAGGGTTAGAAACACCAGTTCTGGTTCTCCTCCCCACCACCTCACTGACAAAAATGTCAGGTTTTGTCCTACAGCAGTGAAACATCAAGAAAAAAACCCCAACAACCCTTTTATGGTGAGTTTTCTAGAAACAGAAGCCTCAAGGATGAGGTGGAAGGACTGCTGGCTTGGAGAAGCAGGTGTGTCAGGGTAAAATCTGGGGAGGGAAGATAAAAAGGGGGGGAATTCACCCCAAATGACCCAGCTCAGAGCAGTCCTCTACGCAGGTCATCTTCTGGTGTCCAAAAATGAGGAGCCAGCACCCAAAACTAAGAGCCAGCAGGGAGCTGAGAATGGGCACCAAAAGCCACCAGCAATGTGTGCAACATGCAGGCAGGGAGCAGAGAGAGCAGAACACCAAGAAAAGACTCCAAAAAAACCCCCAAAAAACAAAAAAACAAACCAGCAAAAAAAGAAGAGGGAATGGGAAAGCCAGGCAGACAGGATGATGGAGATTTGTACTTTTTTTATCAAGTCACATCACTCCTTTGGGAGAGAGGAAGGACAAAAGGAGGCCTGGGGTCATTCTGCTCCTCATTTAACCATCACAGCACCACCACACATGATGGAAGCAGCATGAGGAAATAAAAACCCCTCTCACCTCGTTTTCCACAGCCAAGGTAACCTCCTGTTTTAACTCATCCCATGTCAGATCCACGTGCCTCTCAGTTCCTTGGGAAAAGATCTGGAAAGCAGCAGAGGAAAGTTTTACTTCAAAGCAAGACAAACATTCTCCTGAGGTTTAGGAGGCATTGGGTGATGTGAAGTGAGCATGAGAGCACCAAGGCTCAGCTTTTTGGGGGATAAAAGGGGAGCAGAGAGAGCAGCCAGTGCCCTCTGACCAACCTGCAGAGCCTTCTGGATGGCTGCAGTGGAGAACCTGCCAGGTGTGAAGAGATACTCCAGGTAAGTTTCCTGCAGAGAGAAAAAAATAAAAAAGAAAACAAAAAGCAATTTATGGAAAAAACCTCTCAGGAGGAAAGCATTTCAGATCCTGCTTCAGGTCCTTCCTCCCATTCTCAGACTCATCCCCTGGATTTCTGTTTCTCCAGCTTCAGGTCATGGCCAAGCCCTGCTCCAACCTCTCCCCCTCTGCAGCTCCTGGGACTGAAAAACACATCCCACCCCCTCTGCATCCTGATTTGCCTCTTGATTGACTCCAAATTCTCCTCACCCCTCAACTTGTGGCTTCAGAACCACCCTTGGTGCTTTCATGCCATGGCCCCAGAGGCTGAGGCTCAGCCCCTGTAATCTGCAGTCATTTTCAGACCATTTCAGCACAACTGGAACACCTGAGCTGTGTCAGTGCCCTCCTCCCAGGCAGGGAACCTTTGTCCCTTCTCATTGCTCACCCTGGGGTCCTGATCCTGTCGAACTGTCACCTCCTCCTCAGGCAGTGGCTGCACAAAGACCTGGTTCCACTGGCCTGCCACGTTCCTGGAGGGAAAACAAACCCCACACATCAGCTGTGGTGTTGCAGAGCATCCAGGAGCAGCCACCTGAAGCCCACCCACCCCTTTCCAGCAGCCACCAGGGCTCCTCAGAGCTGGTGACAAGTGACAGACTGAGCCAGGGGAGCTCAGGGGTGGCTCTTCCAACCCTGGGCTGACAGAACAAGTTGGGTTCCTCCATTCCTAACAAGGTTCTCCCCATCACACGTGCTCACCATGAGACCCTTGCTCAGATCAGTCTCCTACCTGTGCACTCAGCATTATTTTCACCCTGAATTTAAGTCCCTGCTCTGGTTCTGCACCAAACCTGCCCTCTCAGCTCTCACTTGCACCTTACTGCTCTCCTCCAAACAGGACATTTCAAAGGCCAGCTGACTGCATTTTGAAGGAGCTGTGGGTGAAGCACAGCCCTCCCTCTGATACATTCCCAGCAGACTCTGCTCCCAGCCAGCCTCCTGCCCAGCTCTGGGCATATTTCACATTCCTGCAGCTGAGTTGTAGCTTTATTATAAAGCAGAACCAAAAAGAAACCAAAAAAAGAAAAAAATTCCCCAGAAATTGCACTGGAAGAAGACAGTTGTGCACTTGACATGAACACCAGACAGAACCAGGTCCTGCTGCACCTCCAGTCAGCAGAGCAGGAAGGGAGGAGAGTGATGGAGCTGGATCTGTTTTAAGGAGCAGTTCCTGCCATTCCCCCCACCCCGTGGAGCTCACCACCAGGAACTCACTGCTCAAAGTTGATGTATTTCACCACAGTTTGGGTCTCCTCGTTGTGCCACAGTGCCCAGATCTCAGTTGAGGTTAAGGCAAAGTCCACCAGAGTCTCCTAGGAGAGAGTGAACCAGCAGATATTTACCTTCCCTTCAGAAATCAGGGAAAGGAGTTGATTTAACAGCATAAAAACATTCCCCACAATCATTTAAACCACTGGGAATTCTTTTTTATCCTTTTATACTCCCTGGTGCTCACCTGGGAGGAGAAGAGGGAGGAGATGTGGTCCAGGCTGTAGCGGTTGCTCTCAGTGCTCACCAGCTGGAAGACACAAAACTAACCAAGGCAGCTAGTTAAGTCCTGGTGAAGCCACTAACCAGCAGGTCATGGGTGCAGTTTGTCTCTCCATTCCCTGCTCAATATCTCCCTCAATTCAGGTGGAAAAGCCCCAAATCCCCAGGGTGCTGGTGGCAAACCGAGCTCTGCGCCAAGTCCCCAGAGCCAGCAGAGCACCCGGGGGACACCAGAAGCCACCAGAGATGCTTCTGCTCCCTGTGGGAATTCCCTGGAGAAGGGAAAGGGAAAGATGCCCAATGGATGAGACTGCTTTGAGCCCTCCCTCCTGCTAAATGTATTACTCACTGCAAGAAGCAGGAGTTGTGGAGCTGTGAAGGTCTGGCCAGGCACAGCCAGGCATCCCCAGGCTCCTGCTGTACAAATCCCATGAGGATTCCCATGCTTCCAGCTCTGGGCAGACCTTTCCTTTTCCCACGGCACATCCGTGCTTTTGGGATCCTCTCAGAGCAGGAGGTGAAGGAGCAAACAAACCCTCCAGCTCGGTCACACAGGGAATTCCAACTCCCAGGGGCGAGGCCCCGTGCGTCCCGCACCGGGAAATAACGTTTAGCCACAACGTCCTCCTCTCCCAGCTGGGAAACTTCCTCCTTTCTTGCCCAAATCCCAGGAGAAGAGAGCTCTTTTTCCATACCTGCCCTCGCTTGGGGGCATGCATGTAGACCCCCAGGTAGAGCCCCAGGGCCTGGGAGAAGGCCAGGCGCAGGCGGTGCCCGGTGCCGGGGGCCATGCGCAGGTCCCTGCTGACCGGCATGAACTCCAGCAGATCTGCAACCATCAGGCACAGCTGATCCTACAGCAAACAACAACAACAAAAAGGGGTCAGGAAAGATTTCAGGACTGAGAAACTACCTCCTGGTCGACAACTTCCTCAAATCTTTCCCTCGAAGATGCCAGGGAAGTATCCCTAAGGGTACCGGCGTCGCTCTTTAAGATTTTCCCTCTCTCACCTCTGCCCCAACCCCACGGATTTTTTTTTTTGGAGATGTGGGATAAAGCTTCCCCCTCCTCCCCCCCTACCACACACATTCCAGCACCAATGAGCCGTGAAAGGAGCTGCTCTGCTCCATTAGCTTTGGCACTGATGTTTGGAGCAAGTGGCAGGAAGGGAGAGGAGCCTTTCCTTATTAACTTCTTGTTGACAAGGAGCCCCACCACAAAGCTGCTCAAATTCCCACCCCTGCCTCTCCCCTCAGCTCCCTGAGTCCCCCAGGACCCAATCCTGCCTCCCACCCCACAGGACAAGGCTTGGCTGTGGAGAAAACCCACTCAAGAAGCAGCAGCCACAAACACGGGATAAGACAAATTGCTCCAAATCCCAGCCTGGGGAAGTTCTGGAGATGACTGAAGTGGGGATGGAATCCAAGCCCAGCAGCCAGCTCTGGCTCCTGGGAAGTGTGATCCAAGGTGCCTACAAGGCCCTCCATGATCCTACAAGGTCCTCTAGGATCCTACAAGGTCCTCCAGGATCCTACAAGGTCCTCCAGGATCCTACAAGGCCTCACCTTGTAGGACCACATCCGAAGCTTGTGGTCCTGGCAGAGGGCAAAGAGGAAGGCGTCGTGGTCAAGGCAGTGGACGGAGAGGCTGATGGGGAGGTCGGAGGGGCCACAGTCACCTCTGGGAAGTTAATTCCAAAATTAAAAAGAGAAATCAAGAGGAGGCTCCAGCAATCCAAGGCCGGGGGTTTACACCGTCCTGTCTAGGGTTGGAATTTTGGTTGTGTGGAAGGATCCCAAGCTAAAGCCCTGCAGGTGGAGCATCCCCCTCTGATCCCACCCGACCTGGGGGTGAGAACACGCGGCTCCGGTAATCCTTAAACCCCCCCTGACTCTGGCCACCCCCTGGGCAAATCCTTGGAGGCCAATTAATGGATCTTAACCTCCTGGTCAGCAGGGAATCAGCAGGACTTTGTTAAGAGGAGCTAATCCAGGTCCCAGCCTCCCCCCCTGCAGCAGCTCCTCTGACCCAGTTCACTTTTTTTGGCAGCGGATTCGCTGCACTGACTCACCCACCCCTCTGGGACTCTGGCTACAGAACAGAGGGGGAAGAATCCCCCCTCCCCCCCAAAAAAACCAAAAACCAACCCAAACCCAAATGAATTCAATTTCTTCCCCACCAGACACTGACCTGATGGCTGTGGGCATCCAGACAGTGAGCAAACGCTGCATCACTGAGCTCTGCTTCAGCTCCACCACCGACACCGGCCCTTTGGGGGAGAAAAGGAAGAAATCAGTAAAAGATTTCCAGGCCCGGGGCTTCTTCAAAAAGCTTTTGTGAATTTGTCCAAAAAAGAAGCCCCTCCCAAAAAGAAGCCCCCCCAAAAATCACCAACTGAAGGGCAGGAAGGGGGGAGGGATGGGAGCTATTGAGGGAGGTATAGCTGGCTCAAAGCCTTACCGGGTGCCTCAGGAGGGGGCAGCTTGAGGACAAAAATCCCCCCCAGGGAGGAGGGGAGGGCAAAGAGAGCTTCCCCCTCACTGCCCAGCCAGGCTGCTGAGGTCTGGGAGTGAGGAGCCAGCCCGGGCAGGGTGGGGATGAGGCAGAAGTTGGCAGGGTCCTGGAAGTCGATTTTGGCGATGTCGGTGAAGACGGATTGCATCTGGCTCTCTGTGATCAGCTCCTGCAGGAGGGAGAGGGCAGAGAGGAGAAATCCTTCAGCATTCTTCCCAGAAAAATCCTTTTTTTATCATTGCCATCACCCCTCTTTCCCTTGCTCACCCACACACTGATTTTTGTTTTGGGGGGGGAAGGGATCTGAAACTCGGCGGGTTTGGAGGAGAACGCTTGCTCTCCCCCTCGTAAAATTCCCCCAGAAATGATTCTGCTTCCAGAGAGCTCGGAGCAAAACGAGTCCCACACAACAGCCACCCCTCAAAGCCACCTGGAAAAAACTCCCCCGAGAGGAAAAGGACCCAAAACCCTCACCAAAAACCCCTCACCAATCAGGAAACGCTCACAGAAGCTTCTGCTCGCTGCAGGATGAGGCCCAGGGGGACTCAGCCCCCACCTCCAAAAGGTCCTTTGTCCCCTTTGTCCCCTTTTGTCACAAAGCCAGGCTCCAGGCCAGCCCTGCAGGGCCACCCCAAGCTCCAGACACACCAGAGGGTTCCAACCCCAAGGGATAAATCCCCCCTGGAGAGTTAGGAAAAGTCAGGAAAAGCCTCACCCAGCTCCTGAGCCAAAACCGGCCCATTCCTCCCCAAAACCCCTCCTCTCGCCCCCTCCCTGCCAGGGGCTGAGGTCACCTCCCTGCCTGTGTCCCCTCCCAGAGCATCACATGGACACCATCCCCCCCCCCCAAAATCCCTCCAGGTGGGTGGGGGGCAGAGGGGAAGAGAGGAGCCCCTGAGGCTGCCCACAGACTGATCAGAAACAGAGAAACGGGGAGAAAAAAACCAACCCAGGGAGCCAGAAAACCATCCAGGAGCCCCAAAAACCATCCCAGAGAGGCAAAAACCAACCCAGGGAGCCAGAAAACCATCCAGGAGCCCCAAAAACCATCCCAGAGAGGCAAAAACCAACCCAGGGAGTCAAAAATCCATCCCAGGGAGCCAAAAACCAAAGCACTGACCCAAACTGACCCCACCTGCCCCAAACTGCCCCTGGCATGGCCCAAACTGCCCCAAACTGCCCCTCTCACCCCAAACTGCCCCTCTCACCCCAAACTGCCCCTCTCACCCCAAACTGCCCCTCTCACCCCAAACTGCCCCTCTCACCCCAAACTGCCCCTCTCACCCCAAACTGCCCCTCTCACCCCAAACTCAGCAGGCTCTGCCCCCCCCCCTTTGCTTTGCTGTGGGGCCCTCAGGGCCACCCTGGGGGATCCCTGAGGGGCAGGGGGGATGGGTGGGTGGGGGTGGGTGTGTGTGGGGAGTGTGTGGGTGGGTGTGGGGTAGGCGTGTGGGTGGGGGTGTGGGGGGTGTGTGGGTGGAGGAGCTGTGGGTGGGGGGTGTGTGAGTGGGTGTGTGGCTGGGTGGGGGGTGTGTGAGTGGGGGGGGTGTGGATGGGTGGGGGTGTGTGGGTGTGTGTGTGGGGGGGTGTTGTGTGTCTGTGTGTGTCTGTGTGTGTGTTCTGTGTGTGTGTATTTTGTGTGTGTCTGTATTGTGTGTGTGTGTGTATGGTGTGTGTGTGTCTGTGTGTGTGGGTTGTGTGTGTGTGTGTGTGTGTGTGTGTATGGTGTGTATGGTGTGTGTGTGTGTGTGTGTGGTGTGTGTGTGTGTGTGTGTGGTGTGTGTGTGTCTGTGTGTGTGTGTGTCTGTGTGTGTATGGTGTGTATGGTGTGTATGGTGTGTGTGTGTGTGTCTGTGTGTGTGTATGGTGTGTGTGTGTGTGTGTGTGTATGGTGTGTATGGTGTGTGTGTGTGTATGGTGTGTGTGTGTGTGTATGGTGTGTGTGTGTGTGTATGGTGTGTGTGTGTGTCTGTGTGTGTGGTGTCTGTCTGTCTGTCTGTCTGTGTGTGTGTGTGTGTGTGTGTGGTGTCTGTCTGTCTGTCTGTGTGTGTGTGTGTGTGTGTGTGTGTGTATGGTGTGTATGGTGTGTGTGTGTGTGTGTGGTGTCTGTCTGTGTGTGTGTGTGTGTGTGTGTGTGTGTATGGTGTGTATGGTGTGTGTGTGGTGTGTGTGGTGTCTGTCTGTGTGTGTCTGTGTGTGTGTGTGTGTGCCCCCCAGTGCTCACCCCCCGGTAGGTGCGTGCAGGGTGGGGCAGGAAGAGGCGGTGGAGGCTCTGCCTGGTGAGCAGGAGCAGAACCAGGTGGTTCTGGAGCTCAGAGAACTGGACCCCCCCCGGGAGGAAGGGGCAGCCCCGGATGCGGAGCCGCACGGCGTTGTTGAGGAGGTTGACATCCAGGGATTCCTCCACCAGCTCCACGGTGTCCCCAGAGGTGGTCCTGGGGGGAGAGGAGGGGGGAAAGGAGAAGGGGAGCCCTGAAAATCCCTTCTGCTCAAATCCTTTCCCCTATTCTTCTATCCCAAACACCCCCCTCAAATCCCCTTCCCCTGCATCCCCCCCCATCCCCCCCTCCGTTCCCCTCAACCCCCACATCCCCCCCCTCCCCAAACTCCCAGTCCCATTTCCTGAATTCCTCTCCCACTTCCCAAATTCCTGCCCCATTCCCTTCTCATCAAATTCCACTCCCCAAACTCCTCTCCCAGTCCCCTTTTCCCTAAAACCCCCTCCCTAAAGTCCTCCCCAGTTCCCTCCTTCCTATATTCCTCTCCCATTCCTCTGCCCCAAATTCCTCCCCCATTCCCCTCCTCCCTAAAGCCCCCTCCCCAAATTCCTCCCCCATTCCCCTCCTCCCTAAAGCCCCCTCCCCAAATTCCTCCCCCATTCCCCTCCTCCCTAAAGCCCCCTCCCCAAATTCCTCCCCATTCCCCTCCTCCTCAAGCCCCTTCCCCAAATTCCTCTCCCACTCCCCCCTCCCCACAATCTCCTCCCCACATCCCTCTCCCCAAACCCCCCTTCCCCACCTTCCCCCTCCCCTCTCCTCCCCCCTCCCCTCATCTCACCACCTCACGAAGCGGTTCCTCGTCACGGCGCTGAGCTGGGCGCTCTCCTGGTAACAAAACCCCCCCGCGCTATCCCCGTACCGCCCCGCGGGGAGCGGAGCCGTTCCCGGAGGGGTAAAAACGATTTCCCGGAGGCGTCGGGGTGAGGCCCGAGGCGGGGCGGGCAGCTCCAGGCAGCTCCGCTCAGACAGCCCCGCAGCCATCTTGGCCCCGGCCCCTTCCCGCCGCCCGCCCGGGGCATGACGGGAAGGGAGGGGCGGGCAGGGGAGGGGCGGCAGGGGTAGAGCGCCCCCTGGCGGGCGGGAGGGCCAAGGGGGCAAAAGGGGCGGGGGGGGGGCTGGGGAGGGGGAGTGTGGGGAGGGGGGATATGGGGGGGGATTGGGAGAGGGGGGCATGGGGGGGAATTTGGGAAGGGGGATTTGGGGAGGGGGGATACTGGGAGGGATTTGGGAAGGGGGATTTGGGGAGGGGGATTTGGGGGGGAATTGGGAGAGGGGGGTTTGGGGAGGGGGGATATTGGGAGGGAATTGGGAGGGGGGATTTGGGGAGGGGGGATATGGGGGGGATTTGGGAAGGGGGATTTGGGGAGGGGGGATATGGGGGGGAATTTGGGAAGGGGGATATGGGGGGGAATTTGGGGAGGGGGGTTTGGGGAAGGGGATATGGGGGGGAATTTGGGGAGGGGGGCTTGGGGAAGGGGATATGGGGAGGGGGATATAGGGGGGAATATGGGGAGGGGGGGTTGGGAGGAATTTGGGGAAGGGGATCTGAGGGAAGAGGGGATTTGGGGAAGGGGATATGGGAGAAGAAGGGGAGGGGGGTTTGGGGAAACTAAATTTGGGGAGGGGGTTTATGCAGGGGGTCTGGAGGAGCAGCAGCCGCCCCTGTCCCCTGGCATCAGCTTTGGGGTGGGGGTGGGGGGGGGATGGGACCCCCTGGCCCGGCCGCAGCCCCCGGTACCGAACAATTGGGTCATTGAGCACCCGGAGCCGAGCGGGCAGAATGGGCCCATTCTGGGGGGGCAGGTGCTGGGGGGGTGCTGGAGATGGCAGAGGGACCCATGGCGAGCCCGGGGACCATACTGGGTCGGTACCGGGATACACTGGAGCCGTACCAGCACCATACTGGGACCGGGTCAGCACCATACTGGGACAGCACTGGGACCGTCACGGAACCACGCCAGAACAGTACCGGGGCCGTACTGGGACTGTACTGGAGCCTTACTGGGGCCCTAGTGGGACAGTACCGGGGCGTACGGTACCAGCACCATACCGAGACCGGGTCAGTACCGTGCTGGGACAGCAACTGGGACCGTACTGGTACCGTGCTGGTACCTTACTGGTACCGCACCAGGACAGTACTGGGATCTAACTGGGATCACACCGGTACAGTACCGACACCGGGTCAGCACTCTGCCGGGACTACACCAGAACAGTACCGGGACCGAACCGGGACAGCAGCCGGACCGGACCAGAACCGGACCGGGCCGGTGCGCACAGATTTGTTGCGGGAGCGTTCCGGTGCCGTGCCCCGGTACCGCCCCGGTACCGCTCCGTGTCCCGGGGTGCGGGGGGGTGTGTGGCGGTACCGGACCAGCCCGGCCCGGGCGGGGCAGCCCCAGTCCCCGCCCCCGGGGCTCTCCCGCCGCTTCCTGCGGGATCGGGATCGGGAGCGAGCTCGGGCCGGGCCGGGGCGGCGGCGTGGGGTGAGTCCGGTTCGGGGTGAGTCCGGTTCGGGGTGGGTCCGGTTCGGGGTGAGTCCGGTTCGGGGTGGGTCCGGTTCGGGGTGAGTCCGGTTCGGGGTGAGTCCGGTTCGGGGGAGCCGGTGGGAACGGGACCCGGGGTCCTCCCCCGGAGAGGGAATGGGGCGGAGGGGGGGGGGGTGGCACCCCCAGGGCTTGGGTCCCGGGGGGGCAGGGCTGGGGGTCCCGGGGGGGCAGGGCTGGGGGTCCCGGGGGTGCCCCGGGGGGGGGTGCCGGGGGGTGGGAGCCCTTGTATCCCCCTGGGGCAGGATCCGGGGGTCCCGGGGGGGCAGAGCTGGGGGTCCCAGGGTGCTGAGTTTGGGATTTTTGTGGGGCAGAGCTGGGGGTCCCGGGGGGGCAGAGCTGGGGGTCCCGGGGGGGCAGGGCTGGGGGTCCCGGGGGGGCAGAACTGGGGGTCCCGGCAGACCCCCGGGGCCAGCAGCCATGGGGCTGGGGGGGTCCCCTTGGCCAGCGGGGGGTTGGGGACAAGGTCTGTGCCCCACGGGTGACCCCCAGGCTGAGGCCCCATCCCCGCTGTGGGGCGGGGGGTGCCCTCTGCCCCTCCGGCTTTTGGCCCCGCTGTCCCCAAGCTGGTGGCCAGGGGGTGACCACCTGCGGTCCCCAGCGGTGGCCGTGCCAGGCGGGGCCGGGAGCGCTGGCGGGGGCAGCTGGAGCTGGGAAAAGTCTTGGGGAAAAAAAAAAAAAAAAAAAAAAAAGGCCTGAAAGACCAAGGGAAAAAAACAACAACAACAAAAAAACAACAAAAAAACCAAAAAACCAAACCCAAAACCAACAAAAAACCCCAAGGCCCCAGGAACCGCCTCCCGCCCAGCCTGCTGGCACCTTGGGGACATGTCACCAACCCGCCCCCCCCCCCCCCAACCCCCCCGGCTCCTAAATCTTCAACCCCACCCAGGGAGGGAGAAACCCCCCCCCCCCTTCCCTCCGGGTGATCATCGCCTGCCTCAGTTTCCCCAGGCTGAGCTGGGGAGCTGGGCGGTGGCATTGTGCCACCCTGGGGGGGGAGGGGGCTTTGTCCCCACCCTGGGGGGGGAGGGGGCTTTGTCCCCACCCTGGGGGGGCTCCAGCCACCCCCTAAAGTCCCACCGGGGCTGAAGGTCACCTTGGGGACTCTAGGTGAGGGCACCGCGGTGGCACTGGGGGGGATTGGGAGGGGGGGGCAAGAGGATAAGCCCCCCCCCCCCCTCCCGGTGCCCGCTGGTGGCCACGGTGGCCGCGCCGCCCGTGACGTGGGGCTGGCACCGTAATCCCGGGGTGTTTGAGCGGATTAGGACAGCCCGGGGGGGCTTTGGTGGCCCCAAATCCCCCGGCTGGGACAGCATGTGGGTGGGGGACACGCCACGGGGGTGGCCGTGCCCCTGTCCCCCTCCCCCCCCCTCCGATGCCACCCAGGTGTCCCTCGGTGGCCACCACGGTGTGTCCGGGGGTCGGGGTCTCCTTGGTGTCCCCCCGGGGGGGGGGTCCGTGGGTCACTCGGTGGTGGCACCCGGGGCCGCGGGTGTGGGGCTGGGTGTGAGTGGGGGGTCCCCACGGGGGGGGTTGTTGGGGGTGGCCGTGGGGCAGCCATGTGGCACGCGGGGAGGGGCTGGCGGCAACCGGCCCGACCGGTTCGGTACCGGCACCCCCGGGGCCGGGGGGTTCGGGTGGCCCCAGCGGGGACTGCACGTGGCCCGCTTGAAGGTCACCGGCCCCGGGGCCACCTGCCCGCCCAGGTGACCGTGTCGGGCTACCAAACCCTCCCTTCAGGCTACAACTCGCCACGGCGGCCACCGCCTCGCTTTTGGGGTGGCCCCCGAGGGGGTTTGGTGGCACCGAGCGTGTTCTGGTGACACGGGAGGATCCCGGTGGCGTTATTTTTTGGGGGGGACACACGCAGGGTGTCACCCCGGGGCCGGAAGGGGGGGGGGGGGTGGGTGCGGGGGGGTCCCCTGGGTGCGGCGGTGACGCAGGAGCCCGGCAGGGCCCACCCAGCCCCCTCCTCCTCCCTGCTCTTTGCGTGACCCCCTCCTCAAAAAAAAAAAAATGTCCCCCCCCCCTCCCCGGGTGGTGCAAACCTCCCCCAGGCCCCTCCGCCCCCGGGGGGTTGGGGGTCGCTGGGACCCCTCCCCACCCAGAGTTTGGGCCATGGGCTCCACCCTCGGGGTTCTTTGGGGAGGGGGGGGGGTGTGAACCCACCTTGCCCCCAAACGCTGTGTGGGTGCCGTGGGGGGGTCAGCACCCACTAATCACACTCCGTTGCCCCTTCCCCAGCCCTCCCCCCCCCCCCGCGGTACCGGGGGATGCCGGTACCGGTACCGGAACCCGGCAGCACCATGGAGCAGCCCTTGGGCGAGGGGCTTCACAACAGCAACAACAACGCCGCCCCGGGGGGCTGGGGGGGTGCCCGGCCTGGGGGGCACCCCCTGGCACCTTTTGGGGGTCCCGGACCCCAACCCAGTTACCTGGGGCGGGTGGTGCTGGAGATTGTGGAGTCGGAGAGAACCTACGCCCGAGACCTGCGCAGCATCGTGGAGGTGGGGGCTGGGGGGGGCTGGAGACCCCCGAGGGGTTGGGGGGGGGGCTGGGTAAGGACTGGGGGTGGCGGAGTGGGGGGATTGGGGAGGGGGACTGGGGGTCCCAGAGGGGGATGAGGATGGGGGTCTCAGGGGGTGTTGGGGAGGGGGGATGGGGGTCCTAGGGGGTGTTGGGGAGGGGGGGTCTGGGGATGGGGGTCCTAGGGGGTGGTGCTGAGGCGAAGGGGACTGGGGAGACTGGGGAGGGGGCTCCTGTTGGGTGCTGGGGATGGGTGAACTCTGAATGGGGACTGGGGGGGCTTAGAGGGTGCAGGGGAATTGGGGGAGTGGGAACTGGGGGTCCCAGGAGGGGCTGGTGCTGGGGGGTCTGGTGGTGCTGGGGCTTTTGATGGGTTTTGGGGCTGGGGGAACTGGGGATGGAAAAACAGGATGGGGACTGGAGATCCCATGGGGTGCTGGGGCTCTGGGGCGGGACACCAGGCACCTGTGGGATGGGGGACGGTTGTTTTTCGGGGTGGGGGGTACACTGATGTCCCTGTCCCCCCCCCCCGGGTGCTCCCAGGGTTACTTGGGCAAAATCATCGACGCGGAGGAGCCGGTGCTGCGGCCCGAGCAGGTCAGTGCCCTCTTTGGGAACATCGAGGACATCTACGAGCTCAGCAGGTGGGTGTCACCTGGGGGGGGGGGACACACAACACACACAGGCACCTGCACACACCTGGCCGGTGTCACTCTGTCCCCTCTCTGTCCTTCCCCCAGCACCCTGCTGCAGAACCTGGAGAGCTGTGCCAGTGACCCGGTGGCGGTGGCCGTCTGCTTTGTCACCCGGGTAAGGGGGGGGACAAGGGGGGGGGGCACACGTAGGGGGTGGGGATGTGTCACGGGGTCTCATTGCCACCTCCCCCCCCCCTCTCACAGAGTCAGGAGTTTGCCATTTACACCCAGTACTGCAACAACTACCCCAGGTGAGGGGGACAGGGACGGGGGGGGACAGAGGTGGGGATGGGGGGGCAGGGGGTCAGAGGGTGGCAGGGGGGGGAAGGGGTGGCACGGGGTCAGCATGGGTGGGCAGGGGGATGGCATGTGGTCACGGGGGGTCGGGAAGGGGGTGTCAGAAAGTGGTCAGGAGGTGACAGAGGGACACAGGAGGTGGGCAGTGGGTGGCAGAGGGTACCAGGGGTGGGCAGGAGTGGTAGGGGGTGGAAGGGGTGCCAGGGGTGGGCAGGGGGTATCAGGGGTGGTCAGGGGGGTGACAGGGGTGGTCAGGGGGTATCAGGGGTGGTCAGGGGGGTGACAGGGGGTGTCAGGGGGGTGTCAGGGGGTGTGACAGGTCCCTGCCCAGCTCGGTGGCAGCACTGGCTGAGTGCATGCGGAGCAAGGCGCAGGCGCGGTTCCTGCGGCAGTGCCAGGAGGGGCTGCGGCACTCCCTGCCCCTGGGGGCTTACCTCCTGAAACCCGTCCAGAGGGTCCTCAAGTACCACCTCCTGCTCCAGGTCAGACCCTGCCACCACCCAGCACCTCCTGGGGACCCCGCCTGCCACTGCGGGGGTGACAGCGGCACGGCCACCGCTCCCCGGCACAGCCATGTCCCCTGCCGTGGCGTGCCATCACCTGGCAGGGCAAGGCCACCCTTCCCTGGCACAGCTGTGTCACCCAGATTGGCACAGTCACCCTTTCCCTGGCAGAACCATGTCACCTGGCATGGCACGGCCACCCTTCCAAGGGACAGCAGTGTCACTTGGCATAGCAGAGGCAGCTGGCATGGCACAGCCACCCTTCCCTGGCAGAGCTGTGTCCCCTGGCATGGCACAGCCACCCTTCCATGGCACGGCAGTGTCCCCTGGTGTGGCATGGCCACCCTTCCCTGGCAGAGCTGTGTCCCCTGGCATGGCACAGCCACCCTTCCATGGCACGGCAGTGTCCCCTGGTGTGGCACAGCCACCCTTCCCTGGCAGAGCTGTGTCCCCTGGCATGGCACAGCCACCCTTCTGTGTCACCCGCCGTGGCAGAGCGGTGTCCCCTGGCACGGCCACGCCACCCCCAGCCCCTTTGTCCCCCCGGGCAGGAGATCTCCAAGCACTTTGAGCACAAATCAGGGGAGGATTACGAGGTGGTGCTGGAGGCCATCGACACCATGACCTGCGTGGCCTGGTGCATCAATGACATGAAACGCAAACACGAGCACGCCATCCGCCAGCAGGTCAGGGGGTGGGGGACATGGGGGGCACTGGGTCCCAGGAGGGGGGCAGAGGGGGACAGTGGGTGGCAGGGGTGGGCAGGGGGTGGGCAGTGGGTGGCAGAAGCATTGGGAGGGGTTGGCAGAGGATGGGAAGGAGTGGGCAGGGGGGAGCATTGGGTCACAGGAGGTGGGCAGGGGTGGGCTATGGGTGAGTAGGGGGTGACAGGGGTGGGCAGGGGGTGACAGAGGTGGGCAGGGGGTGACAGAGGTGGGCAGGGGGTGACAGAGATATGCCAGGGTGGGCAGGGGGTGTTAGAAGGTGGGCATGGGTGGGTAGGAGGTCCCAGGGGGGGTGGGTGACACAGGGGGGGTGAGGGTGTGGGTGACAGCAGGGGCAGGGGTGGCACCGCCACTTTCCCCGTGTCCCTTTGGGGTTCAGGAGATCCAATCCCTGCTGCTGGGCTGGAAGGGCCCGGACCTGACGAGTTACGGGGAGCTGGTGCTGGAGGGGAGGTTCCGAGCCCAGCGGGTCCGGCACGAGCGGGCGCTCTTCCTCTTTGACAAAACCCTCCTCATCACCAGACCCCGCGGGGAACACTACGTCTACAAGAGCCACATCCCTGTGGGTGCTGGGCACGGGGGGCTGGGGGGGCCCTGGGGGGCTGGGGAACGGGTGGGTGCTGGGGAGGGGGGTCCCAAGGACGGGAGTTCTGGGGCTGGGGGTGCCAGGGGGTGCTGGGGATGGGAGTCCGGGGGTCCCAGGAGGGGATGGGGGTCTGGGGTCCCAGGGGGTGCTGGGGAGGGGGGTGTGGGGGGAGAGGAGTGCCAGGGGCTTTAGGGGAGATGGGGGCCCCAAGGATGGGGGTGCCAGGGATGGGGGTTCTGGGGATAAAGGTGCCAGGGGGTGCTGGAGTTCCCACGGGTGGGGTGCTAGGGATTAGGGGTCCTGGGGATGGGGGTGCAGGGGCTGGGGGGGGCTGGGTCTGGAGTTCCCAAGAATGGGGGTGCCAGGGTCTGGGGGTGCTAGGAATGGGGGTGTTGGGTATCGGGGATGGGGGTGCTGAGGATGGGGGGGTCCTGGGGCTGGGTCTGGGGGTGCTGTGGTGCTGACCCCCCCTCCCCACAGTGTTCCTCCCTGATGCTGATCGAGAGCACCCGGGACTCTCTCTGCTTCAGCCTTGCTCACTACAAGCACGGGAAGCAGCAGCACAACCTGCAGGTAGGGTGGCCCAGGGGAGAGCACCCAAGGGACCTCCCCCCCTGCTCCCTTTTCCCCTGCCCAAACTCCCCCCCCCCTCCAATTCTTTGTCTCCCCCAGGCCAAGAACGTGGAGGAGAAGCGGATCTGGACCCACCACATCAAGAGGCTGATCCTGGAGAACCACCACGCCATTGTCCCCCAGAAGGTGAGGACAGAGTTGGGGACACAGACACCCTGCTGGCACCGTGTCCCCCACCCCGAGAAAGTGAGGAGGGGGAGGGGGTGCTGGCACCCCAGCTTCACCCCTTTCCATCTCTCCCCATCCTCCACCCCCCAGGCTAAAGAAGCCATCCTGGAGATGGATTTGTTCTGTGAGTGACACCAGCACCTTGCCCTCCCCTGTCCCTCTGGTGTCCCCCAGTGTCACCCCCTGACCCCTGGTGTCCCCCTGTGTCCCCCCCTGTGCCCCTGGTGTCCCCCAGTGTCATCCCCTGACCCCCAGTGTCCTTCAGTGTCATCCCCTTTTCCCCTCCGTGTCCCCAGTGACCCCCAGTGTCACCCCCTGTGCCACCCCAGTGTCTCCCCCTGGTGTCCCCTAGTGTCACCCCTGTCCCCCCAGATCCCCCCGGTGTCCCCCCCATGTCCCCAGTGTCCCTCAGTGTCATCCCCTGTGCCCCACCGTGTCCCCTGATGTCCCCAGTGTCCCCCCCGTGTCCCCAGTGTCACCCCTGTCCCCCCAGACCCCCCCCGCCTGCCCCGCTGCAGCCCCGAGCGCCTGAAGAAGAGTTGGTCCTGCCAGCCCCTGGCCCTGCCCCGACGCCAATCTGGTGAGAGCCCCGGGGTCCCCAACCCCCCCTGGGGTCACAGCTGCCAGGGGACAGCCCTGATGGTGGCTTTGTCCCCACAGAACCCTTCCAGCACCGGGACCAGGAGGAGAAGGTGCCCGAGCGGGTGCAGGGATCCCCGGGGCGCAGGCAGTCGGGTGAGGACCCTGGAGGGGGGGGAGTTTGGGGGGGGGCTTTGGGGACAAGCTGGGACACGTGGGGACAACGCCACCTTCACCTCGTTTCTGTGCCTGGCTTCTCCCTGCAGAACCTGCCGAGCAGATCCTGCGGCAACTGGGCCAGCAAGGTGGGCAACCGGCACCGGGAGGGGGGGGGGCAGCAGCAGGGGGGTTTGGGGGAGTATTTTGGGGTGTTTCCCCTAATTTCCCCTTTTCTCTTCCCCGCTGGCAGGGCTGAAGGTAAGGGTGAGGTGCAGGAGCCTGGGGGTGCCCCCCACCCTTGGGGTGCAGCTTGCCAGGGGGGTGCTGAGCCTGGTGCTGCCCCCCGAGCAGCACGCTGGCAGTGAGGGGGTTCTCCTGGAAATGGAGGGGACCCCCCAGCACCCCAGAGCCTGGCCAGAGCCCGGGGACACAGTGAAGGAGGAGGAGGAGGAGGAAGCAGGGGACAAGGAGAACCAGGAGGAGCTGCCAGGGACTGGGGAGCAGCTGCTGGAACCCCAAGAGGAGCAGGTACCCACACACCCCCTTGGGGGGACACCCACTGCCGGGGGGTCCCAAGGCACCCCAGATCCCTCCTGGGTACCCCATATTGTTTCTAGGGCACCCCACATCACTCTTGGACACCCCACATTATTGCCAGAGCACCCCACATCACTTCTGGGACACCCCATGTTATCCCTGGGGCACCCCACGTCACTCTTGGGCACCCCCTATTAATTCCAGAGCACCCCCTGTTACTACTAGGACACCCCATATTGTTCTAGGGCACCCCATATTATTCCTACACCACCTCACATCACTCTTGGGCACCCTCTATGACTCCTAGGGCACCCCATGTCACTCTTGGGCACCCCACTTCCCTTTAGGAGCACCCCAGATTACTCCTAGGGCACCCCAAATCACTCTTGGGCACCCTGTACGACTCCTAGGACACCCCATATTATTCCCAGAGCACCCCACACCTCACCAGGAGCACCCCACATTACTCCCAGCACCCCCTGACCCCCTCCTTTTCCCTCCTCCAGGTCGGGGGGCACCCAGCAGCTCCGGGGGTTCCCAAGCGCCCCAGCAGCTGGGGCCCGGGGAGCAGTGAGGTCAGTGCCACCCCCCAGCCCCACCCGGGGGGTCCCCAAGGACTCACCCCACACCCACCCAGCCCTCCCCACGCCGGCCAGCACCCCGAGGGGTCGGGGGGACCCCAAAGCCCCTCCTCGGCGGGGCCGGGGGGCAGGCGGGGGGAAGCGGAGCGGGGTGGGGAGGAATTCCCGGGGCTGAGCAGCGAAGAGGAGGAGGAGGAAGAGGAGGAGGAAGACGAAGATGAGGGAGACGGAGACGGGGGCAGCATTTTGCCCCCCTCGGTGCTGGCCCAAGCCAGCGTCATCGCCGAGAGGTTCGGGGGGGGGGGCTCCTTCTCCCGCCGCAGCTCCTTGGCCCCCGGCAGCCGCAGCGGCAGCGCCCTCAGCCTGGACGGGGAGACGGGAGGGGAAGGGTCCCGGAGTTCCCTCCCTTCCCCCGAACCCCCGCTGGGAACCCGTCGGGAATCTCTGCTCTCCAACCGGGACCGTTTGCTGCTGGAGAAGATCAAGAGCTACTACGGCCACGCCGAGCACCGCGACGCAGCCTTCGGCGTCCGCCGCCGCGAGAGCCTCAGCTTCATCCCCAAGGGTTTGGTGAGGAGCAACGTCTGCCGCCTCAATGGGCTCCCACGCGCCCCCCCCCGGACCCCGGACCCCCCCACGGCCACCCCACGGGGGTCCCGAGGCATCCCCGGAGGAGGAACCCTGCCGGGAGAACGGGCTGCAGACCCCCGAGCCCCTCCTCATCCTGGAGGACGAGGATTTGGGGGCTACGGAGACAGAGCCACCAGCGCCAGCAGGGCCACCACTGTCATCGGGGTCACCACTGCCAGCAGGGCCACCACTGTCATCGGGGTCACCACTGCCAGCGGGGCCACCACTGTCATCGGGGTCACCAGCGCCAGCGGGGTCACCAGCACCAGCGGGGCCACCGCCGTCATCGGGGTCACCACCACCAGTGGGGTCACCGTCGGCGGGGTCACCCCCGGGGGTGCCGTTGCCCCCCCCTCACCCCTCTGGCACCAAGGTGTACCAGCTGGCCCGCCAGTACAGCCTCCGCATCAAGAGCCGCCGTGCCGGCACCCAGCGCTCACCGCCACCTCCCCCGGAGGTCACCAACCCCTGTGCCACCGCCACCATCACCCCCGTGGTGACCCAGCCACCAGACGGGGGGCCGGCAGCATCCCCCACCCCACGCACCCCTCCCAGCCCCGAACCTTTCACCTGGCCCGATGTCCGGGAGCTCCGAGCCCGTTTTGGTGGCCCAAGGCCACCGCCGGTGACCCGCAGCCGCTCGGCCCCCGAGGGACCATCCCGGGGCGGTCGCCCCTCCCAGAAGGAACGGGGAGGGGGTCGGAGCCGGAGCGCGGAAACCACGGGAGGCACCGGCACCCCCCCGGCATGGCACGGCAGCGAGGGGACCCTCTGGGTGGCAGCCGAGGCTCCCCTGGGTGCGGGGCAGAGGGTGGTGGTCCTGGAACGCTTTCCGGTGAGCCCCGAACCCCAAACTTACGTTCAGATCCGCTCGCCCACCACCCGGGAGAAGATCTGCCTGAAGGCCGTGGTGGAACGCTGCAAAGCCTACCAGGCTTCCGAGGAATACCGGCGGCGCTGCCCCCTGCCCCCCGAGGGACCCCCGTCCCCACAGCCCCCCCGACACGGCCTCGTCAGGGACCTCAGGCAGAAGTTTCAGACCCTGGATGCTGCCAGCTAGGGGGGAGAGAGGGTGAAGGGGTAACCCGGGGGGAAGGGGCATCCTCTAGACCCCCCCCCCAGCCTGCCTGCTAGGAGCACCCCATGGACCTCAGAGCTACCTGGAAGAAGGGACAGCCCATGGAGAGCCCAGCTGCTTGGGTGAAGGAGCACCCAATGGGCTCCCAACCTGCCCAGAAGGGGCACCCGACAGACCCCCAACCTACCTGGAAGAAGGAGCACCCAATGGGCTCCCAATCTACCTGGAATAAGGGACATCCCATGGAAACCCAAGCTGCTTGGGTGAAGGAGCACCCAATGGGCTCACAACCTGGCCAGGAGGGACACCCGACAGACCCCAAACCTACTAGAAGAAGGGGCACCCCATGGACTCCCAACCTGCCTGGAAGGGACACCCAACAGACCCCCAACCTGGCCAAGAGAAGGGGCACCCAACAGACTCCTAACCCACCTGCAAGAAGGAGCACCCCATGGACTCCCAACCTACCTGGAAGGAGGGACATCCCCTGGAGACCCGAGCTGGCCAGGAGAGCAGCACCCAATGAGCTCCCAACCTGGCCAGGAGGGCACCCCATGGACCTTTGACCTCCCTGGAAGTGGCACCCCATGGGTGCCCAGCCTGCCCAGGAGCAGAGACACCCCGTGACCCCCCCAGCTCACCCAGGAGAAAGGACACCCTGTGACCCCCCCCAACCTGCCCAGGAATAGGGGCACCCACAGACCCCCCAGCTCACCTGGAAGATGGGACCCCCTGGGGACCCCCAACTTACCTGGAAGGAGGAGCAGCCATGGCCCCCCCAGCTCACCTGGGAGCAGGGGCACCCCATAGACCCCCGACCCACCTGGAAGGAGGAGCACCCATGCCCCCCCCCAGCTCACCCAAGAGCAAGGACACCCTGTGACACCCCCCCCCCCCAACCTGCCCAGAATTAGGGTCCCCCATGGACCCCCCCCCCCCCAGCACCCATCTGCTTTCACATCTTTATTAGAAAAACCAAACCACAAACAAAACCCCAAAGTTGACCCCAAAGTTTCTCTCTGCTCACACCACACCCCCCCTGGGGGGGCTCGGCCCGGCTGTGGGTGCAAGGAGGGGGGTGGGGGGAGGTGGGTGCAGGCTCGAGGGGTGGGGGGGGAGGGCATGCACTGTCCCACCCCCCCACCCCCCCACCCCGTGCCCACGGGCCGATGCTCTTTGGTTGGTGCCCCACAGGGACCCCCCCTCTGCACCCACCCATTGTGGGGGGGCTATGGCTTTGGGGAGGGGGAGCACCCACAGCATCCCCCTCCCCCCCCAACATGGGTGCTGGGGAGGGGAGGGGGGGGGGCTGGAGGGGGGGCCATGCACGCGTGCAGGGGGGGTGCACCTGCGTGCAGGGACACGCGTGTGCATGCTGGGACACGTGTGTGCATGCTGGGACACGCCTGAGAGGGGGGGGCTGCATCCCACCCGCTCCCCCCCCCCTTCCCCAACGACACCCACCCGACCCCCCCACCACACCCATGTGCGTTGGGTGCATGCGTGTGGATGCGTGTGTGCGCGTGGGACACGTGTGTGCGCACGGGACACGCTTGTACACAGGCGTGTGTGTGCCCCGGAGCGGGCAGGGGGGGCTGTATATATATAAATATAAATACAAATGTATATATATATATACACGTGTGCACACACGGGGGGGCACTGTACACGTATGTGCGGGCACACGTGTGACGCATCCGTCCGTCTCGGTCACGCTGGGGTGGGGGGTGAGGGGGCTGCCTGTGTCCCCCTCCCCTCCCTGGGGGGGGTTATTTCTTTTTTGGGAAGAAGCTGAAGCGTTTCTCCTTGTCCTTGCGGGGCAGGGGGGCTGCGGGGGGGCCCAGGGGCAGGGGGAGGCTCTGAGCTTTGCTGTCCCCCCCCCGGCACTCGGCGATGGCGGCACTGAGCCCCCCCAGCCAGGCCTGCAGCTCCTCCTGTGGGCACCGTGTCACCTCGGGAGGGGGGACACACACACACAGGGACACCCCCCCCCAAAACCCTCCCAGGGATACCCTAAAACCTTCCCACGGACATCCCAGCCCCCCCCAGGGACACCCCGACCTCCCCCTCAGCCACCCGTGGCCGCCTGGGTGCCACCACCACCCCCCCAGTATGTCCCCATGACACCCCTGGTCACCCCATGTCCCCTTGGGGCACCACCAGCTTCCTACCATGTCCTCATAGCACCCCTGGTGACCCCGTGGGCATCTCTGGTCACCCCCCCATGTCCTTATGACACCTTTAGTGACCCCGTGTCCCCATGGGCATCTCTGGTCACCCCCCATGTCCTCATGACACCTTTAGTGACCCCGTGTCCCCATGGGCATCTCTGGTCACCCCCCATGTCCTTATGACACCTTTAGTGACCCCGTGTCCCCATGGGCATCTCTGGTCACCCCCCCATGTCCTTATGACACCCTCCCATGTCCCTTGGGAATCCCCAGCCCCCACCCTCGTGTCCCTGTGTCACCCCTGGGTGCCAGCATCTCCCTACCCCGTCCTCACGGCCCCCCCGGGTGACCCCACGTCCCTTTGGGGGTTGTCCCAGCGTCACCCCGGGCACCCCCTGCCACCCTCCATCCCTGGTCCCTTGTGTCCCCCAGCCCTCACCTCATCCTTGCCGTGGAAGAGCCACTCGCTGCCATTGCTGAGCCTGAGGACAAAGGGGGGGGGGGGGTGGCCGAGTGAGGACCTGGGCCACCCCGATGTCCCCCCCGAGAGCCACCCCCGGGCCATACCTGAGTTTGAAGACGTGTTTCTTCTTCTTGTAGCCCGCGGCCACCTCGCAGAGGGCATCCCGGAGCCCCAGGGGCTCCTCCCCGTGGCAGGGCAGCCCCAGGGCCCGGCTCTTGGCGTCCTTGAAGAAAGCCATCTGCCCCCCCCGCAGGACACAGTACCGCGTGCTCCAGGACCTGTCACCAGTGTCCCCAGCACAGGGGGGGTTGGAAGGAAGGGACCTCCAGAGGTGATGGGGTCCAACCAACCCCCCCTGGCAGGGCAGGGTCACCCGGTGTGGGGCACCCACCCAGGATGGTGTCCGGGGGGGGTTGGAAGCCTCCAGAGATGGAGACTCCCCCAGCTCCCCGGGCAGCCTGGCCCAGGGCTCCCTCCCACTCCTGAAGTTTCTCCTCTTCCAGCCATGGCCCCCCCAGGGCAGAGCAGAGGGGGAGCAGAACCTCTCCTGCCCTCCCCACCCCCCCCAGGATGCCATGGGGCCACCAGGGCACATTGCTGACCCCACCCTTCTGTCCCCCAGCTCCCTTTCCTCTGCCACCTCGCTCCCCGGCCTCTCCCGCTCCCTGGGCTTCTCCTTGTCCCCATGGAAGACTCCAAACTCCTTGGATCTCACCCAACTTCTCCCCCCCCTCTCAGCTCTGTGTCCCCCCCCTCTGTCCCCTCCTCCAGGGCACTGCTGGAGATGTCGGGGAGCAGGGGTCCCACCTCCCCCGTCCCGAGGGACCCCCACCCAAACCCTCTCCCATTGACCTCGGGACTTCTCCCCATCAACCCCTTCCCTCAGCACCTCCCCCCCCAGACACCCAGACCACAGCTCCACAACTCGAGTGGCCAGGGACACCCACCAGTGGGGCCACCACCTGCCCCCTGTCACCTGCCCAATGTCACCTGCCCCCTGTCACCTTCCCCGTCACCTGTCCCCTGTCCCATCACCTTCCCTCTGTCACCTGCCCCCTGCCACCTTCCCCCTGCCCCCTGTCACCTGCCCCCTGCCACCTTCCCCCTGTCCCCTGTCACCTGCACACCGACACCTGCCCTCTGTCACCTGTCGCCTGCCAGGACCATCCACCAGTGGGGCCACCACCTGCCCCCTGTCACCTGCCCCATCACCTTCCCCCTGTCACCTCCCCCCCAGAGCCATCCCTACCGGTTGGAAGCCCTTTTGGTGGCCGCCTCCAAGTCATGCTTGCGGCCCAGGTAGCCCTCCAGCTGGACGCTGGTGGCCCTGGCTGGTAAGGTGGCCACCTCCTCGGGTTCCTGTCGTGGTGGCCGCGGGCTGGGTGGCACCGCCTCCTCCTCCTCCTCCCCCGACGTCCGGGTCAGCTGCCGCAAAGCAACGGCCCCGTTACACCCCCCCTGTCACCCCCCAAAGCCACCTCCTGAGGTCCTCCCCTCCTCTGGTGACCCTCGGGGGTGGGGTGCCAGTAGCTGGGAGGTGACACTGTCCCCAAGCAGGCGGGCGATAGTCCTGTGCCCAAGCAGGTGGCAGTGGCCCTGTCCCCAAGGAAATAGAGGGGAGGGTCTTGTCCCAAAGCAGGTGACAGTGGCCGAGCAGGCAGAGAAGGACCTCGTCCCCAAGGAGCCAGAAGATGCCCGTGTCCCCAAGCAGACAGAGGGGACCCTGTCCCCAAGCAGGTGACAGTGGCCTCGGAACCAAGCAGATAGATGGACCCTGTCCCCAAGGAGCCAGCAGATGTCCATGTCCCCAAGCAGACAGAGGGGACCCTGTCCCCAAAGAGCTGGCAGATGACCCTGTCCCCAGACAGACAGAAAGGACCTTGTCATCAAGAAGCCAGATGTCCGTGTCCCCAAGCAGGTGACAGTGGTCATGTAACCAAGCAGATAGATGGACCCTGTCCCCAAGAAGCCAGCAGATGCCCATGTCCCTAAGCAAACAGAGGGGTCCTGTCCCCAAGCAGGTGACTTTGGCTATGTCCCCAAGAAGCCAGAAGATGCTCATGCCCCTAAGCAGACAGAGAGGACCCTGTCCCCAAGCAGGTGACAGTGGTCTTGTAACCAAGCAGATAATTGGACTCTGTCCCCAAGGAGCCAGCAGATGCTCATGTCCCCAAGAAGCTGGCAGATGACCCTGTCCCCAAGCAAGCAGAGGAGGACCTTGTCCCCAAGCAGACAGAAAAGAACTTGTCATCAAGAAGCCAGATGTCCCTGTCCCCAGGCAGGCAGAGGGGACCCTATCCCCCAGCAGGTGACAGTGGCCTTGTAACCAAGCACACAGATGAACCCTGTCCCCAAGAAGCCAGCAGATGCCTGTGTCCCCAAGCAGACAGAGGGGTCCTGTCCCCAAGCAGGTGACTTTGGCTATGTCCCCAAGAAGCCAGCAGATGCCTGTGTCCCCAAGAAGCCAGCAGATCCTGTGTCCCCAGGCAGGTAGAAGGGGCAGAGGGGTTCCTGTCCCCAAGCAGGCAGAAGCAGCAGAGATTGGCACTGAGCAGAGGGTGGCTGGCACGTGGGGTGACAATGTCCCCAGGGTGGCAATGCCCTGGGGGTGATGATGTCCTGAAGGGTGACAGGTTTGTGGGGTGACAGTGCCACTGTGGTAGTGATGCTCCATAGGGTGATGATGCCCTGGAGGGTGACAGTGCCCCATAGGGTGATGATGTCCCTTGGGGTGACAATGTCCTCTTGCAGGGTGACAATACCCCTTGGGGTAACAATGCCCCATAGGGTGATGATGCCCCACTGGGTGACAGTGCTCCACAGGGTGACAAAATCTTGCAAGACATCCAGGTCCCATCCAGCCATGATGTCCCTTGGGGTAACAATGCCCCTTGGGGTGACGATGTCCAAGTGATGGTGACACCTCCAGAGCCACTGCCACGTGTGTGTCTGTGGGCACCTCCCGGGGTGCTCAGACAGCCGGGTGCCCCCCGGGTTCCTCTGGGGACACAGGTGGCCTCACCAACAGCAGAGGATGGTGGCCCTGATCTGCCCACCCTAGGGCAGCTCCTCCATCCCCGAGCCACCCATGGGTGCCTTTGTTTTTGTGGGGGAGGGGTTGTGATTCAACATTTATTCAACACAAAGCAAGGAGCACAGGGAAGGGGGAGGAGGGGGTGCAGGGAGCCATCGGCATGCCAAGGTGAAGGTGAAGGTGATGGTCACAGGGGTGACAGCCAGGAGGTGGTGGGACATGCAGGGAGACGTTTTGTGGTGCCAGGAGAAGGAGGTAAAACTAAACTGAAGGACTGACCGGCTCTGCTCCATCCGTGGTAGGGGGAGAAGTGTCCCGTGGGCTCCTCTCCTTCCTCTTCTCCTCCTCTTCCTCCTCCTCGGACCTGCAGCAGGGAAGCGGCCACCCTCAGCACCCCCGAAATTCCCCACCCGGGAGGAGAAATTCCCTAAAATCCCCAGGGTTTGGGGAGCAGGGGGATGGGGGAGGTTGGGGGGTTCTTACCCGGCCTCCAGCTCCCCGTCCAGCTCCAGGTGGTACTCGGGGACCTCGGGGCGCCTCAGGCCCTCCCGCCCCAGCCCCTCGCTCAGCGTCCGCCCCCCCAGGAGCTCCAGCTGCAGGGAAAAGGAGAGGGGGGGTCAGGAGGGGTGGGGAAACTGAGGCAGGGAATCGGAAGGGTCCCAGCCAGAGCCTGTCCCCAAGGAGGCAGAAGATGCCCGTGTCCCCAAAGAGGCAGAGGGGCCCTGTCCCCAAGCTGGTGACATTGGTTATGATCCCAAGCAGATAGAGGGGACCTTGTCCCCATGGAGGTAGAAGATGCCTGTGTACCCAAGGAGGCAGAGGGGTCCTTGTCCCCAAGCTGGTGACATTAGTTATATCCCAGACAGAGGGGACTTTGTCCCCAAGGAGCCAGAAGACGCTTATGTCCCCAAGAAGGCAGAAGGGACCTTGGATTCAAGAAGCCAGCAGATGCCCGTGTCCCCAGGCATGCAGCAGAGGTCAGGTCCCACCCCAGGCCTTCCTCACCGTCGTCAGCTTCCTCAGGGCAGCAATTCTCTCCTCCCAGGTGGCTGAGGACTTCTCGAAGGCTTCGTGGCGCTTGAGCAGCTTCTCCACCGCGTCCACGGTCTGCCCGTAGTCACTGCTGGCCAGGTAGGGCTCCTGGGCCATCAGCCACGACTCGGCCACCGAGGCGTCCCGGGAGAACTGGCAGACCTCCAGCACTGCAGGCAGGGATCAATTCAATTGTCACCCCCCGTTGTCACCACCTCCCAGCCCCCGGGTGGGTCCCCTCCGCAGCACTCACGTAGCCGCAGGCGGTCCCAGCGCTGCTCCCAGGTCTCCATCATGGCTTTCCTCTTCTCCACCAGCTCCAGCAGCTTCGCCTTGATCTGCGAGGGGACAGCAGCGTTGAGAGGACGGGGCCGCCGAGGAGCCCCCCCCCTCACCCAGGTGACTTTAGTGGCACCACCCTCACCTCGGGTGAGTCCTGGTGCTTGCGCTGCAGCAGCTTCTTGCCCAGCTCGACGCAGGAGGTGAAGTTCTTGCCCCGGGCGTCTATCTCAGCCCTGATTCCTTGGTGGTACTTCATGAGCAGCTCCACCGAGGAGACATCCCTGGGGACAGGGAAGGGGGGGTCACCCATCGGTGGGTGCCGTGGCTCCTGGCACGGAGGGGGCAGCAGGAGCTGGGGGTGGGTGTGGGGGGGTCTGCAGCCATACCGGGGTTTCTCCTGCGTCTCGATCTGCCGGACGGTGCTCTCCATCCAGGAGAGGAGATCCCTCGCCATACTGAAGAAACGATGTTTGGCAGCCGTGTCCTCCAGCCGGGCCCGGCGCCCGCTGCAAGCTTCCAGCAGCTCCCTCAAAGCTCTGGCCACCTCCTCCTCCTGCTCCTGGATCCCTGCTGCCTTCTCCCCGGCGTAGGAGGTCTGCAAGCGAGCCGCCGTCTCCCGGAACTGCTGCACCTACTCGGGGGAGAGGTTGGGTGTTGGTGGGTAGGTTAACGTTGGACATCCAACTGGCATCATCTGATTTGGCTCCCCGGGGTAACCAGAGCCCAGAAGACCAACGTGGGGCCCCAGTGTGGGGATGATGATGGCATTTTCCAAGTGACAGAGGCAGCCCTGCCTGCACAGAAGTGCAGTGAGGTTGAAACCTTGGTGGGTTTACTGTCCTTTGGTGGGCTCAAGTTAACCTCAGGGGAGGTTAATTTGGGTATTAGAAGAAACTTCTTCACTGGAAGAGTAACTAAACACTGGCATGCGCTCCCTAGGGAGGTGGTGGTGTCACCATCCCTGGAGGGGTCTCAAAGCCAAAGTAGAAGTGGTGCTGAGGGATGTGGTTTAAGCGCTGGACTCTCGAACTGGGTTCTGATTGGACTCAACGAGGTCTTTTCCACCCAGAACAATTCCCTGATGCTGTGATCCCACCAGCCCCACTGGGGAAGCCTCACCTGGGTCTCCAGCAGCTGAAGGTCCCTCTCGAAGGCGCTGTGCATGCGGTGGAAAGCTTCCACCGTGCCAGAGTCTTCTCCCAGGTCCTGGGGCAGCTCCTGGCGCCGGGCGGCGATGAGGGTCAGGAGCTCGCTGCCGTCGTAGAAATATTTGTGGAGGTCGTGGGAGGCAGCAAGGAGCTGCCCCCGGGTGTCAATCAGCTCCAGGAGGTCAGCCCAGCTCTCGTTCAGCCCGTCCTTCCACTCGGCCATGGTGGCCGCCTCGGTGTGCCCGGCGTCGATGAGGTCCTCGATGGTCAAGTTGACCCTGTCCACCCGTTCCTGCCCCACGCTGCCCGTCTCCCGGGCAAACTCACGGAATTTCTCCCTCAAGAGCTGTTTGGGAGGAGGAGAAGAGTCAGTTTTCCCCTCCCACTATGTCCAAAGGAAAGCCACCAAAATGCTCAGAGGGTCGGAGCAACCTCCCCCGTGGAGACAGGCTGAGGATGTTGGGGTTGTTCAGCCTGGAGGTGACCTCAGAGCAACCTTCCAATAACTGAAGGGGCTCCGAGAAAGCTGGGGGAGGGATTTTGGCACGGGGGTGTAGGGAGAGAAGGGGAAACGGGTTAAAGCTTGAAGAGGGGAGGGTTTAGGTTGGACATCAGGAAAAAATTCTTTCCTGTGAAGGTGGTGAGATGCTGGAATGGGTTTCCCAGAGAAGCTGTGGCTGCCCCATCCCTGGAAAAGGTCGGGTTGGATGGGGCCTTGAGCCACCTGGCCTAGTGGAAGGTGTCCTCACGTAAGGTTGGATCTTGATGATCCTGAAGGTCCCTTCCAACCCAAACCATCAAAAAACCCAAACCCCACCACCCGACCCCATCTCACCGTGACGTGATCCAGGTCCTGCCCCATCTCCTGGGAGGAGGCGACCACGTCACGCTCTGCTATCCACTGCTCCAGGTCCTCCACCTCCCGTTTCAGCTGGAAGAGGTGGGACATGTTCTCCAGGCGCCGGCGGCGTTCCTGGGCTGTCTCCTTCAAGCCGGCGTAGTGCTTGTCCACCTGGCCCTGCAGCCGGATGATCTGCTCCCTGCGTGGCCCCGGCACACAGACACCCCAGTTCTCACCCAGCAAAAGATGTCCCCGACCCTTCTTGTCACCTCGGGGCTCCCCGTCTGGCCCCCCTCTGCCACTGACTCCAGAGGAGCCGAGTGTTGGGGGCAACCAAAGCCGCAGAGATACGACCAAAGCACCCCCCCAACCCACCCCGAGGGACAGGGGACACCTGGGGCTGCCCACAAGGGACAGGGGACACACCGGACTGGCCCCAAGGGACACATGGGACTGGCCTCAAGGGACAGGGGACAAACAGGACTGGCCCCAAGGGACACACAGGGCTGGCCCCAAGGGACAAAGGACACATGGGTCTGGCCTGAGGGACACACTGGGCTGGCACGAGAGGCAGAGGTCACAGGGGGTGGTGGCACCTACCCCTCGGGGTGGCCAGCAGCCAGCAGGTGCTGTGCCCTGGCCGCCAGCTCCTTGATGGCCGTCCCGTAGTCCTCGATGCCGCGTTGCTGCCGCACGTGGCGCTTCAGCATCACCGCCGCGCTCTCCTCGTCCTGCACACCCCAACATCCCCCCCCTCAGCACCCAGGGGCACAGACCCGGCACCCACCCACCCCACGGGCACCTCCCAGCTCGGGATGGGGACGTGGCATGGGGTGGCATGGCACGGGGTGGCGTGGTGTGACATTTAATGACAAGACATGGCATGGGATGACCTGGACCGGCATGGCAGAGGGTGTCATGGGTGGTGGGACGTGGCAGAGGGTGTTATGGGTGGTGGGAGGTGGCAGAGGGTGGCATGGGTGGCCCGTAATGACACACCATGGGCAGGGTTGAATGTCGTGTCACGGCGCAGCGTGGTGTGACTCACCGTAGCTGGCACAGCACCCACCCCCAGCCATGTTGTCCCCACAGGGAGCCCCCAACTCACCTTGGGCTTCTCCTCAGCCCCCATGAAGAGCTCCTGCTCGCTGACCCAGGCCTGGGCCTCGGCCGCATCCCAGTAGTACTGCTGAGCCTCCCCCGCCTCCCGCAGGCGCCGGTGCCGTGCGGTCACCTCCTCCTGCAGCCGCTCCCACAGCTCCCGCAGCTCCCGCACCCCACGCTCCAGCTCCGGGCTGGGTTGGGTCCCTCCGGTGGCTGCCTCCCCCCGGCTCAACACCTCGGCCAAGCGGGGCTCGTGTCCTGCCAGCTCCTTCTGCAGGGTCTGCAGGGGGATGGAGGTGGTGGTGGTGGTGGGTCACCCGTGGGGTGTCACCCCCAGGGTGCCAGCGTTGCCCCTGATGATGGTGGTGGGTCACCCATAGTGGGTCACCCGTGGGATGTCACCCCCGGGGTGCCAGCGTTGTGTCCATGCTCACCTCGTTCCTCTTGGTCAGGCGCTGGACACTCGGGAGGTCGGTGCCATGCTCTGTTGACGTGGCCAAGGGCAACCGCTCCTGCACCCACAGCTGGGGGGGGAAGAGACCATCTGGTTGAGCACCCACCCCACGGCACCCACTGGTGACCCCCAAGACCCCACTGTGCTGAAGACACTCACCATCTCTTCCTCTACATCCCTCTTCAGCTGGAACATGGCCTTGGTGGTCTCCAGCTCCTTCCTCTTCTTCTCCAGCGGCTCCAGCACGTCGAGGAAGCGCTGCCGGAGCCTCTGCTCATCCCCAGCAGCATCGGGCACGGCCCCCCCAGGGACAGGGCCCTGAGACTCCAGCTCCTCCAGCTCCTTCATCCGTCCTCTCACTTGCTCTTCCAGTCTCTGGGTGGGAAAAGCTGGGGTGAGCTCAGGGGGCAGAGCTGGGGACCTCCGAGACACCCACCAGCCCCATGATGGGACCTTGGACACCCCACCTTGAACCAGGGGACATCCCACCCCTACCCAAAGGAGAGGGGGAGGCGCCACCATTACGGGACCTCGGGCCCTCCACCTTGAGCAGAGGACATCCCACCCTCACCCACAGCAGAGGGTGATGTGCCACCACCCACCATCAACCTCTTCAGCAGCAGGTTGGTGGCAGTGAGGTCCTTGGCTTGCTCGGCAGCTCGCAGCTCCTCCTCTGCCCGTCCCAACCAGCTCCCCAGCTCCTCCGAGCTCCGGGCGTAGAGGGTGGCCCGGTTGGCCTCGAAGAGCCTCCGTCCCTTCTCCTCGGCGGCACCGCGCAGCCCGTCCCACCGCCCCTGCAGCTTCTCCAGTTGCTGGTCCACCACCTCCCGGTACTGCGGCTTCTGACTCGACAGCTCCTTCCCTTCCTGTTGGTGACACCAGAGAGCTTGGTGGCCGCCACCCCGCTGGCAACAGGGACTTCTTGCCCACCTGGGAGGGGGTGACGAGGCTTCCAGGCAGTGGTGGTGACACCCACCTTCTCAATCTTCTCCAGCCAGCCCTGGTTGGGCTCCAGCTCGGCCATGAACGCCTGGTGCTTCTGCCACTTGCCATGGAGGCCACGGGCCTCGCCATCGGACACATCCTGCACTGTCAGCATCTTCTCATCCACCCAAGCGTCAAGCTGCGGGAGAGAGGTGTCAGGACTCAGCTGCTGGGGACCCCGCACCGGTGCCACCAGCCATGCCACGTGTCCCTACCTCCCGGCAGCTCTGCAGGAAGGTCTGCAGCTCGTGGTTGTCCTGTAGCAAACCCGCTGCCTCCTCCGCCTTGGCCACCACGGCCCCGTGCCTGGAAAAGTCATCAGGGATGGCAAAGTCACCAGAGATGGCAAAGTCATCAGGGATAGCAAAGCCAGAGTTGGCAAAACCACAGATGGCAAAGTCAGAGATAGCAACATCATCAGAGATGGCAATATCATCAGGGATGGCAATGTCACCAGAGGTGGCAGTGTCACCAGAGATAGCAACATCAGCCCCTGCTTGCCCAGACACTTGCCCAACCAGCCCTTGCCGGGTGCTCACCGCTCTTGGAGGGCCTGGCACTTCTCGGTGATCTTCTCAGAGAAGATGTTGCCCTCGGCCACCAGCTTGGTGCCTTTGGCCACCACCTCAGGGACCTTCTCGGCGCTGCTCTCCAGGCTGGCACGGAAGTCCTGGAAGCGGCGCAAAGCGGCGGTCGAGCCGTCCAGGGTGTCGGGGAGGTCCAAGTGTGCCAGCGTGTACTCCTGGAGGGGGACACAACGCGTCGGGTGAGGGGGGTGGCACCTTTTCAGGCCACCCAAAAGCTTGGGACGCCCCTGGGAACACCAACCTGGTTGCTGAGGAGGATCTCGGCCTGCCTGGCCTCGCGGAGGAACTCCTGGAAGTCGCGGCACTGGTCAAGGAAGCGCTGCCGGGCCTCCGCCATCTTGCCCAGGGCAGCCCAGCCCAGCTCCACGCCGCCCAGCCGCTGCCTCAGCGCCTCGTAGTCGGGGTCCCTCTGTTCCCCCAACACCTTCTCCCCTTTCTCCATCAAGGCAGTGAAGGCGGCCCCATGCTCCTCCACCTCCCGCCGGGCTGCCTGGTGCTGCCGTAGCAGTTCCTCCGCCTCGCCCAAGGACCCTGGGACGTCGTCGGTGGCCGCCACGGATTTTTGAGCCCCAAAAAGCCAAGCTTGGAAGTCATCCAGATCCTGCAAGAAGCTCCGGAGCTGCCCGGTTTCTCCCAAAGAAGCCGTTCGGTCTTTCAAAGCATCTTGGAGCTCATCCCACGCCGCCGTTGCCGCCGAAAGCTTCTGGGTGGCTTCTTTGGCCACCTCAGGCCGTTCTTGGGCCATGAGGTCGGCTTGGGAGCGGAGGGCGGCCAAGCGGTCCTCGGCCACCACCAGCTCCCTCTCGATGCCGTAGAGCTTGCGTTGGGTGGCCAGGACGCCCGCCAGGTCATGGCCCAGCTCGGCGGTGGCCGCCACGGCCCGGGCCTTGCCCAGCAGCCATTGCCGTGTCTCCTGGCACTCCAGGCAGTAGTTGAGGAACCGCAGGGCCGAGCCCACCGCCCGGCCACGCTCGGCCACCAGCGCCCGGAAGCGGTCCCACCTGAGGGACGCCAGGGGGTGACATGGAGGGTGGGGACCATCCCGTCGCCCTGGAGTCACCCCTTCCCCCCAGCTGCCACCCAACTCTCCCCTTGTGAGTCTGCCCCTCGCCATGGTGTCACCCGCTCTCCCAGTGGTCACCCCCTTCACCCCCAGCGTCACCCAGTTGTCCTGGTGTCACTCCTCCTGGAGTGTCATCCCCTCACACTGGTGTCACCCACTTGGCCCAGTGCCACCCCTTTGCCCTGGTGTCACCCTGTCACCCCGTGTCACACCTTCACCTGGTGCTTCACCCTTTCCCCCACGTCACCACCTCATGCCAGCATCCCCCTCTCCCTGCTGTCACCCCTCGCCCTGGTGTCACCCCTAGTGCCACCCACTCACCCTATAATGCCACATCCTCACCCCAGGGCCACCATCTCATCCCTGTGTCACCCACCACCATACCTCTGGTTGAGCTTCTCCTGGCACTGCTGGACCTGGGGGCTGCGGGGGTGGCCACTGGCCACCAGCCCCTCAGCTGCCTGGTTGACGGCGGCCACCTGGGCAGCCACGGTGGCCATCTCCTGCTCCAGCCCCTCCAACCTGCCAGGGACAACCACCAGGCTGAGAACGGGCTCCAACTCATGACACAACCCAACGGCACCCACCCTGAGGGCACCTCCCACCTCCGCTGTGCCACGTCCAGGTCCTCCAGCTCCCGGGGGACCTCCAGCTGCCCCAGCCAGGTCTCCTTGGCCCCCATCCAGTGGTGACAAGCGTCGCTCTCCCCAAACACGGTGTAGAGGTCCAGGGCATCCTTCAGCTGGCGGCCCCGCCGCTCCGCCATGGTGGCCACCTCGGCCAGCAGCTCCCGCAAGGCCGTCAAGCGGCTCTGGGCCTCGGGTCCGGCCCGTAGCTCCGGTGGGAAACCTTCAGCTTGCCGGGACAACCCTTCCAGTTGCTCTTTGATGGTCTCCAACTCTTCCACCAGCTCCTGGTGGCGCCGTAGCAGGACCCGGGTGTGGGATTCATCCTGGCCCAGCTCCTCGGCGCCCGCCCGCCGCTGGGCATCCCTCAGCCCTTCCGACAGCTCCTCCGCCGTCGCCTGGAACTGGAAGAATCCTTCGGCTTCCTTCAAACCACGTCGACGGAAGGCCACCAGCTCTTCCAGTTGGGCCCACAAGCCTTTCACCACCTTTGCCCTCTCCCGTAGCCCCCCAGTAGCCCCCAGCTCCTCGGCCGCCGTCAACGCCCGCTCCAGGCGTTCGCCCCGGCTCCGGAGCTCGGCTTCGAATGCAGCGTGACGGCGTTGGAGAAGCAAAACGCTTGGCAGGTCCTTCCCAAAATCCAAGGAAGAGTAGAGCTGCTCCTGTTCCTTGATCCAACTTTCAGCCTCGTCCAACTCCCACCGGCAGGTCCAGAGGGATCGGGATTGCTCCAGCAAGGATCTCCTCCGAGCTGCCAGCGCCTGCAGTTCCCGCCGGCACATCTCCAGGTGGCTCACACGGTCCCGGATGATTTTGGGGTCACAGGGACGGTAGCCTGGTCGAGAGGCAAGGTGGGAACCCATCAACACGTTGTCCTATCTTCTCCCGGCCACGCCACGGAGCGAGGTGGGCACCCATGGGCACGTGTCCCACCACACCTACCTTCAGCGTCGGCGAAGCGCAGGGCAGCGGCGCTGATGGCCCGGGTCTTCTCAGCCTGGAGGGCCATGTCCCGTTCCAGCATCCGGTGGCTCTGCAGCAGCTCCTCCACTTCTAGAAGGTGCTTCCCAGCTTCGGGCGATGCCAATTGCACCTACAGGACACCCCTGGCTGTCACCCGCCACCCAAAAGCCACCACCAGCACCCATCTCCCTGGGAAGGTCCCACTCACCGGTGGGCCCGACGCACCCCACCCATGGCAACAAGGAATGCCAGCACCTCACCTTGACTTCATCCATCCAGTCGATGCTGTGGAGCATCTCTTGGAAGAGGTGCTGGAGGGTGAGGTTCATCTCCAGGCGCTGGCGCCGGGCAGCCAGCAGCTCCAGGAGCTGCTCCCAGAGCATCAGGATGTTGTCCTTGCGCTTGTTGATGCGTTGGATGTCGTGGTACCCCTCCAGCTCCAGCTCCTTGGCCACTGCCACGATGGCCTTCACCCTCTCCTTGTAGGCGGCCGTGTCCGTCTCGATGGCCTCGTGTTTCTTCTTGGCTGCCTCCACCGCCGGCAAGTCGTGGCCAAAGTTGTCCTAGGCAGGTATAAAACTCACGGTGAGGTTCTGACGGGACGCCCGGGTCCCCAGGGTGGCTGTCCCTTGTCTCACCTGGGCCACCAAGCGCTGGTTCTCGCTCAGCCAGGCCTCCCTCATGGCCGCCTTGCGGTCGAAGCGCCGCGCCAGCTGCTCCAGCTTCTCCTGACGGATCAGCTCGTTGCGCAGCGCCAGCTCCCGCTCGTGCTCCGCCTTCTCCAGCTGCTCCCAGGCCTGGGGGAAGGTGGCAGCAGACAGAGGTGACACCCAAGTCCCGTGGCCCTCCACACCCCTGCCACTACGTGTCTCGTTCTGCTGGTGAGCCCCAAGGGGAGTGGGGCTGGAGGAACCCAACCTGCCGTGGGGTGGTCCTGACCTGCTCTAGGATGGATCTGAAGTGACCTGGGATGGAGTTGACTTAAGAGGTGGACTCAGCCTGCTCTAGGAAGCAGCTCTAGGAAGGACCCAACTGGCTCCCAAGAGACAGACCCAACCTGTCCCCAAGAGATGGACCCAACCTGTCCCCTGATGATGGACCCAACCTGTCCCCTGATGATGGACCCAACCTGTCCCCAAGAGATGGACCCAACCTGTCCCCTGATGATGGACCCAACCTGTCCCCAAGAGACAGACCCAACCTGCTCTCAGGAGATGAGGGACCAGCCAAACTGTTCCCAGGAGATGATGGACCCAACCTGTCCCCAGGAGAGGATGGACACAACCATGGGGGGCTCCTTACCCTGTTGATGTCAGAGACCAAGCGCCCCTCATGGGGGGTGTAGACACGCTGGTTGTTGGCTCTCATCCGTGACTGGATGGTGAAGAGCAGCACCTCCAGGTTGCCCTTCTCCTGAAACCTGTGCCAGGAGAGAAACTTCAGCCCTGGGGGCACCCATGGGTGCTCACCACCCCACAGGGGATGGACTTGAACTCCCATAAGAGGTTGACCCAACCTACTCTAGGAACTGAACTGCTCTGGGAAGGACTCAAACTGCCCCCTGAGAGAGGGACTCAACCAGCTCCCAGGAGATGATGGACCCAACCTGATCCCAAAAGATGGACCCAACCTGATCCCAAGAGAGATCCAACCTGCCCTCAAGAGATGGACCTGGAGGGGACACTTACTTGGGGGGCTTCTCCACCGTGCGGTAGGTGCTGAAGGCCTGGAGCTGGTGCTGGACCCCAGCCAGGGAGTTGGCGAAGCTGCGGCTGTTGAGGGAGGCGATGGTCTGCTCGATCCAGGTCAGGAGGTCCGAGGCCAACCCACTGTAACCCTCGATCATCCTCTCTGTCTCCTTGGCATGCTCAATGACCTGTGAGGGGCACAGCGGTGAGCACCGGGTGCCAGCACCCCACCAGCACCTCCTGTCCCACCCCAACGCCGTCCCCTACCTTGCCCAGCCGCCTGCCCTCCACCTCCAGCACCTTCATCTTGGAGAAGTAGTGGTAGAAGGCCACCACGTAGGTGATGATGGACTTCTCGTCGGGGTTCTCCGTGAAGACATCTGCATGAGGAGGACTCGGTCCTCACCCACCCTAACTCATCGCCCCGATGTCCCCAAGGCCACCACGAGGTCATCGGGTCCCCCCCTGGCTCCCACCCGGACCCCGCTTTCATCAGGTGGAAAATTCACAATCCTCTCCACGGGAGCCGAGTGCGTCCCCAGGGTGTCTCGGGGGGAAACTGAGGCAGGAGGGTGGGCAGCAGGACCTCCACTCACCTTCAGGGTCGAGGAGCGGGGTGATGCCCAAGTGCCTCTCCGCCACGCTGAACGCGTGCTCCAGGTTGTGCCGGGCGTTGGATTTGGTCAGGTTTTGGAAGTCAACCAGCTCAGGCCTGGGGATAGAGGTGGGACAACAGTGGCACAGCCATGGGTCATCCCACTGGTGCCACCACCACCCCCCCCGATGCCACCACCACCCCCTCAGTGCCACCGCTGTGCCACCTACCTGTGCCTATGGATGAGGGCGTTGAAGGCCAACCCGTCCTTCCAGCTCGAGGTGAAGTTGGTGACGTTGACGTGAGGGTACCTGCCGTGGGGACACGGTGTCACCCTCGCCATCTGGCCACCCCCACCCGCCAGCCAGCCACCCCCGGAGCCCGGTGGGGTGGGGGTCCCCACACCTACCCCGCTGTCTTCATCTGGCACCAGAGCAGCAGCGCGTCCCTGGCCGAGCGCGTCTCCCGGCCCTCCTGCGTCTGCACGATGATGTCCTGGATCTGGGGGGGGACAGGGGACACAGAGAAGGACATCCCAGAGTTGAAGGAGACCATCCATGATGGAAGGCTTGGGAATGAGCCATGGAGTGCCCCCCCGCCCAGCCAGCCCCACCTGGAAGCGGAGGATGATGGTCCAGATGAGGCCGAGGACCAAGCGGTGGTTGCCGTCGACGATGTCGTGGGAGCCCATGTTCTCCAGGTGGACCCGCTGCTCCTTCAGGAACTGCAGCGCCTTGTCCACGTTCTCCAGGCAGTGGATCCGCATCCGGCCCTTGGTGGGCTTGGGCTGGGACAGGGCAGTGCTCAGCACCCTCCCTCCTCCAGGTTGAGTACCCCCATCCCTACCCAGGGACCCTCCCACTGCCACCCAAACGGGGTGAAGAGCAAGGGCAAGAGCCAGGGAACCAGGGGTCTGGAGGGATGGGATGGAGATGGGAATGGGGATGGGGATGGGAACGGGGATGGGGAAGGGGACGTGGAAGGGGACGGGGATGGAAAGGAAATGGGGATGGGGAAGGGAATGGGGATGTGGATGGAGATGGGGATGAAGAAAGAGACAGGGACAGAGATGTGTCCCAGAGTCTCCATCTGTCTGGAATTCCTACCAGCAGCTCTCCTGAGAGCACCTCCAGCAGCTTGATGAGCACCCTCCCATCCCGGAGGTCCATGTAGAGGTCGGAGATGCGGCAGGTGACGCGGGCCAGGTGTGAGTTCACCCACTTGGTGAAGGTTTTCTTCTGCACCGCCTCCCGCTCGTCTGCAATGAGAGCGGGCAGGGTGCCACCAGCCAGCGGGGCCAACCGGGAGGTCCCCAAAGTCCCCGAGGTCCCTCGTCCCCTCCCCACCTGCCAGAGCTTTGATGCGGGAGCGCTCGAAGAGCCTGGCAGAGCTGTTGTCGTTGTCCAGCTCGTCGTCGGAGGCGTCCCAGCGGACGTTGATGCGCCCATACTGCTGCTGCAGCTCCAGCTGCTCGTAGTCGTTGGCTGAGGTCATGGTCCCGGCGTCCCCCGGCCCGGTGGCCCGGTGGCTACCGGCAACGGGCCCCTGGGGAGGGGAGAGGAACCCGGAAACCCGGGCATCAGCACGGCCCCGCGGGGATTTGCGGCTCAGAGCTGCTGTTAAGCTGCTCAGAGGGGTTTAACCTCGCCTGCACCCAGGTGTGGGGACGCCCGGGTGGTGGCCCAGCCGCCATGGACCCCGGTGGCCAACTGTGCCCACGGCCACGGTTTCCTCACCTGGGTTTTGGCTGCTCAGCCAACACCTTGGGTTGGGGCCCCTTGGGTGTCCCCAGGTTGGGTCCCCAGGTTTAGGTCCTCAAGGGTGTCCCCCAACCTTCAGTGTCCCCAGGTTGGGTCCCCAGATTTTGGGTACTCAGGGGTGTCCCCAGGTTTAGGTCCTCAAGGCTGTTCCCCCACTGGCTCTGTCCTCATGTTAGGTCTCTGGGGTGTCCCTGGAACTGGTCCCCCAGGGCTGTCCCCACATCCTTGGGTGCCCTTGGGTTGGGTCCCCAGAGGAGTCCTCAGGTTGGGTCCCCCAGGGTGTGCCCAGATCCTTAGGTGCCCCTGAGTTTGGTCCCCAGGGGTGTCCCCAGGTTGGGTCCTCAGGGTGTCCCTGGGTTTGGTCCCCAGGTTGGACCTCCAGGGGGTGTCCCCATTCCCCTTTTGGGTGCCCCCAGCACCCACCCCACCTCCTGCTCCAAGGGGCTTCGGTGGCACCAGGTGACAGCTGCCAGCACGGGGGAGGGGGGGGGGAGGCCACCCGCCCCCAGGGACATTTGAGACAGCGATAGGACACGTATCTAAAAATGCCACCAGCAGCTGGTGACAGCCGGAGGCCTGGGGGGCCCCAGGGGGTGTGGGCAACCGAGCCGGGGGGGCCCCGCACCCAGCAGCCACCCAGGACCCCCCCGGGAGCACGGAGCAGCCGGGGGAACCCCTGGGGTGTCCCCAAAGCCCCGGTGTCCCCAGGAACGGGGGACAGGGACCCCCCCGGGACCCCCTAGGGCTCCGTGGTGGGAGCTTTATCAGGGCAGACAGGGCTGGGCAGGGCCCCCCCGCTCCCTAATCACAGCCCCACAGGCAGCGCCTCGCCCGGCCCCTTGGCAAGTGTGTCAGAGTGTGTTGGAGTGTGTTGGAGCGTGTCAGAGCGTGTTAACATGTCAGCAGACACATGTAGAAGCATGACAGAGCATGTTAGAGCCCTGCCGTGTGGACAGAGACATGTGGCAGCGTGTCAGAGTGTGTCAGAGCACGCACACGTGTGCAGCAGCATGAAGGAGCGTGCAAAAGTGTGAGCAAGGACAGGTGGAAGCCTGAGAGGCCGTGCACGTGCGAGCCAGGACACACAGGACACACCAGAGCGTGCACAGGGGAACAAAGAGACCTGAGAGGGTGCAGAGAGCACACGCGTGTGAGCAGCAGCACACAGGAGCGTGTGAAACCACAGGCGTGTGAGCACGGATGTGCAGGAGGGCTCCAGAGCAGAGGTGTGAGCAGCAACAGCAAACAGGGCAGGGCAGAGCACACGCGTGTGAGCCAGGACACAGGAACACGGGCGAGGGGACAGGGGAGGGGACAGAGGGGTCCGGTCAGGGGAGCCTGCAGCCCCCCCACCCCAATTCAGGGGTCCCCAGGAGGGGTGTGCCGGGTGGGACATCCCGGGTGGGCTTCACCGGGGTCACCAATGTCGAGGAGGAGGAGGAGGAAGAGGAGGAGGAGGGAAATACCCGGAGCTCGGGTGCTCCCCGAGCCGTTCAATCTCCCTCTGCCGCCCCAGCACCTCCCAACCAACCCGGTCCCGCAGAGCTGTGACATCGCCACCGCCACTGTCCCCGCCACCCGGGACTCGCCGTGGCACCGAGGGACCCCGGGCTGGCTGGGGCATCCTTGCAGCCGGGGCAGTGAATCAGCACTTCCCAGCCCGGGGCTGGCACCGGGCCACCACCACCGGGCCACCACCACCGGGCCACCACCACCGGGCCACCACCGGGCCACCATCCCTGTGTCCCCCGTGCCGACCCTGGGGGATGTCCCCAACCATCCCCGCCTCAAGGTGTTGGGGGCAAAGTTTTGTCACTTGTCACCCTCTAACCCCTTCCCCACAGGTAGAACCAAAGCACCAGGGGTGTGTCCCGTCCCGTCCCCCCCCCAAAAAAAAAAAAAACCCCAAACCCAAAAAACACATTCCCCCCCCCCCAGTGGGTGCTGCAGCCCTCGGGAGCAGGGGGCAGGGGGTGGTGGCCTCGGGCACAGCTCCGCTCCAGCCCCGTGTCCCCCCCCCGCAGTGGTTTGGGTTCCGGAGCTGGTGGCAGATGCCAGCACTGTCCCATGTCACCCAACCCGCCAAACACACACGGGGGGGGGACAGGGGGGGTGACACTCCATAGACATTTTTTGGGAGGGGCTATAAATAGCCCCCCCAGCTTCCGAGCTGCCCCCCCCCCCCAACCCTCACCTCCCCCCAGACCATCAGCTGAGAATCCCCCCGGAACCCCAAAATCCTCCTCGGGGGGGGGGGGGGGGGGGGGGGGGGGGCCTCAGGGCCTCCTGTGCTTCCCCCCCACCCTTCTTCAACCCCTCCTGGTTACCCCCCCTGTGCCCCCTCCAGTGCCCGCAGACCCCACCTCGGGACAAGGGGTGGAAACTCCTTCCCAGTAACTCCCAGTTTGCCCAGTTGCTCCGAACGAGTGGTGGCAGCGGGCCAGGTGACAGGCCACTTTGTCACCTCCAGAGCCAGCTCGCCCACCACGTGGGGCAGTGGTGCCGGGACCCCCCCCCTCCCCTCCCCTCGCTCCACCTTGACACCCCCGGAGGAAAAGTGTCCCCACGGTGTCCCCAGAAAGTCACCGCCCGCCCCGTCCTTCCCGCCTGTCCCCCGCGGGGACACCGGGTGACATTGGGCCTTCAGAACAGGGGGTGCCGAGTGTGTGTCCCCCTCCCCCCCATCAAACTTGGCTCCACGGACCCCCCCCCCTTCCTTCCCCAAACCCAGTGTCCCCAGGGCTGGTGACACGTCCCCGCGTGTCTGTGTCCCCCCGGTGTCCCCCTGGCTGCTGTCCCCCTTGGAGGCAGTGCCCCCCGGTACCGGTACCTCCGGTACCCCCGTTCCCTCCCCTTCCCCAGAGGTGGCATCGCGTCCTGATGTCCCCCGCTGTCCCCCAGTCCCGTCCTCCCCCCCCTCGACCGGACCCGGCGCGTCCCAGTAACCCCCAGTTCTGCCAGTGCCCCCCAGAGGCGGCGCGTCCCGGTACCAACCAGTGCCCCCCTTCTCCTCCCGGAACCGGGACCTCCCGGTACCTCCCGGTACCTCCCGGTACCTCTCGCTCCCACCGGGGGCGGCACCTCCCGGTACCCCCCCCCGGTGCTCCCCGGTACCTCCTGTGCTCCCCGGGATGCTCCCGTACCCCCCCCGGTACTCCCCGGTACCCCGTGGTGCCCTCCGGTACCTCCCGGTGTCCCCCGTTACTCCCCAGGGACCATGGTTCCCTCCGGTGTCCCCGGGGGGGTCCGTGTCCCCCAGTCCCCCCGGCTCCCGGTTTCCCCCGTTCCCCCTCCCCCTTTCCTCACCTGCTGGGGGCTGCGGGCGGGCGAGCGGCGGGGTCGGTGTCGGCAGCAACGGGCCCGGGGCCGGAACCGGGACCGGAGCGGGGCGGGGGGAGCGGAGCCGCCCAAGCCCGCGATATAAATAACATTATCTGGGCGGCCAGGGACATTCCTGCCCGGGGCCAGCGGAGCTGCCCGGCCCCGATAGCCCCGCTCCCCCCGGGAGGGCCGGGCCCAGGCGGGCGGGGACGGGGCTGGGGCTGGGGCTGGGCCCGGGCCGCCCCGCAATGCAGCACAGCGGCCCCCCCCGGCAGCTCCACCGGCACCGGCTGGGCCCCGGCGGTACTTCCCCCGGAGAGCCCGGTACCGCCGGGGGGCCCCGCTGCCCCCCCCTCCCCCCGGGAATGCGGGATGGATGCGCTGACCCCCCCGGAGCACCCGGTAATTCGGGATGGAAACGCTGCCCCCTCCCCCCCAAACCCCCCGGTAACCCCGGTTGGCTCCGCTGTGTCCCCCCGGGAGTCCCCGGTAATTGGGGATGGAGACACTGCCCCCCCCTCCCCGGGGGTCCCCGGTACCTCCGGTTGGCCCCGCTGCCCCCCCCCCCCCTCCCCCCGGTAATTCGGGATGGAAACGCTGCCCCCCCATCCCAGAACCCCCGGTAATTCGGGATGGATCTCTGACCCCCCCGGAGCCCCCGGTAATTCAGGATGGAGGCGCTGCCCCCTCCCCGGGGGTCCCCGGTACCTCCGGTTGGCCCCGCTGCCCCCCCCCCCCCTCCCCCCGGGATTCGGGATGGAAACGCTGCCCCCCCCCCCAGACCCCCCCGGTAACCCCGGTTGGCTCCGCTGTGTTCCCCCGGGAGCCCCCGGTAATTGGGGATGGAGACACTGCCCCCCACCCCCCCCGGGCACCCTCCAGCTGGCCCCTGGTGACCCCAAGCAGCGCCGCTGGGCTCCCACTAGCCCCCCAGGTCTCCTCTAGCTGCCTTGGCTACCCCCAGGTGACCCCACTAGCCCAACCACCCCTCAGCTAGCCCCAGGTGTCCCCCACTCGCCTAACTAGCTCCAGGTGTGCCCCATTAGCCTTCACCACCCCTCAGCTAGCCCCAGGTGTCCTCCACTAGCCCAACCACCTCTCAGCTAGCCCCAGGTGTCCCTCTCTATCCCGCCGTGTCCCCCCTAGCCCCAGCCACCTCCCAGCTAGCCCCCCTGCCCCCCAGTAGCCCTGTAAACCCCTGGCTAGACCGCAGTGTCCCCCAGTGGCCCTAACGCCCCCCGAGCTAGCCCCACTGTCCCTCCCTAGCTAGCCCTCGGTGCCCCCCCGCTAGCCCCGGCCCCCCCGGCCCAGCTCCGCGCCCTGGGGGCTGGGGGGGTGGCTCGGGGAGGGTCCCACCCCGGGGGGGTCTCCGGGAGGGGGGGGCCGGTCCGGGGGGTCCCATCCCCCCCCCCCCCTCCTTTCCCTGTCCCATCAAGCCCCGCCCACTCACAACAAGCCACGCCCCCTCTCTCAAGCCCCACCCACAAGCAGACCCTCACCCAAAGCCACGCCCCCACCGTAACCACGCCCCATATAAACCCCGCCTATAGGGAGACGCTCACCCAAGCCACGCCCCTTCCACCCAAGCCACGCCCACACCCATACGTCACGCCCTTAAGCCACGCCCCATCGAAACCCCACCCATAGGGAGGCGCTCCGCCCTCAAACCACGCCTCCCTCACACAAACCACGCCCATCACGAACCGCACCCATTTAAGCCCCGCCCACACAACCCCCACAACGTCAATCACTCCAAAGCCACGCCTATTTTTAGACCACACCCACAAAAGGGGCGTGGTCCGCTCTCCCCTCCCTAAGCCCCGCCCCAGCCCGGAACTCTCGCGAGATTTGCGGGATGTGCGGGGGCTGCGTGAGCACCGAGTACCCGGAGCGGGTGAGGCCCTGGGGGGGGGGGGGGGCACAGGGGGACCGGGACCGGGAGCAGAACCGGGAGCAGCCCCGGAGCCGGTACCGGTACCGGTGGCAGCCCCTTCCCGCTGCCCTCAGGGCACCACCTGTCTGGAGGGCGGCTCCTTCCTCCTCAACTTCCGGAGCTGCGCCCAGTGCGGCCGCAGGGACCTGGTGCTGGTGGCGAACCGGGAGGGGGGCGTGAGGGGAGGGGAGGAAAACGTCAGCTACGATCGTGAGGAGGGGGCTGGGGGGGGGCACTGAGGGCTGGGGGGGGGTTGGGGGGAGTTGGGAAGGGGGGGTGTTGAAGGGCTGAGGGTCTGGGGGGGGGGGATTGAGGGGATTCTGGGGGCTGGGGGGAGTTTGGGGAGGGGTTTGGGGGGTGTCTGAGAGATAGGGGGGGCTTGGGAGGGGGTTTGGGGGGTGTCTGAGGGCTGGGGGGGGGTTGGAGGGAGTTGGGGGGGGTTGAAGGGCTGAGGGGTCTTGGTGGGGGGGGATTGAGGGGATTCTGGGGGCTGGGGGAGTTTGGGGAGGGGTTTGGGGGGGTGTCTGAGGGCTGGGGGGGGTTGGAGGGAGTTGGGGGGAGGGTTGAAGGGCTGAGGGGTCTTGGGGGGGGGATTGAGGGGATTCTGGGGGTTGGGGGGGGCTTGGGGGGTGTCTGAGGGATGGGGGGGTTTAGGGGGTGTCTGAGAGATGGGGGAGTTTGGGGGGTATCTGAGGGCTGGGGGGGTTTGGGGGGAGTTGGAAGGGGGGGTGGGGGGTGGGCTTGAAGGGCTGAGGGTCTTGGGGGGGCATTGAGGGGATTCTGGGGGTCACAGGGGGTCTTGGGGGGTGTCTGAGGGCTGGAAAGGGGTTGGGAGGGGGGGGCTTGAGGGGGGTCTGAGGGCTGGGGGGGACACAGACTGAAAGGTGATGCTGGGGGGGGTCTCAAGGCTTGGGGGGGCTCAGGGAGTTGCTGGGTGTTACGGGGGATTGGTGTTGGGGTCTTAGTTGGGGGGTGGCTTCTCTGGGGAGTGGGCGGGGGGGGGGGGCAGTGCCCCAGAAGGGGGAGGGGGACACAGAATTGTCCCCAAAGGGCTTCAGGAGGCCACCCACTGTCTTGTGTGTCCCCCCCCCCTCAGATCTGTGCAAGAATTGTCACCACCTGATCGCCCACCACGAGTACACCTTCAGTGTGGTGGATGACTACCAGGTACCCCGGGGGGGCAATCCCCCCCCCAGAACCCCCTCCCACACCTGCAGCCCCCCCCCCAGCTCACCTCCTGGCAGGGGGACATCAGCACCGTGGGGACATCAGGGGTGTGACAGGTCTGGTGGCCCCCACAGCTCCCCCCCCACAGCTCCCCCCCCACAGCTCCCCCCCCACAGCTCCCCCCTCACAGCTCCGTGTTGGAAAATGGGCTCGGGGGGGGGGGGGTGTGATCTCTGGGGGGGGGGTGAAGGAAATGAGATCCTCCCAGCTCCAGTTTCCAGGAGGATCAGGTGGCAGCTCGGGTTTCTCCAGCTGTCACCGGGTGGTGGTGGCATTGTGTCTGTGTCCCCCCCCCCCAGGAATACACCATGCTCTGCCTGCTCTGTGGCCGGGCTGAGGACTCCATCAGCATCCTCCCTGAGGACCCCCGCCAGATGACCCCCCTCTTCTGACCCTGCTTGGTGGCCCCACCACCTCTGGTCACCTCAGAGCCCCCCCCCTAGGTGACCCCCCCCCCCGGGGACTGAGGGGGACACAGCACTGTCCCTTACATGGTTGTTTTCCTCCCCACCTCGGGCTCAGCCCCGTTCTGGATGCTCCCCCAGAGCCCCCCCTCCTCGTGCTGAAGAGGCAGTGAGCACCCATCGTGTCGTCACCCCCCCCCCCCCCCAAAAAAAAAAAAAAGGGGGTCTGAAAGGGTGCCCCACCCTGCCTGGGGACAATAAACACCTCGTGTTCCACCCGGGTGCTATGGGAGGGGTGATTTGGGGGGGCTGCATCACCCCCGTGGACACCCACACAGCCAGCACTGGGGTTTGGGGCCCAAGGTGGGGCTGGGGGAGGGGATTGTCCCTTCCAGGACCCCTCCCTCAGACCCCTCCCCACCCACCCACCCCCTCCCCAAACCTCTGGGAGAAGCCACTGCGTGGTTCCCACCCCCATGGGGTCCCCCCCCACGCCCCCAATCCCCCTCCCCTGCCCCCCAGGGCCACCTTTCCCTGGAGAACCCAACCCTGCTGGAGGCTCCGTGTTCCCTGGGGGGGAAAGGCCAAAAGTCACTGCCCTGGGGACAGGGTGGGGCTGGTGGCACCCAGTTCCCCCCCCCCCCCCCCCCCAACCCTGTGGGGAGGCCCTGGCACTGTTCCAGCCTCTACTCCCAGGCCTGGAAAGGTTTTTTTCCACTTTATTTCCTTCCTCCCCCCCTCAACAACTGGAGGCGTCTCCGCTCCCTTTCAAGCTCATTTATTGTCACCAAGCCCACGTTGTCATTGTCCCCCCTGTCCCTGCTGGCTCTGGCTCTCTGCTCATCATCGAGCCCCCTCCCTCTGGCACTTTTGGAGGGGACTGTCACCCGGCAGAGAGCTGGGCTGAGGGGAGGGAAAGGGTGGGCACCAAGAAGGGGGGACACTGAGAATGGGGACACCGAGAAGGGGGGACACTGAGAATGGGGGACACCAAGGATGGTGGCTACCAAGAACGGAAAAGACCAGAAATGGGGGACACGAATTATGGGGACACCAAGAACAAGGGACACCAAGAATGGGGGACACCAAGAACGAGGGAAACTAAGGATGGTGGCACCAAGGATGGTGGCTACCAAGAATTGAAAACACCAGAAATGGGGGACACAAAGAATGGGGACACCAAGAATGGGGGACACTGAGAATAGGGACACCAAGAATGGGGGACACGAAGAATGGGGACACCAAAAATGAGGGACACTGAGGATGGAAAAGACCAGAAATGGGGGACACTAAGAATGGGGATACCAAGAATGGGGGACACCGAGAATGAGGGACACCAAGAATGGTGGCTACCAAGAATGGCAAACACCAGAAATGGGGGGCACCAATTTTGGGGACACCAAGAATGGGGGGACACCAAGAACGAGGGACACCAAGGATGGTGGCTACCAAGAATGGAAAACCCCAAAAACGGGGGACACCAAGAACGGGGGACACAAAGAAGGGCTACCAAGAAGGTGGCCACCAAGCGTGGGAAACAAAAAGTGAGGGTCACCAAGAAGAGGGGCCACCAAGCATGGGAAACATCAAAAGTGGGGGTCGCCAAGAAGAGGGGTCACCAAGAATGGTGGCACCAAGGGGAGGGGACCCCAAGGCTGGGGGTGATCCCGAGCCTACTTGGCCAACTTGAGGAGGCGTTGGATGTCGGGCTCCAGCTGAGCGGTGGCCGTGCGGGGGCTGTAGCGTCGGAAGGGTTCCCCTTCGGGTCCCACCAGGAACTTCTCAAAATTCCAGGAGATATCGGAGCGCCGGACGGGGCTCCAGGTGAGGAAGCGAGGCTCGGCCATCAGGTGTGTCCCCTCGTCGGCCGGGGCGGGCAGGTGGGCCTTCAGGTAGGCGAAGACGGGGTGGGTGTCCTGCCCGTTCACCTGGCACTTCTGGAAGAGGGTGAAGTTGGGTTCGAACCCGTTCCCCGGCCTGACGTGCTTCAGGGTGTTGAGGATCTCCTCGTTGGTGCCATTTTCCTAGAAACAAACAAACCAAACCAAAAAAAAAAAGTGAAACTCCACCCGGCATCACGCCGCCGCTTCGTCCCCGCCATCGCTTCCTCCCCGGTAGCCCGCCCGGCCGTACCTGGTAGCCAAACTGGTTGCAGGGGAAGCCCAGCACCACCAGTCTCCGGGGGTAGCGTGCTTGGAGGTGGTTGAGTTGGGTGTAGTCCCTGGCGGTGGTGGCTCAGAGGGACGCCACGTTCTCGATCAGCACCACCCGGCCCCGGTAGACGTTGAAGTCCACCTTGTCCCCGTGCAAGGTGGTGGCACTCAGGTCATAGAAGGATTTGGCGACGGGGACGGTCATGGTTGGTGGGTTGGTTGGTTGGTGGCGGTGGCTTTGTGTCCCCCCCCTCCCCCCCGGGGCCCCTTAAAAGCCGCCGGGTGCCCGCGTGACGTCCCCGCTTCCAAAGGTCTCCCGGGGGCCGGGGAAACCGGAGCCGGTGCCACCCGTTGGCACCCAGCCAAGGGGGAAAAAGGGAGGGGGGGAAGAAAGGGGAGGTGGGGGGGGACAAGGCCATGAACTACACCCACCCCCCCCCCCCCAAGGATCCCTGGGGCGGGATTGGGAATCTCCAGGAATCTCCAGCCCGGGGAACCTGGGAGGTGACAGAATTCCGGGAGCTGGGGAAGGGGGGGGGTACTGGGCTGTCCCCTCCCGTGCTGCCACCTCCAGGGACTGGGGGGGTCCCAGTAACCCCGCTGCCCACCCCCCCCTGCTGCCACCCACCAGCCCAGTGCCCACCAGTCCCGGTGCCCGCTGGCCCAGTCCCCATACTGGGATCCATCCCAGCTGCCCAGCACCTCCTGGTGCCCACCATGGCCAAACGTCCACCAGCCCAGTACCCTCCAGTCCCAGTAGCCATACTGGGACCCATCTCTGTCACCCACTACCCTCCCAGTGCCCATCACCACCCTCCCAGTGCCCACCACCATCTTTCTGGTGGCCACCATCCCAGTTCCCACCAGTCCCAGTATTCATGCTGGGATTTACCTCCTGTGCTGCCCACCCCTATCCCAGTGCCCACCCCCATCCTCCCAGTGCCCCCCCATCCTCCCAGTGCCCATCCCCACCAGGTCCCAGCCCCCCTCCCAGTGCTCCCATTCCCCCCCCCAGTCCCTGTCCCCCCCCCAGGTAAGGGGACACCGTGCTGCTGGCCTGGCCACCACCTCAATAATTGATACCTGCTCGGGTTGCTGCTGCCCGGGGGGTGCTGGGGGGGTCCGGGCCCCCCCCCCCCTGTCACCACCCTGACCCCTCCCCCCCAGTCCCTTGTCACCGCTGTCCCCAAAGCCCCCCCTGGCAGCACAGGAGCCGGCGGGCACCTCCAGGGTCACCTTTATTCTGCAAACTGTGTCTGTAAAACCGGGGGGGGCACACGGGGGGGGGGAGGTCCCATAGGAATGGGGAGGGGTCCCATGGGCACTGGGGGGGGGTCCCATGGGTGCAGGAGGTTGGGATTAGGGTACAGGGGGGGCCCATGGGTGCAGGGAGGGCCCATGGGTGTAGGGGGGGCCCATGGGAATGGGGAGGGGTCCCATGGGTGCAGTGGGGGGAGCCATGGGCACGGGGGGGTCCATAGGAATAGGGAAGGTCCCATGGGCATGCGGGCGGGGGGGGGATTCCTATGGGCACTGGGGAGACCCAGAGAAATTCGGGGGGGGAGGTGCCCGTGGACACGGGGGGGTGGACCCATAGGAATTGGGGTCCCATGGGTGCTGAGGGGGCCCCACAGGCAGGGGGTGGGGGGGTTCACAGCACCCGTAACACCCCCTGCGCCCCCCCCAAGAGGCAGCACGGGGGTCGGGGGGGGACAGGCACCTTCGTGTCCCCTACCCAGCTCCACCACCCCCGGGGGGGGTCCCCCCTCATCCCCCCCCAACTCCTCCATCGGGGGCTGCCCCGCCCCCTTAACCAGAGTGGGCTCAGGGTGAGGGGGGGAGCCCCGGGGGAGTGAGGTGAGGTGGGGGGGCTTCAACACCAGCAGGTTTTGGGGCTGTCCTCCCCCCTCGGGGGGGGCTGCTCCTCCTCTTCCAGCTGCGCCAGGGTGGGGGGGCTGGGGGGGGCCCGCAGCCCCTCCAGCTCCTTCCGATGTGCCTGCAGCACCAGCTCTGTCAGCCGGGTGAAGGACTGCGGGAGAGCGGGGTTGGGGTTTTTTTTGGGGGGGGGAGATAAGATAAGGAGACACCCCCCCCCCCTTAATCCCCAGACCCCTTTTAACCCCCCCTGCCCCCCCCCCCTGCCCCAGGCACCTCCTTGATGTTGAGGTTGCTGCAGGCGCTGGTCTCATAGAAATCCATCCCGTACTCCCGGGCCAGCTGGGGGGGGCGAGGGGATTTTTTTTGGGGGGGGGGACACACACAGAACCCCTTCCGGGGGTCCCTGTCCCCCCCCTCACCAGGCAGGGACAGACAGACAAGCTGTGGCACTTTTTTTGGGGGGGGGGTGTGAGGGGGCATCCCCTGGGGTGGGGGGGGCACTGGGTATTTTTTTTAGGGGGGGGGTGCAAAGGGGGTGGGGGTCCTCTTAGGGAGGTTTGGGGGGGCTTGGCCAAACTGGGGGTACCCGGTGGGGGGCACAGAGTGCAGGGGGGGCACAGACACTGGGGGAGGCAGAAGCCTGGGGGGGAGGGGGGGTCCCTAGGGGGGGACTTGGGGGTCTCTGGCTACAAGGGGGGAGCCCGGCCAGGCTGGGGGGAGGCAGGGGGGGTCGTGGCCACTCAGGGAGGGGGGAAAGGGGGGGCCCTGTGCCCGCCCCCCCCCGGGCTCCCCGCTCACCTGCAGCCCTTGCTCTTTGGCCACTTGCCTCTTGTGCTCCTCGTCCGCCTTGTTCCCGATCAGGATTTTTTGGACCCCATCCGGCGCGTACTGGGAGGAAAAATAAAGAGGGGGGGGGGGGTGTCAGGACCCCTCCACACCCCCCACACCCCCTCCCCAAAATCCCCCCCGGGCCCCCACCTCCTCCACGTCGCTGGCCCATTTGACGATGTGCTGGTAGGAGCGCTCGCTGCTGATGTCGTACACCAGGAAAATGCCCTGGGGGGGGGGAGAGGGGGGTGGGGGCACTTTTAACACCTCCCCCTCCCCAAACCTCCCCCCCCGTGCCTCAGTTTCCCTTCCCCCGTGCCTCAGTTTCCCTCCCCCCTACCTGTGCCCGCCGGTAGTACTGTTTGGTGATGGTTTGGTACCGCTCCTGACCCGCCGTGTCCCTGGGGGGGGATTTGGGGGGGGGGGGTGACAATGACAGCGTTGTCACCAGTGCCCCCACCCCCCCCTCAGAGCCTCCCCCCCCCTCCCCGCCCCTCACCAGATCTGGATCCGCACTTTGATGCCGTCCACCTCGATCGTCTTCATCTTGAAATCCACCCCTGGGGGCAGGGAAGGGCCCGGGGGGTCCCCCATGGGTGGGGGGCTGGGGGTGCCCCCCCCTTTCCTCCCTTCCCCCCCCCCTCCCCACATCATCGGGGGGCACCGGGGGCCTCTCCGGTTCCCTCACCCCATCCCTGAGCACCCCGGGGGGGCAGCGCCCCCGGGTCCATTCCCGCTTCCCCCGGGCTCCATCTTCCCGGTGCTCCCCGGTGCCCCCCGGTACCTCCCACCCCCCCCGGTATCCCCGCTGCCCCCCGGTGCCCCCCGGTACCTCCCACCCCCCCCGGTATCCCCGCTGCCCCCCGGTGCCCCCCGGTACCTCCCACCCCCCCCGGTATCCCCGCTGCCCCCCGGTGCCCCCCGGTACCTCCCACCCCCCCCGGTATCCCCGCTGCCCCCCGGTACCTCCGCTTTCCGCTGCCCTCGCTTTCCCGGTGCTTCCCACCCCCCCCCCTCCCGGTATCCCCGGTGCTCCCCGTGCTCCATCCTCCCAGTGCCCCCGGTGCTCCCGGTTTCCCCTCTTCCCGGTGCTCCGGGTCTCCCGTACTCCCTCGTCCCGGTCACCCCACCTTCCCGGTTCCCCGGTGCTCTCTGCCTCCCCAGCTTCCTGATGCCCCGGGATTCCCCGGTTCTCCCGTGCCCGCTGCTCCCAGTTTCCCGGTGCCGCGGCTCCCCGGTTCCCGCTGCTCCCGGTTTTCCCATTCACACCATTCCCGCTGCTGCCCGCTGCTCCCGGTGTTCCCGGTGCCCACACTTTCCCCATCCTGCGGCCCTGCAGCTGCCCGGGGCTCCCGGTGCCACGGCTCTCCCGGTGTTCCCGCTTCCCCGGTACCCAGGGCTCCCCTGTTCCCGGGGCTCCCGGTTCCCAGGTGCTCCCGGTGTTCCCGGTGCCCACAGTTTTCCCGTTACCGGGTGCCACTGCTCCCTGCTGCTACAGCTCTCCGGTTTCCCGGTGCTCCCGGTTCCCCGGTACAATGTCTCCCCGGTGCCCACGGTTCCCCCGTTTCTCCGGTGTGATGGGTGCCCAGTGCCACAGCTGCCCGTTTCCCGGGGCTCCCGGTTCTCCGGTATTCCCGGTGCTCACGGTTCCTCGTTTCCCCCGTGCCTTAACTCCCCGGTTCCCCCGGTTTTCCCATTGCCCCGTTCCCCGCTGCTCCCGGTTCCCCGGTGCAACATTTCCCCGGTGCTCCAGGCTCCCGGTGCTGTAACTCCCCGCTTCCCCCGTTGCCCCGTTCCCCGGTGCTCCCGGCTTCCCAGTGCATTGACTCCCCGGTTCCCGGTGCTCCCGGTCTCCCCGCTTCCCCCTCTCCAGCGTCTCCCCGGTGCTCCGGGGTTTCTCCCTCCATCGCTCCCGGTTTGTTTTTGTTTTTGTTTTTTTTTTCCCCCGCCTCCCCGCTCCCCTCCGGGTTCCCCGGTTCCGGTGGTGCCGGTACCGATGGTGGAGATGTGGGCGGGGTGGAATCGGTTGTCGGTGAAGCGGCAGAGCAGACAGGTCTTCCCCACGCCCGAGTCCCCCAGCAGCAGCAACCGGAACAACACGTCGTACTGCTTGGCCATCGCGGGCCGGGCCGGGCCGGGCCACCGGTACCGGGGGCGGGCGGGAGAGATGCGGGGGGGGGGAGGGAGCGGGAGGGGCGGGGGGAGGGAGGGAAGGAGGGAGAGGGAGGGGAGGGGAGGGGCGAACACCGGGAGGGGGGGACTGGGGGGTACCGGGAGTACCGGGGGGCACCGGGGGTACCGGGGGGCACCGGGGAGGCATTGGGGGTGTAGCGGGGGTGATGGGGGAACGGGGATACCGGGGGAGGCACTAGGGGGGTGCCGGGGGGGTACCGGGAGTGGGCCGAGGGATGATGTGAGGATGATGGGGACACCGGGGGGTACCGGGGATGTAGCGGGGAGGTACCGGAGGGGTAGCGGGGGGGTACCGGGAGGTACCGGGGTTGTACCCAGGATGTACCGGGGATGTACCGGGGGGTACCGGGCGTGTACCGGGGGGGTACCGGGGGGGTACTGGGGATGTACCGGGGGGGTACCGGGGGATGAGGAGAGAATGAGGGGGACACCGGGGATGTATCAGGGGGGTACCGGGAGGTACCGGGGGGGTACCGGGGGGGTACCGGGGGGTTACCGGGGTACGGGGGGAGAATGAGGGGGACACCGGGCATGTACCGGGAGTGTGGCAGAGATGTACCGGGTGTAGCGGGGAATCTGTGGGGACGGAGTGAGACACCGGGGGGGACACCGGGGGGGACACCGGGGATGTCCTGGAAGGTGCTGAGGGGATGGGGAGGACACGGCGGGTGCAGAGTGGGGAGCAGCCCGGGGGACACTGGGGACACCAGAGACCCCCAGGAGGGACACACACACACACAGGTGCGGAGGGGCCGGGGGGACACTGGGGACACTGGGGGACACTGGGGGACACTGGGGGACACTGGGGACACTGGGGACACTGGGGACCACTGGGGACACTGGGGGACACTGGGGGACACTGGGGACCCGCGGAGCTGCAGGGGGGGACCCGCGGGGACACCCCCGTCGGGACCTGGGGGACACACAGGGTGGCACGGGACAGCGTCGTGGTGACGTCACCCTGCAGTGACCCCCCCCCCCGGAGTGACGTCATGCAGTGACGTCATGCAGTGACCCCCGCAGTGTCCCCGCGGCGAGGTGAGGCAGTGCCGCAGGGTGATGACGCCATAAGGCTCCGCTCTCTGAGCCAGCCCCTCGCCGTGACGTCACGCCGCCATGACGCAACGCCCGCCCCGCCCCACTGCGCATGAGGGGGCGTGGTCAGAGGCGGGATGGGTGGGGCGTAAAAGGGCGTGGTCACGCATGGGCGTGGCTTCACCCCGGGGCAAAGGGCGTGGTCTAGCCGAGGGGCGTGGCGTGTAAAAAGGGGCGTGGCCACGTGTCCCCCCACGGCCGCCGTCGTCCCCGCTGCCCCCCGCCGGCGCGCGCCGCCCGCAGCATGGCGGGAGCCAACCCCCCCCCGCACCCAACCCCGCACCCAGCCCCGCACCCAGCCCCCCACCCAACCCAACACCCCCCCCAACACCCCTCCCAGAGCCCCCCCCAGGACCCCTCCCCGCACCCTTCCCCGCACCCCTCCCCGCACCTCTCCCCTCCCTCTGGGCGGCAGCGGCTGCGGGACGATGGGGTCCGGACCCGCACCTCGGCAGAGCAGGTGGGGCGTGGGCGTGGGCGTGGGCGTGGGGTGCGGGGGGGGTGGGGATGGCTGGGGGGTGCTGTGGGGTGGGGGCGTGGGGCTGGGCTGTGGGGTGCCGTGGGGGTGCTGTGTGGGGTGCCGTGGGGTTGGGGTGTGGGGTGCCGTGGGGGTGCTGTGTGGGGTGCCGTGGGGGTGCTGTGTGGGGCAGTGTGGGTCCGGGCTGTGGGGTTGGCTCTGAGGCTCCCGTGGGGCCGGGTGATCCCTGTCCCAGTCCCGTCCCAGCCGGGTCCCACGGGGGGTGCAGGGGGTGGGGCCGGGGGGGTTTCTCTGGGTGTTCCTGGGGGGTTCCCGGGGGTCTCCCGGTGTTTCTCCATCCCGGGGGAGGTTTTGGGAGGTTCAGAGCCCCCCCCTGGAGCTGTGGGGTTTTTCTTTATTTTGTCCCCGCGGGGCAGAGCAAGGTGGAGGAGATGGTGCAGGAGGTGCTGGACGCCTACAGGACCAACCAGCGCCTGCCCCAGTGAGTCCCTGGGGGCAGAAACCGGGATAAAGCCACCAAATCCTCCCCAAACACCCCCAGTGTCCCCTCCTCGGTCCCCAGTGTCCCCTCCTCGGTCCCCAGTGTCCCTTCCTCAATCCCCAGTGTCCCCTCCTCGGTCCCCAGTGTCCCCTCCTCAATCCCTGGTGTCCCCTCCTTGACCCTGGTGTCCCCTCCTTGTCCCTGGTGTCCCCTCTCTTCAATCCCGGGTCCCCAGTGTCCCTACCAGTCCATGTGTGTCCTCCCCTCACCTTCCCCGGTCCCTGGTGTCCCCCTGGTGTCCCCCTGGTGTCCCCCCTGGTGTTCCTGGTGTCCCCCTCATGTCCCCCTGGTGTCCCCTCCCCATCCCTGCCATCCCCCCAGGTACGTCCTGCAGAGGGAGAAACATTTCCATTACCTGAAGCGAGGCCTCCGGCAGCTCACCGAAGCCTACGAGGTAGGGGTGACACACGGGTGACACGCGGGTGACACCTGGGTGACACATGGATGACACCGCCCTCCCCACCCCCCGGGGGACACCCATAAACCTTTTTATTTTGGGGAGTCGTCACCCACCCCCGGGGACACCCAGAAAAGAAAGGGGTTCCTCGTTCTCCCTGTGGTGAGGCTCTGTCCCCCCGTGTCCCCCCGTGTCCCCGCAGTGTCTGGATGCCAGCCGCCCGTGGCTTTGCTACTGGATCCTGCACAGCCTGGAGCTGCTGGATGAGCCCCTTTCCGAGGCCGTGGCCTCTGAGTAAGTGACACCCAAGCCACCCCGGGGCCTGGGGGGTGACCCCGAAGGTGCCACATGACCACCAGAGGTGCCACCTCCCGCTGTCCCCGCGCGCTGGGGGTGGCACAGGGACTCTTTGTGTCCCGTCAATGCCCCTTGTTCTGTGCCAGCTCCTCGTGACGGGGGGGGAGTGGGGGGGACAGGGACAGGGACAGAAAAGCCCCGGCTGGGACATTGAGGGGGGGGACACACATGTGGGGACACGGGGGTGGGACAGAGACAGAGTGACTGTCAGGAGGGGGCTCGGTCACCCAGGGGGGGTTGTGTTGTCCCAGGGGGGGCTGGGGAGTGACAAGATACTTGCCCACCTTGTCCCCAACATTGTCCCCCTCCCCTCCTCACCTTGTCCCCAACCTTGTCCCCATCTTTACCCAACCTTGACCCCATTCCCTCCCCACCTTGTCCCCCACCTTGTCCCCATCCCTCCCAACTTTGTACCCCCCCCATCCTGTCACTGTCCCCTCTCCACCTTATCCCTGTCCCCTCCCTGTCCCTGTCCCCTCCCTGTCCCTGTCCCCTCCCTGCAGTGTCTGTCAGTTCCTGGGCCGCTGCCAGAGCCCCCAGGGTGGTTTTGGGGGGGGTCCTGGCCAGCACCCCCACCTTGCCCCCACCTACGCCGCCGTCAGCGCCCTCTGCATCATCGGCACCCAGGAAGCCTACGGGGTCATTGACAGGTACAGGGGGGGAGGGGGAGGGGACAGGGCAGTCCAGGGGGGGGTGTCAGGGGGGAACGTGTGTCCCCTGACCCCCCCGGTTCCCCCCTGCCCCCCAGGAAGAAGCTGCTGCAGTACCTGCACTCTCTGAAGCAGCCGGATGGCTCCTTCCTCATGCACCTGGGGGGTGAGGTGGATGTCAGGTGGGTTCCTGGGAGTGTTGGGGACAAGGGGGGGATTGGGGGAATCTTCTGGGGGTCCTGAACCCCCTTTTTGTTCTCTGTGTGTGTCCCCCCCCAAAAAAAACCCCTCCAGGAGTGCCTACTGTGCTGCTGCCGTCGCCTCCCTCACCAACATCCTCACCCCTGAGCTCTTTGCTGGGACAGCCGAGTGGATTGCCAGGTGAGGGACAGGCTGGCAGGGGACAGCAATGCCTGGTGGTGACATCCCCCTTCCCGGTGACATCCTGGTCCTTGTCTTCTCGTCTCCCAGGTGCCAAAACTGGGAGGGGGGCATCGGGGGGGTGCCAGGGATGGAAGCTCACGGGGGTTACACCTTCTGTGGTTTGGCTGCTTTGGTCATCCTCAAGCAGGAGCAGCTCCTCAACCTCCGGAATTTGTTGGTGAGGTGCCCACCCCCCCCCTCTGCTCTCCCCACCCTGAGGGTTGGGGTTTTTTTGGGGAGGGAGGGGTCAGTTCCCCTCCAAAGCGTCCCCCGTGTCCCCCTTCCCGCGCAGCGTTGGGTGACAGCTCGGCAGATGAGGTTTGAAGGTGGCTTCCAGGGCAGGTGCAATAAGCTGGTGGATGGGTGCTACTCCTTCTGGCAAGCTGGGCTCCTGCCACTGCTCCACCGAGCCCTCCACGCCAGGGGTGAGTCTGCCACAGGGCTGGGGGGACACCCAGGGCCCCCCAAAAATGTCCCCTCCTGGGTGGGGTGGAGGTGGGAACCATGGGTGGAGCTGAGTCCCTGTTGTTTGGGGCTTTCCTCCTTCCCTCTGGGATTTTAACAAAGTTTTGACCAGCTGCTGGTGATGTCCTCAGGGTGGGGGGCACCCACAGACCCCCAAAATGTCCCCTCCTGGGTGGGGTGGAGGTGGGAACCGTGTATGGAGCTGAGACCCTGTTATTTGGGGCTTTCCTCCTTCCTTGTGGGATTTAAGCAAAGTTTTGAGCATCTGCTGGTGATGTCCCCAAAAATGTCCCCTCCTGGGAGGGATGGAGGTGGGAACCATGGGTGGAGCTGAGTCCCTGTTATTTGGGGGCCTCCCCAATCCCTCTGGGATTTGAGCAAAGTTTTGACCATCTGCTGGTGATGTCCTCAGGGTGGGGGGCACCCACAGTCCCCCAAAAATGTCCCCTTCAGGGTGGGAACCACGTGGGGAGCTGAGTCCCTGTTATTTGGAGGCCTCCCCAATCCCTGTGGGATTTTAACAAAGTTTTGACCATCTGCTGGTGATGTCCTCAGGGTGGGGGGACACCCATGGTGCCCAAAATGTCCCCTTCAGGGTGGGGTGGAGGTGGGAACCGTGTATGGAGCTGAGTCCCTGTTATTTGGGGCTTTCCTCCCACCCTGTAGGATTTCAGCAGTCAGGTTTTAACCTTTTGGCTGGCGATGTCCTCAGGGTGGGGGTGTCCCCACTCATGTCCCCTCCAGGGTGGGATGAAGGAAGGACAGCCCCATGTCCCCAGTTTTGGGGGCCTCCTCCTTTCCCACAGGATTTTATCAGCGAGGTCTTGGTGGCTCCTTAAGGGTGATGTTGGGGGGGGTTTCATCACTTGGGGGGGGGTTGTTTCATCACCCCAAATCTCTTTCCCTGCAGGTGACCCAGCCCTGGGGATGAGGCAGTGGATGTTCAGCCAGGCAGCCCTGCAGGAATACATCCTGCTCTGCTGCCAGTGCCCAGCTGGGGGGCTGCTGGACAAACCTGGCAAGTGGGTACCTGGGGAGAGAGGGACACACACCCCCCCCCCACACACAGCCTGCTGGCTGGCTGGGTGTCCCCAATATCCCCCCAAAAAAAAACCCCAAAATCCTTTTCCAGGTCCAGAGATTTCTACCACACTTGTTACTGCCTGAGTGGCTTGGCCATCGCCCAACACTTTGGGAGTGGGGAACTCCACCAGGAGCTGGTCCTGGGGGGACCTGAAAATCGTCTGGTAGGTGCTGGTGCTCCAAAAAAAACCAAAACCCACCCCCAAACCCCCCCAAATTTCTTTTATTTGGGGGTGTTGGGAGAAGCTCAATGTGAGCTGGCCAGGGGAAGGCAAGGAAGCTGAGTGTGTCCTGCAGGGCAAGGTGTGAGGGGGGAAATGTCCCCTCTGGGGACACCCAACTGGGAAACTGGGTTCAGGTGGGAGGGGGGAAATGTCCCCTCTGGGGACACCCAACTGGGAAACTGGGTTCAGGTGGGAGGGGGGAAATGTCCCCTCTGGGGACACCCAACTGGGAAACTGGGTTCAGCTGGGGGGGTCCCCGACACCAAAGGAGCTGATGGAGGCCATGGGGGGGCTGGAGCCAGGCTGAGAGTTTGGGTTCAGCCTGGAAAAGGCTCCAGGGAGAGGTCAGAGCAGCTCCCAGGGCCTGGAGGGGCTGCAGGGAAGCTGGGGAGGGATTTGGGATAAGGGACTGGAGGGCTGGGATGAGGAGGGAATGGATTGGAAGGGGAAGAGGGGAGAGGGAGGTTGGAGCTGAGGCAAAGCTTCCCCCTGAGGGGGCAGGGAAGAGGGAAGAGGGAGAGGAACTTCTCTGGATCCTCTTCTTCCCAGTGCCCCATCCAAAGGGATCCTCCAGGAGGGACTTTGGAGAAGGGCTGGGATGGATCCAAGCTGGGAGAGGGGAGGTTGAGAGGTCAAAAAATGAGGGGGGGGGGGTGAGACCTTGGGAGAGAGGGGAGTTTTTTGTGGGGGGACAATTTATGGATGAAGATGTTGAAAGCCAGCTGGGGTCTGGTGGTGGCAGTGTCCCCCAGATGATCTTTAGGGTCCCTCCCAGCCCATCCCACCTCTGGCTGATCTCCCCCCCCCTCTCCTGCAGCAGCCCACCCACCCTGTCTACAACATCTGCCCAGAGAAGGTGGTGAGGGCCGTTCTCCACTTCCTGGAGCACCCAGTGCCCACCCTGGAGGACCCCCCAGAGGGACAAACTGAGTAAAGTGGGTGCTGCACCCCCCCTCCTCCCTCAGGCCCCATGCCTGGCAGCCCCCCCTGGTTGTTCCCAGGTCCCTCAGGGTGCTAAAATACCAAAAAAAAAAAAAAAACCAACCCAACTTCTTGCTGCCCAGGGCTTTTTTTTTTTTTTTTTTCTTCTTTTTTGGCATCAAGCAAACCACCACCTGGGGCAGCAGAAGTGCTCAGTGCCACCACCAGGGACACGGGGGGACACGGGGGTGACACCTCAATAACCCACGTCCTGACCAGGAGAAAAATGTGATGGGTTTTTGGGGTGGTTTTGTTGTCTGTTTGTTTTTTTCCTTTTTTGTTTAAATTTTATTATTTATAGTCTTATAGTAAAGGGAAGCCTTAACTTGCAAGACAACTCTGGGCAGTATGTACAACATACCTTAAGATCCATGGAATGAATGGCATCAAATGGGGCTGGGGGGGGACTTGGGGGGGTCACCTGGAGGGGCTGGGTGTCACCTGGGGTGGGGGTGGGGGGCCTGGGTGTCACCTATGGGGCAGGGAGGGGGCCACTAAAAACATGAGGGAGATGGAGGGGGAAGGAAGAGGGACAAGCAGCCCACCCTGGCGTGTTCCCCCCCCCCCCATCCCCTCCCCGGGTGGGATTGCAGGAAATAAATAGCAAGACCCCCCCCCCCCCTCAAAAATTCATGTGTGTGGGGGGGTGGGCACAGCTCTCTGTGGGGTTTTTTTTTTTTTTTTTGAGGGGAGGGGGCTCAGGGAGGGTTAAGGGGGGCGGGGGGGGGGGGCTGCCCCCTTTGGCTCCGGCCTGCCGTGGTCCCTGGGTATAAATAGAAACATTCCTATAAAATCCCAATAAAAGGGGGCTGGCTAATTGTGGGAGGGGGGTGTGACCCCCCCCTTTAGACCCCCCCCTAAGTCTTTGAGGCCTCTCCTGGCCCATCAGAGTGATCAGAGGAAAGGAAAAGGGTCGGGAAGCAGGGGCTGGGAAGCTGCAGTCCGAGAGCTTCTGGGAGAGCAGGGCGAGAGTCTGTAGGCTGGGGGGGGGGAGTGGGGAGGGGTCTCCTAACTGGCCTCCAGCCGGAGTTTCTTCCTGTTCTGGGGTTCTTCAGGTTCTGAATCCGAACTGGAGTCGGAACCCCCGTCGAAAGCTGAGATGGTGCCTCCCTTGGGGTTGGTGTAGAGGTTGGGAGCATCCGAGGCCGGGAAGTTGGCTTGGAGCTGGGCGCTCGACCTGGCCTTTTCCAGAGCCCGCACTGGGGACAGGGGCACAGACACTTTGTCACCGTGTCACCCCCAGCCCCCGCCTCCCTTCACCCTTTTTTGGGACTCTTTAGGTTTTTTTTTTTGGTGGTTTTGTTTTCCCCAAGCTCACCTTGCTGTTCCAAGAGGGCGTTTTGCCTCTTGAGGTCGTCGATGTCCTGCTGGTGCGTGTGGTTTTTCCGGCGCATGTACTGGATGTACTCTGTGGCTTTGTCCAGGATTTGGGCCCGGGATGCCTGTTGCAATAGTGGGAAAAGGACAGGAGGCAAGATAAAGACCTTGTTTTGGGGGGGGGAATGATCCCATTCCCTTCCTGAGATTCAGCTGGGGGGGGGGAATCCTCAGGGAGGAGGAGGAGGAGGCGGCGCTGGGGAGGATCCGAGTGGGAAAGTTTGGGTTTGACTTCCATCCTAAAAAATGATCCCCCTGGAGGTGAGGATTGGGATGGGGTTGGGGTGAGGGATTTGAGGCCCCTGGGAGTGCTGATGTGGGGGGAAGTGGTGGGGAAGAGGGAAGGAATGGGTGGGGAATGGGCAGGGAAGGGGTAGGGAATCACCAGGGAATGGGCAAAGAAAAAGGGAATTATGAAACAGGCATGGAGTTGGTGGGGAAAGGGTAGGGAATGGGCAAGGAAGAGGCAAGGAACTGGCAAAGAATCAGGGATGGGCAGGGAACTGGCAAAAGAACTGTCAGGGAATGGACAAGGAATGGGCAAGGAAGAGGCAGGGAATGTCAAAGAAGAGGCAAGGAACTGGTGGGGAAAGGGCAGGGAATGGGTAAGGAAAAAGCAGGGAATTGTCAAAGAACAGGCAGAGAATTGTGGAAAAAGCAGGGAACAGGTAAGGAATTGGTGAGGAAAGGGCAGGGAAGAGGCAGAGAATGGGCAAAGAACAGGCATGGAATTGGTGGGGAAAAAGCAAGGAATGGAAGGTAAGGAAGAGGCAGGGAACAGGCAAGGAATTGGTGTGGAAAGGGCAGGGAATGGGCAAGGAAGAGGCAGAGAAGGGGCAAAGATCCGTCAGGGAATTGGTGAGGAAAAAGCAGGGAAGGGGCAGGGAATTGTTGGGGAATGGGCAGGGAATTGTGTCTGAGGATTGTCCCCCCCCTCCTGGTGCCACGCTCCCCAACCTCACCTTCTCCCCCTGGAGGGAGGGCACGGAATCCCGCAGGCTGTGGAAGCTGTCCTTGATGTGATCCCGGCGCTTCCGCTCCAGAGCGTTGTGGTGGGCACGTTTGTCAGCCTGGGGGGGCAGGGGGGGCTCAGACACCACCTGGGGGGGGGGCTGGCACCCCAAGGGGGGATCTGGGACCCATGGGAGGATGTGGCACCCCAAGGAGGGATCTGGAATCAAAGGGGGGGGTCTGACACCCCAGGGAGGGGGGTCTGGAATCAAAGTGGGGGGGTCTGGCACCCCAGGGGGGGGTTTGGCACCCAAGGAAGGGATCTGGCACCCCAGGGGGGATCTGGGACCCCAGGGTGGGGCTGGCACCCATGGGAGGATGTGGCACCCCAGGGAGGGATCTGGAATCAAAGGGGGGGGTCTGACACCCCAGGGAGGGGGTTTGGCACCCAAGGGGGGATCTGGGACCCCAAGGAAGGGATCTGATACCCCAAGGGGGGGCTTTCTGGTACCCCGGGGGGGGGGATCTGGCACCCAGGGGGGGAAATCAAGCACCCAGGAAAGGGATGTGGCACCCAAGGGGGGGATGTGGCACCCAAGGGGGGGGTTTCTGGCACCCAGGGGGGATCCTGGCACCAAGAAGGGTGGGGGGGAGACCCCAGGCCCCCACCCCATTTCCCCCGGGGTGAATGAAGCCAGGCGGGGGGGGGGAGGTGCCAACTGCCACCCCAGAGGTGACAACGCCCCGGGGTGGCCCTGGTGGTGGCACTGTCACCCTGGGACCCAAGTGCTTCCTGCAGCAACTTCCTGCTGCACGGGGGGGGGGGGGGCACCTTGCACCCCTCATCCTGCACCCCCCAGGATGTGCTGAACCCCCCCCCAAAATGCAGCACCCCCCTCCCCCAACACCCCCATTGTGTGTCATCCCCCCCCAAAAAGCCACGTCCCTGAGTTCCCTCCCCTAAAAACCCCCAGCCCCACAAGACCCCCCCCTAAAGTCACCCCCACCCTCCCCAAAACCCAGCCCCACAAATTTCTCCCCCCAAAAGCCCCTACCCCACAACTGCCCCCCCCTAAAGCAACCCCAGAGGTGCCCCCCACCCTCAGCCCTACAGAGACCCCCCCCTAAAATCACCCCCTCCCCAAACCCATCACCCCCAACCCCAGCCCCCCAATTCTCTCCCCTCAAAAGCCCCCACCCCACAGCTGCCCCCCCCCCCCAAAAGACACAAACCCAGCCCCAGAGGTGCCCCCCACCCTCATCCCCACAGACCCCCCCCTAAAATCACCCCCTCCCCAAACCCATCACCCCCCAACCCCCCCCCCCAGATCCCTCCCCCCTCCCCTTTTCCCCACGTGTTCCCGGGGGGGGGGTGAGGTGGGGGGGTGTCCCCCAGTGCCATACCGCGGACTGGAACCTCGGCTGCTCCTCCTGAGGGGATCAGGCCCGGGCCGAGGAGGAAGAGGAAGAGGAAGGAGTTTGGGAAAAGGTTGTGGGGCAGGGAAGGGGGGGGGCACCGAGCAAACGGGCCCGGGAGAAGCAGGAGAAGGGGAGAAACCCCAGCTCCCTTTCCTCCTGGGCTCGGGGGGAGCCGGGGGGATGTGGGGAGGGCGGTGGGGGATGGATCCCCGCTTTTCCTTACGTCGCTTTCCACCTCGATGTCATCGTTGTCGCTCATCGCTCCCGGCCGGCTCAGCCCCGGGCCGCGCCGCCACAACAACAGCCGCCAGCGCGCATGCGCCGGACACCCCCGAACCACGTGACGCCGCTCCCCCTCCCCGCAAACCGCGGGGGGTTGTGGGTGATGTAGTTCGCGG
>JAJQWJ010000017.1:1101618-1287701 GCA_023637945.1 Phaethornis superciliosus
GGTTGGTTTGAGGTCCTATGGGTTGGTTTGGGTTGGTTTGGGTTGGTTTGAGGTCCTATGGGTGCCCTGGGTTGGTTTGGGTTGAACTGGGGGGGTTTGGGGTCCTCCAGGTCCCCTGGGTTGGTCTGGGTTGGTTTGGGTTGGACTGGGGGGGTTTGAGGTCCTATGGATTGGTCTGGGTTGGTTTGGGTTGGACTGAGGGGGGGGGTTTGATGTCCTCCAGGTCCCCTGGGTTGGTTTGGGTTGGTTTGGGTTGGTTTGAGGTCCTATGGGTTGGTTTGGGTGGCTTTGGGGTCCTCTGGGTTGGTTTGGGTTGGACTGAGGGGGGGTTGAGGCCCTCTGGGTTGGTTTGGGTTGGATTGAGCTCCTATGTGTTGGTTTAGGTTGGTTTGGGTTGGACTGGGGGGGTTTGAGGTTCTCTGGGTCCCCAGAGTTGGTCTGGGTGCCCTGGGTTGGTCTGGGTGGGTGGGTTTGAAGTCCTATGGGTTGGTTTGGGTGGGGTTGGGGTCCCAGGGGTTGGTTTGGGTGGGGTTGGGGTCCCAGGGGTTGCTCTGGGTGGGGTTGGGGTTAGGGTTAGTGTCTGGGGGGGGTTAGGTTGCTCTGGGTGCCCTGGGTTGCTCTGGGTGTGTTTGGGGTCAGCGTGGGTGCAGAGGATTTGGGGTGGGTGGTTGGGTTTGGGGTTCTCTGGGCTGTTCTGGGTGGGTTCATCTCTTTGTACCCCATTACCACAGCCCCCCCTGGGCTCCCCCCCACGGCCTCGGGCGTCCTCTGAGCACGAGCCCCTCCTGGACCCATCCCTGCACCGACACCTGGAGCGCAAAATCAAGTGAGGGGGGGGCAGGGGAGGGGGCTGGGGGCAGGGACACGGCTGTGGGGCAGTGGGAATGGGGTAGGACAAGGCTGGGAGAGGAACTGGGGGCAGCTGAGAAGGTTGTAGGGTGAGGGATGGAGATGGGTTGTGAGGAAAATGAGAAGGTTGTAGGATGAGGGTTGGAGAGGGACCATGGAGCAACCTGAGAAGGTTGTAGGATGAGGGATGGAGCTGGATTATAAGGAAAAAGAGAGGGTTGTAGGATGAGGGATGGAGAAGGATGATGGGGCAGCTGAGAAGGTTGTAGGATGGGGGTTGGAGCTGGGTTACAAGGAAAAAGAGAAGGTTGTAGGATGTGGGTTGGACAAGGTTGATGGAGCAGCTGAGAAGTTTGTAGGACGAGGGATGGAAATGGGTTATGAGAAAAAAGAGAAGGCTGTAGGATGAAGATTTGAGGAGGATGATGGGGCAGCTGAGGAGGTTGTAGGGTGAGGGATAGAGAAGGATGTTGGGGCAGCTGAGAAGGTTGTAGGGTGAAGGTTGGAGCTGGGTTATGGGACAACATCATGACCGTGGGGCAACTGGAAGCCTGTAGGAGCTGGGTTGGAGGGGAGCCACGGGGCAGCAGGCAAAGCTGTAGGGCAAGGCTTGGAGCTGGGCCAGGGGGCAGTGGCCATCCCAGCACCCACCCCGTGTCCCTCAGCTTCGTGGCCGGTGTCATCCACCCCTGGCGGGTCAGCGCCTTCGAGCGGCTGCTGTGGCGCGCGTGCCGTGGCTACCTGGTGGCCAACTTCATGGAGATGCCCGAGCCCATGGAGGACCCCGGCACGGTGAGTGGGACACTGGGGGGGGTGGTAGTGGTGCTGGGGGGACTGGTGGGGAAGTGGGGACAGAGGTGCCACGGGCTGCGTTGTCCCCAGGGCGAGAGCATCACTTGGGTCATCTTCCTCATCTCCTACTGGGGCGAGCAGATCGGGCAGAAGATCCAGAAGATCTCAGACTGGTGAGTGAGCCGGTGTCCCACCATGCAGAGGTTTATTTAGCAAGGTGTCTCCCCCCTCTCCCCCCCACCCCCTGTGCCCACCCGTGGGGATGAGCCCTGGCACCCCATGAGGTGATGGTGTCCCCCTGTCCCAGCTTCCACTGCCACGTCTATCCCTACCCGGAGAGCGAGGGCAGCCGGGAGGACGTCGTGAACGGGCTGCAGAGCCAGATCCAGGACCTCAGCCTGGTGAGCTGGGCCCCACGGGCAGGACCAGGGAGACCCCCCCCCCCCCCAGGACCCTCCCCGTGACCCTGACCCCCTCACCGGCCACCCGCAGGTGCTGGAGGAGACGGAGCAGTACCTGGCGCAGGTGTTGGACAAGGTGGTGGTGGCCCTGCCCACCTGGAGGGTGCAGGTGCAGAAGATGAAGGCCATCTACCTCGTCCTCAACCAGTGCAGCTTCGATGTCACCAAGAAGTGCCTCATCGCAGAGGTCTGGTGCCCCGTGCAGGACCTCACCCAAGTGCAGGAGGCTCTGCGCCAGGGATCGGTGGGTTCCTTGGTGGCCCCAGGTCCTCATGCCAGGAGCTGCTTGGTGGCCCCGTGCCCTCATGCCAAGGGTCACTTGGAGTCCCCATTCCCTTGTTCCAGAGGTCACTCAGTGTCCCCATGTCCCCAGAGCAGTTGTTGCTTGGTGGCCCCAGGTCCCGATGCCAGTTGTTGCTTGGTGTCCCCATGTCCCCAGACCAGTTGTTGCTTGGTGGCCCCATGACCTCATGCCAGGAGCTGCTTGGTGTCCCCATGTCCCCATCCCAGTGATCACTTGGTGTCCCCACACCCTCATGCCAGAGGTCACTCAGTGTCCCCACGTCCCCAGACCAGGCGTTGCTTGGTGTCCCCACATCCTCCTGCTGGGTTTCCTTGGCGTGTCCCCTCATCCTCACGCCAGAAGCCACTCCGGTGTCCCCAGGCCGGGGGTGTGGTGGCTCAGGGTGCTGTCCCCACAGTACCAGAGTGGCTCCAGCGTGGAGTGCTTCGTGCAGCGTGTCCCCACCTCCCAGAGTCCCCCAACCCTCATCCGCACCAACAAGTTCACCGCCGGCTTCCAGAACATCGTGGATGCCTATGGGGTGGCCAGTTACCAGGAGGTCAACCCTGGTAAGACCCCAAGGGTCCTCTCTACCTTGGCCCGTGGTTGGAGAGGGGGGGTGGGAGGTGTAGGATCCTGTGTGACACCGTCCCTGTGTCCCCCGCAGCGCCTTACACCATCATCACCTTCCCCTTCATCTTTGCCATCATGTTTGGGGACGTGGGGCACGGGCTGCTCATGTTCCTCTTTGCTCTCTGGATGGTCCTGAATGAGAAGAACCCCAACCTACGTCAGGCCACCAATGAGGTGAGGGGGAGGGGGATGGAGGTGTGGGACATGGTGGTGGGCATGGGATGGGCTTGGAGGTGTGGGACATGGCTGGGGGTGTGAGTCCTGGCTGGGGAGGTGGGATGGGGTTGGGAGATGAAATGTGGGTTGGGTGTGTAGGATGTGGTTGGGAGGTGTCCCCACATGGAGACATGGGACAGGGTTGGGAGGTGTGGGAGGTTGGAGGTGTGGGACATGGTTGGGAACATGAGGTGGGGCTGGAGATGTTGGTAACGATTTGGGGCATCAGATGGGGTTGGAGCCGTGTGGATGGGGTTGGTGTCAGAGGACGGGGATGGTGTGGGGCAGGGGAGGTGGGGTGGGCCATGGCAGCCACCTCTCCTCCCCCTCCCCAGATCTGGCTGACGTTCTTTGAGGGCCGTTACCTCATCCTGCTCATGGGGGCCTTCTCCATCTACACCGGCTTCATCTACAACGAGTGCTTCAGCAAAGCCACCGTCATCTTCCCCTCTGCCTGGAGCGTGGCCACCATGGCCAACCACTCCTCCTGGAGGTGGGATCCCCCCCCAATCCCCTCCTGAGAACCCCCCTTCCAGGGCCCTGCCTGCACTGACCCCCCCTGCTCTGTCCACAGCTCTGCCTACCTCGCTGCCCACCCCTCCCTCACCTTGAATCCCAACGTCACCGGCGTCTTCCGAGGACCGTATCCTTTTGGGATCGACCCAGTGAGTGTCCCGTGGAGCAGAGGACAAGGTGGGACCCTCGGTGAGGTCCAAGGACCCAATGTCTCACCCACCTTCTCCGTGACAGATCTGGAGCTTGGCCACCAACCACCTCAACTTCCTCAACTCTTTCAAGATGAAGATGTCCGTGGTGCTGGGAGTCATCCACATGAGCTTTGGTGTCATCTTGGGGGTCTTCAACCACGTGTGAGTCCCCTGGGGCTTTGGCCAGCAGCTCTGGCCACCCGTGCTCACGCTGAGGGTTGGACTCTCCCAGTCGGGGCCGATGAGTGGTGGGAACCCAGGACACACGTGCGGGAGGTGTCACGCCAGGCTGAGGTTTTTGATGTCCCCTCTGGTCCCAGGCACTTCCGGCAGTGGCACCGCTTGGTGCTGGAGCTCCTGCCCGAGATGGTTTTCCTCCTGGCTCTCTTTGGTTACTTGGTCTTCCTCATCTTCTACAAGTGGATCAAGTTCGACGTCGCTGACTCCATGGTGGCCCCCAGCATCCTCATCCACTTCATCGACATGTTCCTCTTCACCTCCAACCCCGGCAACCTCCCTCTCTACCAGGGACAGGTACCACCCGGCCGAGATGAGCAGCACCCACCCCGGGACCCCTTTTTTTATTTTTTTATTTTTTTTTTTTACCAGAGGGGTCCCCCCTTCATCCTAAGCTGGAGGTGGGACGGGGGGACCCTAAAAGTTGTTCCCAACCACGTGTCAGGTGGCGGTGCAGACGATACTGGTGGTGCTGGCGCTGGCGTCGGTGCCGGTCCTGCTCCTGGGGACGCCGCTCTACCGGTGGTACCGACAGCGCGCGCCGAGGCCCGACTGTCCCCTGGTGAGGTGGTGGTGACAGCCAGGCCTCGGGGTACCGGGGGGACACGTGGGGATGGAGGAGGTGTCACCGCTGGTGCTGTCCCCACAGCCGGTGGCCGCCGAGGAGCAGGAGCCGCTGCTGGAGGGGCAGAACGCCGGCAGCTCCGTCAACGCCACCAGGGAGGACGTGGAGAATGGGGAGCACAGGCCCGACGCTGAGGTGAGGGTCACCGGCTCCGTTGGGATCGTGGAATTGTCCAGGTTGGAAGGGACCTTGAAGATCATCCACTTCCAATGCCCAGATCAAAGCCCCAGCCAGCCAGCCTGGCCTTCCAAACTTCCAGGGATGGATGGGGTTTCCACTGCCTCTCTGGGCAACCTGTGCCAGGGTCTCCCCATCCTCATGGGGAAGAACTTCTTCCTAACATCCAATCTCAACCTCCCCTCCTCCAGTTTGAATCCATTCCCCATGTCCTCTCACTCCCCAACCTCCTAAAAAGTCCCTCCCCAGTCCCTCCCTCCCCTGTAGCCCCCTGCGGATAAGGCTTCCATGAGGTCTTCTCGGAACCTTCTCTTCTCCCGACTGAATAACCCCAACTTTTTGGGGTGGGGTTGGTGGGGTTGGCCATGTCTGACATTTGGACTGTCCCCACAGCACTTGGACTTGGCCCAGATCTTCATGCACCAAACCATCCACACCATCGAGTACTGCCTGGGCTGCATCTCCAACACCGCCTCGTACCTCCGCCTCTGGGCCCTCAGCTTGGCCCATGCCCGTCAGTCTTGGTGCATTCACCCGCCATTTCTCCCTTTCCCTACCACCCCGGGGGAGACCCTCACCCTTCCCTTTCTCTCCCCAGAGCTCTCGGAGGTCCTGTGGACCATGGTGCTGAGGAATGGCTTCGTGGGGCTGAGCTACGCCGGGGCCTTGGTGCTGCTCCCCGTCTTCGCCGCCTTCGCCGTCCTCACCGTCGCCATCCTCCTGGTCATGGAGGGGCTCTCTGCCTTCCTCCACGCTCTGCGCCTCCACTGGTGAGCTCCATCCCCCCCACCTTGAGGGGTTGGGGTCGCCAAGGAGGGGTTGGGGTCACCAAGCCTCCCCCCTCCCCCCCAACCCTTCCTTCACCACCTTCTCCCAACTCCCAGGGTGGAATTTCAGAACAAGTTTTACTCCGGTGCTGGGTACAAGTTGTGTCCCTTCGCCTTCACCCATGACCTCTGCGAGTAGCCACCCTCGTGGTGGGGGGGTTGGAGAGTTGGCTGGACCCCGACCCACCCCCCCATCACCACTTTGACCCCCCTCTCCCCCCCCCCCCAACCCCCTCCAGAACCCCGGGGGTGGCGGGAGCAGTGAATAAAACCATCCCCGTGGCTCAGCCCCATCTCTGTCCCCTCTGCTGTGGGGTGGTTCTGGGGGGTATGGGGTGGTCCCGGGGGGGTGTAGGGGTCCCTGTCCTGTCCCCCCCCCCTCCCAAATCACTGTTGCCCATAGGTGAAGGGGGGGGGCAGTGGTGGGGCTGTAGGTGCTGAGGGTGGGGAAGGTGGGCAGGGGGTAGGGCAGCGTGCGGGGTTTGGGTCCCCCATAGACCCCGGGGGGCTGGAAATGGGGGGGGCAAGGTGTGTGGGGGGGTGGGTTGGGAGGTTCCCACTCTGTGGGGAGCCCCCGGGGGGGCGGGGAGAGAGGGTAAGAGGGGGTCAGCTGCCCCCCCCCCGCCAGCCCCCCTACCTTTCTGCTGCTTCTCAGGGTGGGGGTGTACGGGGGTGGTCCGGGCGCGGGGCACAGCACCCAGCAGGGACCCTGCTGAGACCCCACACCTGCAAGAGAAATGAGGGGGGGTGTCAAGAGGGTGGTGTGGAGCCCCTTGTGGTGGGGGGGCTGGTGTTTGGAGGAGAGGGGGGGGGGCTTTACCACAGCTCGGGGTCCCCATCCCGAAAGCCTTTGGCAAAGGGGTTGCTGGCGATCTTCAGTTGGGTGATCTGTGGAGGGGAGGGGGTCAGAGGGGTTTTTGTTTGGGTTTTTTTTTTTTTTTTTTGGTGGGGGGACACGGCGTGGGGGTCCCCTCCAGGCTTGGGGCTCACCCGGTGGTTCTGGTAAGCTGTGACCGCCATGAACTGGGTCTCGGGGAAGCTGAAGGTCTTGAAGTTCTGGTGGGCGAAGCGCTCGCTGTCGCGCCGCGGGTCGACGAAGACCACGTGGAAGCGGGGTTGGTAGCGGTGCATGGAGTTGAGGATGATCTAGGGGGGGGTGAGGAGGTAGGTGAGACCACCCTCATACTCACCCACCCATCACCCCCCCCCAAACCCCGGGGCCGGGTCCTCACGTGGCCGTTGTCATCCAGGAGGTTGTTGGTCAACTTGAGTTTGTCGAAGGAGACGATTTGCCGCATCCATTGGGCGCCCTTGGCCGGGGAGTCGGGGTGGAAATGGACCCGTCCTGGAGCTGCTGAGTCAGCCCGGCCTGCTGCCAGCCAGGAGGAGCTGTGGAAGGCGTATCTGTGGGGTGATGGGGGGCTCAGCACCACCGGGATCCGGCCCCCAGCCCCCCCCTTTCACCTCCAGCATCCTCACCTGTATCTCTTGTCATCCAGTGGGATGAAGTCCATCAGCAAGACGTAGTCAGCCAAGGGGTCCAACCCCGTCAGCTTCACCTGGAAGGTGGGGAACATCCTCCTGGGGGGACGAGGGGGGTGGGAAAAGGGTGTCCCCTCCTAGCAGCCCCCCCCACACACACACCTGATCCCCCCCTGCTGCCTACCTGCCTGCCTTGGTGACGATCATCTCGGTGCCCAAGCGGTTGAACTCTTCCCACAAGCTGCCCATCTCCAGCCGTGCCACCACCTGGCTCACCTGCCGGTTCTTGCCACCGCTCCCCAGACCCTCCCCAGCCCACCCCAGGCTGTTGCTGCAGGGGGGTCCCTCACCTGGCCCCCCCTGGAAGGCTGGGAAGGGATGAGGAGGTGTCGGGTCCAACCTGTGGACCCCCAGCCCACCCCTTCCTGGTGGGGTTTCATCCCTCCCCATCGCACCCTCGCTTTCTGGTGGTTGTTGGGTGACCCATGAGGTGGGGGGAGTGTTGCTGGGGGGGGTGGGGGTGGGGGGTTACCTGCCATGGGTGCAGATGGTGGTCAGGAGGTGTCCAGGACCATGGATGAAGCCCTCTCCAGCTCCACCCCAGCTCTGCACCCTCCTCCTGCTGCTGCCGGGGGTTTTATGCCCCAGCTCAGGGGGTGGAGACACAGAGGTTGGAGCTGTGGTGGTCCTCAGGGGGGGCTGGAGCATGGCCCCCCCCCCTTCCCCAACCTTTCTTTGTGCCTTGATGCAATGATGATGATGGACAGGAGGTGCTGTGGGACCGGTGGGACCATTGCTGGTCCTCAGAAAGGTTTGGAGGGACCCTGGGCTGGCAGGGACAGCTCTTTTGGGGGACGTGTCTGAGCTGGAGGGGTGTGTGTGTGGGGGGGGTGTGTGTGTGTGGGGGGGGGGAAGGCTGCAAAGTCCTTGTCCCCTGGGCATGTATCACTGTCACCACCTGATATTAAATATCATGACACTATTGGCTTGAGCAAAGCCTCTGAGGCACCAGGGAAGGGGGTTGTGTTCTGCACCACCCAAAAAAAAATGTCTGGAGAGACCAGATGAGGATGCTGGGGGTCTGGAGGGACCAGGGGATGTCCTGGTGAGGATGCTGGGGGCCTGAGGAACCAAGAGACATCACCATGGGGATGCTGGGGCTCTGGAGGGATCAGGAGATGTCCTGGTGGGGGTCTGGAGAGACCTGGAGACATCATCATGAGGATGCTGGGGGTCTGAGGGACCAGGGGACGTAGTGGTGGGGGTCTGGAGGGAGCTTGAGACATCACCATGAGGATGCTGGGGGTCTGAAGGGACCAGGGGACATCCTGGTGAGGATGCTGGTGGCTTTCTGTCCCTGACGATGGTGTCCCTGGGAAGGGCTGAAATTCCTTCATGTTTCCTCCTGAGCTGGCTGTTTTTCTCCAAAAACTGAGAAAGGAACCATCTCCCCAGTCCCTCCCCCTCCTCCCCTCCCCTTCCCCATGTCCCTGATGTCCCCACGTGTGTCCCATGTCCCGCAGCACTGGGTTGGGCCCATCCATCTCCTGCTGTCAGCCGGGCAGTGGCCGCGGGGTCGGTATCGAGCCAGGAGATGAGGAGGTGTGAGAAGAAAAGATGACAAGGAGGGGGGGGAATGGAAGGGGGGGGGCAGCCCTGAGGCCTCATCTGCAGCTGGTTGTTCTGCTGGAGAGAAAAGTGTAAGAGAGGAGGAAGATCTGGAAGGGTTTGAAGCCACAAATGTTGCCCCAAAGCTGGTGGGAGGGCTGGAGCAGCTCTGCTCTGGAGCCAAGATGAGGAGAGTTGGGGTTGGTCAGGATGGAGAAGGTTCCAAGGAAACCTTAGAGACCCTTCCAGTGCAGGAAGGGGCTGCAGGAAAGCTGGGGAAGGACTTGGGACAAGGGCCTGGAGGGATGGGATGAGGGGGAATGGTTTTAAACTGGGGGAGTGAGGTTGGACACGAGGAGGAAATTCTTTGGGGTGAGGGTGCTGAGCTCCAGGTTGCCCCCCCAAGCTGTGGCTGCCCCATCCCTGGGGGTGCTGAAGGTTGGGATGGGGCTTGGAGCCCCCAGGGCTGGTGGGAGGGGTCCTTGAGGTTGGAACAAGGTGGTCTTTAAGGCCCCTTCCAATTCAAACTGTTCTGCAAGTGTGGGGGGGGTGCTCCCAGAGGTGCATCCTCAGGGAAGGGTGACCTCTTGTCTTGAGGTCCAAGGTGATGTCCAACCCAATCCTGCTTTATGTGGTTTCTCCTCCTTGAGGGTGGAGGGAGAGCCTGGAGCTGGCTGAGCTCTGCTGGGAATCCATGGGACTTTCCCTGAATTTTGTGTCTGGGTCTGGGGGGGTCTCACTGCTGCCCCACTCTCTGCTCAGGTGGGTTGGGGCTTTCTGTGTCCAAGCTGACTCCTGCTCTGCCAAAGACATTATCCAACCTTCTCCCCACAGGTTTTCTGCTGCTCTTGGCACTCACCTTCACTGGGGGTTAAAATTCTATGGAGTGAGCTGTGTCCCATCAGCCAGGTCCCCCGTGGGTCCCTGGGGTGATGGTCTCAAACGTGGCACCTGTGGAGCTGCTGTTGTCTCTGGAATGGTCACAAAGTGGCTGTGGAAGTGGGACCTTGTTCTGTGGTTTGCTCCCCAGACAGCCCAAAGCCCCTGTTGCTCCCTGGAGTTGAGGTCATCTCCTCTGGGCACACTTCTTCTCCAAATGGAGAAGCAGGGAGAAAAGATAACGATTTGCTTTGGGCTTTCTCACTCTCCTGAGGCTCCAAGAGTCCCCAGGTCCCTGTCTGACGTGACACAATCCAGGCTGGTTGCTGACAGGGCTTTATTTTCCAGCTCTGCAGCTCTTTGGGCAGGAGCATCTTCACATCCATCACCAAGAGCAGCAGGAGAGAAGCTGAGATGGTGCTAAGTGAGGGTCACCACCTTGCAACCCAAGATCCATGAGCAAGGAGAGTGTGTGTCGAGCCACTCAGCTCCTGGAGCTTTCTCTTGCAAAGAAAAAAAAAAAAGCAAAACAAACCCTAAGCAGCTCCTGGCTTCATCTTCTGGGCTTCAGTTCTTCGTGATGCTCTGGACCTGCCAGCAGAAGCAGGGAGACGTTTGTCTTGTCTCCTCACCACCCAACTGCTGAGTAGGGAGCTCTGGGGATCACCACTTGGAGATCAACCACTTGGAGAGCATTTTCCTCACCAGCAGCTCCTGGCTGAGGACCAGAAGTTTTTCCTGCAGAAAAAAATTGTGGAGGGAGGACATTGCAGGTCCAAAAGTAGTTTCTCCACCCCACAACTCCCCTCAAATATTTTCAAGGAGAGATTGCTCACCTGGGCTTGGGGGAGGGTTGCCAGGCTGAAGAGCTGGGAAAAGCTTTTTATAGCTCCAGAATCTTTTCAAAGGGGGAGAGGAACCCAAGGTCAACCTCTGTGGGAGGCTTTGTGGTCCCAGCAGAGAGTGGTTGGGAAATGCCAGCAGGAGGATGAAGGAGCAGCCTCCAGGTTTCTCTTTTGTTCCAGGTGGAGCTGGAAGCTCTCAGAGCCCCAGGCTGAATGCTGAAGCAGGGGATGAAATGAAGCATCAAGGGAAGGCTACTCGGGGGTGGAATCTCCTACAGCTTTTCACCAAGGTGGTTGCTCAGTGTCCAGAGGTGAGCCAGAGGACCATGCCAGGCCATGGCACTTCCCAGCTCAAGCCCACCTTGCTTCACCTCTGCTGGGATATTTCTGACAAGCTCTTTCTGCTTGATCTGTGCTTAAATTTAGCTCTTGTCTGACTGTCTCCATCAGGTCCCATCCCAGAGAGGGTTTTCCAGCTGGGAGATGCCCACCTGCTGAAGAAGACACCTCCAGCAAGGAGCTGAGGCAGAAAGCAAGCATCCAACTCATGGCAAGGATCAACTGCACCCACACCACTGAATTCAGCTTCTCAGGGTTCACAGAGGACCCAGTGGCTCAGGTCCTTCTCTTTCTGATGTTCTTGCTCATTTATCTCGTGTCCATCCTGGGGAACCTGGGGATGATCACCTTAATCAGGGCCAGCCCTCAGCTTCACTCCCCCATGTATTACTTCTTGGGTAACCTGGCTTTTGCAGACCTCTGCTCTTCCACTGTCATCACCCCCAAGATGCTGGTGGATTTTTTGTCTGAGAGGAAGACCATTGCTTACTCCGGGTGTGTAGCTCAGGTGTTTCTTTTTGATCTCTTTGGGGTGGCTGAGGGTTTCCTCCTGGCCTCCATGGCCTATGACCGTTACGTGGCCATTTGCCAACCCCTCCTCTACTCCTCTGTAATGTCCCCAAAATGCTGTTCCCAGCTGCTGGCTGGTTCCTACCTCGTGGGGTTAGCCAACAGTGTGGGACAGACCCTCAGCATGCTCAGCTTATCCTTCTGCAGCTCCAGCAGCATCGACCTCTTCTTCTGTGACATCTCCCCTCTGATAGCACTCTCAACCTCTGACACCAACCTCAGCCACCTCATCTTAAGGACTTCAGCCTCTTTGTTTGGGGTCTCCAGCATCTTCATTATCCTGCTCTCCTACCTGGCCATCATCTCCACCATCCTGAGCATCCGTTCCAACGAAGGGAAACTCAAAGCCTTCTCCACCTGCACCTCCCACCTCACCACTGTCAGCATCTTCTACGGGACATCACTTTTTATGTACCTCAAGCCCAGCTCAGACAGCTCAAGAGAAGATAAATGGGCTGCAGTGCTCTACACCGTGGTGACTCCCATGCTCAACCCCTTGATCTACAGCCTGAGGAACAAAGAGGTGAAGGAGGCTTTGAGGAGACTCACAAAAAAAAAGAAAATGACCTTGAAGGTTGTGAGTTTGGGGACGGATAGAATGGAACTGGGCAGGGGGGGGAATACTCTGGTTTGGAATAAATAGCTTAGACAGAGACAATTTCTTGGAGCTTCTGCACTTTGACTTGGAAGCAAGGAAGGAATCACAGAATGCCAGGTTGGGAGGGACCTCCGGGGTCATCTGCCCCAACCTGAGATGGTTTAGATGAGACCTGGCCAAGCCAAGTCTTCCGAGTGTCTGGTGTTGGGGAATCCACCCCTTCCCTGGGGAGAGCATTCCCATGTCCGGTTGTTCTCAGAGTGAAAAATTTCCTTCTGGTGTCCAATCAGGAGCTCCCCAGGAGTGACTTGCACCCATCCCCCCCCTTGTCTTTTCCATGGGACCCCTGGTAAAAAGGTGTCACCATCAAAGAGTTTTTCTTCTTCATACTCAGCCCTCATGAAACACTCCACAGCACCCAATGTCTCTCAGCTGAAAACTGAGGTTCAAGGAGGCAGCTGGGTGACCTCTGCTGCAAACAAGGACACTGAGGACATCTCAGAGCTGAGATGTGGGAGTGATGAATCCCCCCAAAGGGCAGGAACTTCCTTCCACTTCTCCACCCTTTTCCTTCTCCTGCTGGCACCCCCAGGAGCCATCATCTCCATGGTTCCCTGCCCAGAAGAGCTCAGGTTTTGTTCCTTCATACCCAACACTTTGCAGCCCAAGCTGCTGCTGTGGCCTTCAGGACCCTGAGGAGACCTTGATGAAATCCACTCAGGTTCCAAGTGGTTTGTTGAGCCATTAAGGACACACAATTAACCAGGGCCAAGCAGTTGGATCTTTTTTTTTTGTTCCCAAAGCTTCCCCCTCATTCCCTGGTTATTCTTTAACCCAACCCTTTGCCCTCCCAGTCCTACCTTATCAGCTCCCTTGGGCCCACCCTGCCCTGGAGGGGATGGCCATGGCCAACTCATCCCCTTCCCCCCACACCACCACATTGTCCCCTTGAGCCTTGGGGGACAGGGAATGTCCCTTGGGAAAGGCAGAGTTTTGGTTTGGCTTTGAAACTCGATGGCCAAGGTATCTCCCTGATGTTTTCCAAAGAGACTGGGGAGAGAATGTCTCCTTTTAAACACAGTTTGCTGCCCTGGAGTGAAAAAAAAACCTAAAACCCCAATCTCCTGAGGTCCTGGTGGAAGAAGGAAGGAGCTCAGATCCCACCACTGCTCACTTCCATCCTCTCTCTGCCTTTGCCCCCATTTGTGGCTCTGAAAGATGTTTTGAACTTAAGAAAATTTGCATTTCCCACATGTGGAGCAAAGTGTGGGGGGGAAGTGAGAAGGGGAAGGTTGGGTTGAGCAAAGCCAAGGAGACAGCCAGGGCAGGGCTGCTCCCAGCTGGGGTGGCTTTAGACACCTGGGGTGTCAGCACCCATGGTGGGGACCTCAGGGAGAGGGAAGGTTCTGGGGGTGAGAGGATGTGGGTGGGTGATGCTCTGCACTGTGCAGCCCAGCAGTGGCACTGGGAAAGGTTGGTTTGGATGTTGGCAGATGTCATTTGTGTCTTTGAGATGAGCTCAGCTCCACCAGCCCCAAAAAGAGAGACCAAGGAGCTGGCCACCCAAGGTGTGAGATGTTTGTAAAGGGAAAGAGCTGAAAACTGACTGTGGTTGGGTCCCCTGGTGGAGTTCCCATCCCTGGAGGCATTTAAAAGGCCTTTGGACCTGGTTCTTAAGGACATGGTTTAGGAGCTGACTGTGGTGATGGTCAAAGGTTGGACTGGATGAGCTTGGAGAGCTCTTCCAACCTAAAACATTCTGGGATTCTGGGATTTAAAGGTGTCAAAGCAATTTACCACGACCCTGTCTGCAATCAGCTGCTCTTGTCTACAAGGAACAACTCCTCCCATGGTTCTCCTTTCCTGCTTTCCCAAGCTCCAAACATCCATCCTGGATGAAACTGGGATTTTGAAGCCCACGATGCAAAATGGTTTCTTCAAGGCAGTTTTGGGGTCCAAAGCGAGCAGATGGGAAATCACAGAGACTTCAACAAAGGGCAAATGCTGAGTCCTGTCCACAGGGAAAAATTGCACCAGGACAGGCTGGAGAACAACTTGGTAGAGAAAGAGGTGGAGGTTCTGGTGACCACCACCAAGGTGAGGAATTATCCCAAGTACCAGGACAGACTGGAGAAAACTGGTCAAGGGAGGAGGTGAAGGTTCTGGTGGCCAACACCAAGGTGAAGAATTATTTCAGACACCAAGACAGGCTGGAGAAAAACTGGTCAAGGGAGGAGGTGGAGGTTCTGGTGGCCACCAAGCTATCCCTGCAGCAGAGCTGCCCCCCTGCACCCCGAGCAGAAGGTTGGCAGCTGGTGAGGGGACTTTCCACCCTGAACCTCTTCAGCCACATCCTGAGGAATGGGGAAGTAAAAGCAGCTCTGAGAAGAGGAATTTTCCTGAAGAAACAGAGAGTCAGGCGGGGTGGAAAAAGGGAAGTGAGAAGAAATAGTAACAGGAAGTTCTGAAACCGTCCAAGCGTGGGTTTAAGGTCAGCCCTCATAGGAAAAGGTTCTGGTTTTATTTTATTTTTGTAATGCCTTGTAAGTGAGGACAGAGAGAGAAAAATTAGTGATCTGAACACCAAAGTGTGTGGCCAGCAGGTGGGCTGAGGGGGAAATGGAGGAAAGAAGGAAAGAAAGAAGGAAAGAAAGGAGGAAAGAAAGAAGGAAAGAAAGAAGGAAAGAAAGAAGGAAAGAAAGAAGGAAAGAAAGAAGGAAAGAAAGAAGGAAAGAAAGAAGGAAAGAAAGAAAGAAGGAAAGAAAGAAGGAAAGAAGGAGAAAAAGAAAGAAGGAAGGAAGGAGAGAAGGAAGGAAGGAAAGAAGGAGGAGGAAAGAAGGAGGAGGAAAGAAGGAGGAGGAAAGAAGGAGGAGGAAAGAAGGAGGAGGAAAGAAGGAGGAGGAAAGAAGGAGGAAGAAAGAAGGAGGAGGAAAGAAGGAGGAGGAAAGAAGGAGGAGGAAAGAAGGAGGAGGCAGGCAGGCAGAAAGAAAAAGAAAAGAAGGAAAAGAAAAGGAAAAGAAGAGGAAAAGAAGAGGAAAAGAAGAGGAAAAGAAAAGGAAAGGAAAAGGAAAGGAAAAGGAAAGGAAAAGGAAAGGAAAAGGAAAGGAAAAGAAAGAAAGAAAATAAAAGAAAGGAAAGAAGATAAGAAAAGAAGAAAAAAGAAGTGGAAAAAGAAGAAAAAGAAACAGAAAGTACTGGTTGGGATTCTTGGAGAAGAGGTACCAAAGGGTGAGCTCCCTGTGCCACCACATGCTTGGGGGATGTGTCCTCACCCCTGGGGACAAGCTCCTGGAGAGCTTCATCCCTGCCAGTGCTGCATGGAGGAGCTCGGGTGCAAAACTCCTTGAGGTGGGGATGGAAAAATGAGGAGAGCCCTTGGGGAAAAAAAAAAAAAAGAAGGTGGCAAATCGAAAAAGCAGAATTCTCTTGAAAAACACATCCATCAGTACAAATCACTCCTGGGTGGGTCTCCTCTCTGGACATCTACCAGCCTGGAGCCACAGTTTTGTCCCCTGTGACAAGCAGTCACTTGACTTGGCCAGGAAGAGTCTTTCCAGACATGGTTTGAGCAACCCTGGGCTCCCCCAGGGGGGTTCCACAACCCCCCCACCTCATTTTGACTTTGCATGTTGGCCAAAGCTCCCCCAACCATCTCCTCTCCTCCTTCTCTATCTCCATCCAGGCAAAGTCAATTTTCCACCCCCTCCAAAAGCTAAGAATTTATTTTAATCATTACTAATCATTTCTGCTTCCAGCTTTCCAAGGGTTGAGTCACCTGGGGCCAGGAGTCATCTGGTTCCCTGCAGCTTTCCCATCTGATTCACTCACCATGGGTTCCTCTTCTGGAGCCTTTGCTTCATCTCAGCTGTTTCAAAAAACCCACACTGGGGGGAGATGAGTTTATCTGGAAAAAATTGCCTGGCTTGCTCCACTCTGAGGAACTTCAGGTGGCAGATCCCCCCCCTCCCCAGGCTGAAAAGTTGATTTGGGTGTCAATTAATTAAATTTACAGAAATGAACTGCTAAATCAGGTGGATCCCCCCCCTCCCCTTTGGGTTGGTACCCACCAGGAGAGCCCAGATCATGGGGAAATCAGTCCCAGCAGGAGAGGTGCTGAGGACTTCTCCTTCTTTTCCTCTTCCCAAAAGCATCTGAGCCACTTCCCCAACCCCTGAGCAGCTCCTGAGCCTGGAATCTCCATTCCTTACAGCAGTTCTTCTGAATTCTCCATGATCCCAAGAGAGAAATGATATATTCCAAGAGAGGAATTGATCTAGTTTTCTGGTGATCTGCTTTAATGCTTTTATATCTCTATCTATCTATATATATTCATGGATTTACATATTATATATACGATTGATGTATATTATATATATTTATATAGTATATATTTTGTATATTATACATTGTAAGATATTTTAATATAGTTGAAATATGGTTTCATAAATGCATATATATTTATATGTTTACAGTGTTACGTTTATATATTATATTTTAATAACTTATATCTTTATACATTATTATATCTTCTAATATTCTTTAGTTTAATATTTTTAGATAATGGGTATTTTTATATATTATTAAATCTTTTAATGTATTATAATACATTTTACACATTCATATGTTTATAGCTTCATATATATATATTATTATATACTTGTATGTATTAATATATTTCAATTTTCCATCCCCCATCAACCTTCAGCACTTCCAGGGATGGGGCAGCCACAGCTTCTGGGGGCCAAGAATTTCTCCCTGTTGTCCAACCTCACTCTTTCAGTTTAAATCCATTCCCCTCATCCCATCCCTCCAGGCCCTTGTCCCAAGTCCCTCCCCAGCTTTCCTGCAGCCCCTTCAGGCACTTGGAGATGCTCTGAGCTCTCCCTGGAACCTTCTCTTCTCCTGACTGAGCAACCCCAACTCTCTCAGCCTGGCTCCAGAGCTGCTCCAGCCCTCCCAGCATCTCCATGACCTCCTCTGGACTTTTCTTCCTTCATCCCACCAAGGAAGAAGAACCTCAGTCTGGAGGTGGGAATTTAACCTCAGGGTTAAATCAGATATTTTAATCAGAGAAACTTTGAGGATCATTACTCTCCTTCCCTCCTACACAATGGTCCTTAACCCAGTCACATGCCAACACACGGACCCCCCAGCTCCTTGGCTCTGGTGCTGATATCCATGGCAGCTGCAGAAGTGCCCCTTGGCATTAACAAGGAAGAAAGTTTCTTTCTTGCCAGTCCCAGGTAATTAGTCTCTGGTGGCTCGTTAAGAAGAAGGAGGAAAGTTGACTACAAGCCCTCTGAGAAGCTTCTGTGGGGATTAAGAAACTTTTCTTGGTAAACCCCAGAAGGTCTTGTTAAGCTGATGACTCCTGGAAGGGTGGTTGGGTCCCTGAGGAGCACTTCTTGCTCTGCAAAGGGGAACAGAATAATTTCTGCTGGAAATGGCTGTGGGCACCTCTCTGCTGAGAGCCTCTTAATGGGCTGCGTTGGGGCAACTCAACTCAGCTCAGCTCAACTCAGCTCAACTCAGCTCAAATCAACTCAACTCAGCTCAACTCAGCTCAACTCAGCTCAGCTCAACTCAACTCAACTCAACTCAGCTCAACTCAACTCAGCTCAGCTCAGCAACTCATCTCAACTCATCTCACCTCATCTCAACTCACCTCAACTCACCTCAACTCAGCTCTCAGCTCAACTCAACTCAAGCCCAGGTTGAGTCTCCGCTCTTCTTGATGTTGGTTCTTCCAATGTGCCCCTCCCTATCCACACTGGTGGGAACATTTCACTGGGAAAATCATCTGGGAGCATGGAAAATATGTTCAGGTCGTGCAACACAGCATGGTGAAGAAAGAATGGGGACATTTCGGGAGGAGCTCATGACACCTGGAGCTACACCTGAGCTGCTGGTTGGGGCACAGGGAAGGAAAATTCAATCCAGGTGAAGAAAATGGGGTGAGCAGCTCCTAAACTCCCAATTTTTAGCCCAGATATATGGGGAAAGGTGGGAAGGAGAGGAGGTCTGCCTGCCCAGTGACATCTCCTGTCCATCAGGGAGCACTTGAGGGATCAGAAGAGCTGATGGTCCTGTGCTGCATCCTCCTGCACCTCCTGAAAACCCAAAGCAGCAAAGTCCACATTGCCATACACATCCCTGGGGATGTAACCCCTGTTTTTTTGTTTTTTTGTTTTTTTTTCTCTTAGGAAGCTGTCTCATCACCAGTGTCTTCAGGGCCTCTTTCACCTCCTGGTTCCTCAGAAGGGGTTCAGCAGAGAGGGATCATCCCTGTGTGAAGCAGAGACCACCTCGACCCTCCCCAGGATGGAGCTGGAGCTGGGCCAGGAGTAAATGAAGGGGATGGAGCCATAGTGGAGGGTAATGGGGGGGGAATTGAGGGGAGGATGGAGAAGGCCTCGTGCTGCCCTTCAGCTGAGGGAATCTTCAGGATGGTGGCCAGGATGGAGGCGTGGGATGTGAGGATGAGCAGGGAGGGGAGGCTGAAGCAGAGGAGCACCTGGTAGCTGCCTGTCAGGTCACAGGAGATCTTCACCACTCTGCAGCTCAGTGGGAAGTGGGAACTTCCAGGCAATGTTGAGATATTTTGGATGTTTATTTTGGAGCAAGACTGGTTTTTTTGTTTTTTTTTTTTTCCTACTCTGCCAGGCAATAGGGTGGTGAATGACCAAGAAGACAGCACCTGTAGATGACATCTGAATCATTCTCAGCCTCCACAGCTCAGGTGCCAAGGCACTGAGGTACCTACAAATAACCAGGGAAAGAAAATAATATTAAAAAACCCCACTGCAGCCCCACAATGAGCTTTTTATTTCTCAAAAAGATGATATTTCCAAGTTCCTGGTGGGTTCCTTCTCAGAGTCCCACAGAGTGGGATGCCCAAGGAGAAATCCCAAGCCAAGCCAGGGGACCACAGCAGCCCATGCCTCAGGTGTTGATGCAACCAAAGGATTCATTTCACACCTTTTAATTTCTTTTTGATTTTCTTTTCCCTTCGAGCGATTCGGCGCTCCTCAGGACACTGCTGAAATGAAATGGATTTTGGAGGAAACTTTAATTAATTAAATTCCAGGCACATCTCAGGATTCTGTCTGGGTTAACCCCTGCAGCTCAGGTGGTTTCCAAACATGAAAGATCTGTTCCAGCCCAGGGTAAAGTTCTGGATTGCTTTCTAGAGTCCCTTCTAAACTCATTTCTGGATTGCTCTCCAGATTGCTTTCCAGGGGTTTTTCTAGACACATTTCTAGATAGTTTTCTAGGTTGCTTTATGTCTTCCCTCTTGGATCCCTTTCTGGTTTGTTCTCTAGTTCCATTTCTGGATCCCTTTCTGGATCAACTCTCTAGATCCTCTCCAAGGTGAATTTCTTGACAGTTTTCCGGATTCCTTTCTAGATTGTTCTCTAGATTGGTTTTCTGGACTGTTTTCCTAGGTCTTTATAACATCTTAAATATATTTTATATATTTTTTACATCTTACATATTTTTATTTATTTGTATCTTAATATATTTATATTTTGATATATATTTGTCATATAATTTAATATACATTTGTGTGCATTCTAGTTCAAATTTTGGGAAGTCTCTTTTAATCATGGATATGACTCATTTATTCTAGGAATCCCTGAATTCTTGCTTTTGAACCCTTTTCTGCTAGAACCTGGGAGGGTCACCCTAAAACCTGAGAGAGACTCTGAGGTTCTCAGTCGATGAAAAGCAGAACCTTTGGCAGGAACATTGCTACTGGAATTAAAAAGTTGACTGGCAATGAATTAAACCTCTGCTAACAAGAGGGTTAACCAGTCCTGGGGGGCTTTGGTCTCTACAAGTTATTCTCTTTATCCCTCCTAGATGCTTGCTGCTCACTCGTGGTGGTGATGAAGTTTTTGAAGCCTTTTATCTTTTTTTTTGGTGAGAAAATTTAAAATTATACTTGCTCTTCCCCCCCTGCCCCCCAATAGTTTCACTCTAATAAATAACTCACAGGCAGCAGTGAGGAATTTTATTGGGGTTTAGGGGTAAGGTCAACAATTTTGCAAGAAAAATACACATTTCTCAGTGGAAACAACTTTTAATGAAGAAATGATTGGGTGATCCCCACGAGCAAGAGAAGCCTGGAATAATTGAGGGTAATTTCCTCCTACAGGGTGATGTCTGTCAAGTGAAATCAAGCTTGGAGGTCCAACCTGCCCAGGAAGATGGAACTGGGAGGTCAAGGCTCAATACTGTCATTTTTTTGTCCTGTGGAAGAAACCTCAGAAAATTGTGAGGGTTGGGGAAAAAAGGGATTGTGTGGTTTGGTTTTTTTTTTTCATGTATCCCAAGCTTTGGCACAGAAGGGGAACTGCTCATGTCCAAGCTGATGGAGCTCTTTGCAGCCCACGGTTTAAGATCCTTCTCCTCCACCTCTCCAGGACCCCTTTCACCTCCTTGTTCCTCAAGCTGTAGATGAAAGGGTTGAGCATGGGGGTGACCAAAGTGTAGAAGATGGAGGCCACCTTATCCAGGCTGCCATGGTTGGAGGCGGGTTGGAGGTAGGTGAATAATATTGTCCCGTAGAACACCGAAACGGCCGCCAAGTGGGAGGCACAGGTGCTGAAGGCTCTGGACCTGCTCCCTGCCGACTTCATGGCCAGAACCGTCTGGAGGATCCGGGTGTAGGAGAGTAAAATCATCCCCCCCGTGCTCGCCCCGTTGATGGCCACGAAGGTGACGATGACCAGCTGGCTGTGGCGCGTGTCGGAGCAAGCGAGCTTCAGGACGGGGCCGGTGTCGCAGAAGAAGTGGTCGAGGTGGTTGGGCCCACAAAAGGGCCCTCCAAAGGTGCAGCCCGTGTAGACGACGGCGCTGAGGAAGGCCACCAGGTAGGAGGATGCCACCAGCTGCCAGCAGAGGCGGCTGGAGAGGAGGGTGACATAAAGGAGGGGGTGGCAGACGGCGACGTGGCGGTCGTAGGCCATGGCGGCCAAGAGGTGACACTCGGCAGTCGCCAGGAAAGCAAAAACGTGGAACTGCAGCACGCAGCCAGCCCAGGAAATGGTTTTGTCCTCCGAGAGGAGATCCAGCAGCATCCTGGGGGAGATGGCCGTGGAGTAGCAGACGTCGGCGAAGGAAAAATGGGCGAGGAAGAAGTACATGGGGGTGTGGAGGTTGGGGGCCGCCCAAACCAAGACCAGCAGCCCAATGTTCCCCACCAAAGTGATGATGTAAATCAGCAGAAACAGCCCAAAGAGAAGGCTCTGCAGCTCTGGGTTTTCTGTAATTCCCAAGAGGACAAAGTTATTCTGAGTCTGGTTTCCTCCCATGGCCAAATGTCACCTGCTGAAGCAAAAGGAAGAAAAAGTGAAATGATTAAAGAAAAAAAGAAAAATGTATCCAACTTTTGCTCCAACCAGTTGATCTGCCACATTTTTAAAAATATATATTCTGCTGTATTTTCTGTATCTGGGTTTTGGTGGGGTTTTTTATGGTTATTCAGTTGAGGTTCTTAGGACCAGGGACTGAGCTGAAGAAATAGGAATGGCAAGTTTTTGTTTTTCTAGGCTTGGCTACTGAAAAACATGGCTTTATCCTAGCAGGTGTGTTTTCCAGTTCTATGAAAAGAGCTCTTAATTCCCTTCCAGTCTGAAGGAAATTTTGCTTCAGAGGAGCCTCAGAGGAGCACACATAAACCTGGAATAAGAGAAAATCCCTGTGAAATCAGAGGTTCCACACCATTAATGACCTCCAGGCATTTTCCCTCGGCTTTTAATTAGTATTCCAGTCTTTCAGTCACTTTTATCAAACTGTTATAAATCCCTGACAGTGGATAAAATTCACTCAGTGAATGATTTATAATTTTTAGGAGCAGGCTGCAGCATCCAAAACCCCACAGGTGTGGTATTCAGCTGCTCTTCCCCCAAAAATGAGTTGGTTTTACCCGGTGCTGAGTTGCCAATGACCCTGTCCTGCTGACAACTTGAAATGTTGCCTTTTTTTTTTTTTTTTTTCCCCTTTTTTAGAACAAAATTCAGACTTGGTCCTCTTCACCTCTTGCATCAACCCGTTCATCTTGCTTTAGGAAACTGCACAATCCACGCTCATTATTAAAAAAAGAAAACCTACTTTGGGAAGGATGCTTTCTGACAGAGGCCCCAAAACAAGAGGACATGAGGACTGGAAGAAGAAACCCAACTCCTGACCTCGGGTGAGGCTCTGCTTTCTCTTGGCAAGACAACTCCTTCACTGCTCCCGTGTGATGGGAACCAAAGGTTTCTCCCAACTGTGGTGGAGAATGTTCACGTGAGGTGGTAAATATGATCTTTTGGGGTCTCCTAGGAGAAAAATCCCAGGGCTCCTCATGGGAGGGTTTGCCAGAGGCAAAAAAAAACAAATAAAAAAAGGAAAATAAATTTAAAAAAAGGGTGAAATGCAGTTCTGGAAGCCCTTTGGGTGTCTGAAGAACATCAGGAGCCCCCCCTGAGCATGGCAGTGAGCACCTCGTGTGAGAGTCGTGGATCATGCAGAGACTTTGAGAGTTGTGGATGATGGAGAGACCTTGGTTTGAGCTGGCTGCCAGCATGAAAATGGATTTAGAGAGATTTCAGATCTTTCAGAGGTTGCCCAAGTGGTTCATAAAGCACGGGTGAGGTTGGAGCTGCTGCTCTCCCTCTGTGGACAGCCCAGTTTTCCAGGATTGGGGACATTTGGGTACCTACAACCTGCAAGTCCAGTCCTGAACTCCTGACTCTGGGCTTCCACTACATTCCAGGGTGGGAAATGGGTCTTTTCAAAGAGTGTTTAATTACCTGAGTGAACTAATTGGCCTTGATGGCCCTGACCAACCTCAGCTGGGAGCCTCCATACCCCCCTTTGCCCACCAGCTCTATTTAAGCCCAGCCCCAGGTCCTGGTTCTGGTTTCCAGGAACTTTGCTCTCTGGGGGTTCCTTTGTCCCCCACTTCTTGCTGCTGGATCTGCCTGCCAGGACCTGGCCAGACCTGGGACTTCTCTGCTCATCACAACTTGCCTGAATCTGGCCCAGGTCTGGGCTCTCTCTGAGATTATTGTAATTAGATTCTGCAGATGATTGGATGATTGGCCATTGTGGAGCTGGGTTTTATCATCTGGGATGAATTTGTTCTACATTTGCCTCTGGATGGTGCATGTGCCTCTTTCCCCCCTTCTTTTTTTCCCCCTTCTTTTTTTTTCCCCTTCTTTTTTTTCCCCTTTTCTTTTTTTCCCCCCCCTTTTCTTTTTTTCCCCCCCTTTTCTTTTTTCCCCCCCTTTTCTTTTTCCCCCCCTTTTCTTTTCCCCCCCTCTTTCCTTTTCCCCCCCTTTTTCTTTCTTTCCCCCCCCCTTTTCTTTCTTTCCCCCCCCCCTTTTCTTTCTTTCCCCCCCTTTTCTTTTTTCCCCCCCTTTTCTTTTTTCCCCCCCTTTTCTTTTTCCCCCCCCTTTTCTTTTTTTCCCCCCCCTTTTCTTTTTTTCCCCCCCCTTTTCTTTTTTCCCCCCCCTTTTCTTTTTCCCCCCCCCTTTTCTTTTCCCCCCCCCTTTTCTTTCCCCCCCCCCTTTTCTTCCCCCCCCCCCCCTTTCTTTCCCCCCCCCCTTTTCTTTCCCCCCCCCCTTTTCTTTTTCCCCCCCCCCTTTTCTTTCCCCTCCCCCATTTCTTTTTGCCCCCCCTTTTCTTTTTTTGCCCCCCCTTTTCTTTTTTTGCCCCCCCTTCTTTTCTTTTTTTGCCCCCCTTTCTTTTTTTTCAACCAACTGCAGGGTTAAACTCATCCTCATCACCCCTTAGGGTAACACCTTTCTCCTTTCATTATTATTATTAATTATAATTATTTTCCTGGTGTAGTTTCTGCCTCTCAAAGCCCCAAGGCAAAGCTCTGCTGGGTCCTTTTCTTAATTTATGCCCCCGGCGCTTCGTTACAAACCAAAAGCAAAGGTGGAGTTTGGAGCCAGGGGTTTGGGTGTGAGGCCGCAGGGGGGTAAGGGGTGGTAAAGTAATTAAAAATAAACAGGAACCCAAACAAAACAAAAAGGGATGGGAAAAAAAGTCATTAAAAATAAAGAGAAAAAAACAAAACAAAGGGAGATGGAAAAAAATAGAATTGTTTAAAGTAAACAGGAGAAAAAGGGATGGAAAAATAGAATGATTAAAAATCAAGAGAAAAAAGGGTAAAAAAACAGAATAAAAAAAAGGATAAAAAATAGAAGAATTAAAAATGAACAGAATAAAATTATGAAAAATAGAATAATTAAAAATAAACAGAAAAAAATGAGGAAAAGACCAAAAATGGATGAAAACAATATTAGAGTACTTAGGAAAAAAGGGGTGAAGGGGTCCTGCCTAATTCCAGCCAAATCCCTCTGGGGAGGGGGGGAAGTGGGGACACAGGGGCTGGGGGAGGATTTCCTGCAGTGACAAAATCCCCTCCAACACGGTGAAAAATGGCCCCGTTTGGAAGCTAGAATTTTTTTTATTATTATTTCTTCTTCTTTTTGGTGTCCAAGTTACCAGAAGCTGAGCCCTACCAGCCCAGCATGAGAGCACAGGAATCATCTTTCCTTTTTAATTTCATTTTCTTTCTCCAAAGTTGCATTTTCTGGACTTCTGAATAAAACCCACAGATTTTTATCCATCAGCGACTCATTTCTCTCCCTTCCCTGTACCAATATCACCTCCCAGGGATACAAAATATCAAAACCAGCCCCAAAAAAAGAGTGGAGAGGGGGGAAATCCTAAATAATGGCTCAGAAAAAAATCCCAAGCAAGATTTCTGAGGCATTGTCACCATCTATTGGGTGGTTTTGGAAATACCAATTTTTTTTTAGAGGTTAAAACTTCTTTTTTTATGTGCTGGTAAGCCTTGGGTGGTGAAATGGGTTGGTCTTGTTCAGGAAATAATCAATATATCAAAGTTGAGTCCCTGGAGATAATTTCTTTCCCTACTCCTGAGCCTGTTTAAAAAAAAAAACCAAAAACAAAAAAGGACAAAGTTGGGTGATTGAAGAAATTTCTGCCCAGGTTCCCCTGGTATTTAGAGATGTGGCTTTAGGTTTTCTTTTGCCTTGGGGCAGCTCTGGGGTGAGGTTTTGGGGTTTTTGTGACCTTGAGGAATTCTTCTCCTCTCCAATAGCCTGAGCTCAACCACACCCAACCTGAAGGGATCATTTTTGATGTTTTAAATTATTACCTCCTAAATCAAAGGTCTCCTAGAGATCTACAGGGACTTTTTTTTTTTTCCCCCCCAACTTTTACAACAAACCCAAATAAAACCACATGGAGAGCACCCAACTTTTATCCCCTCTGGGGGAAGGTTTTAATTTTCTGCTGCAAATTTAATTTAATTTTTCTGCTGCTGCAAATCACATCCACCACCACCTAAAGAATCTCAGCTGCTGAATTAACTCCCCCAGAATTATCCTTTCCTTGGGATCAGGTGATGGGTTCATCCTGGTGACCTCCTTTGGGAAGAATCCCACCCTTTGCTCTGAAGATTTGACAAAACCAAGCTCATTCCTGCTAATTTTGGGGGTTTTGGAGCAGATGAAGAGGAGAGTTTTGTCTGAAGAGAGGATTTTTGTCTTTTCTTGGAAGAACTTGTGGTTGGTGGAGCTGCCTCCATCTTTGGGAGCAGAGGATGAGTTTCTGATTGAGAAATAAAGGCAGGTGCATAAAATTAACATGAAGGCTTTCCTCCCCCTCTTTTTTTTTTTTTTTTTTTTTCCTTCTTTTTTTCTTCATTCTGAACTTCAGAAGAGACTGAAGGAAGGGGATGCCTCTGTGGAGGCTGCACTGAGGGATGAAGGCTTCTGAGAAGAACAAAGTTGGGGAAAAAAAAAATCAAGGTTCTGAGCAGGGATGTTCAATCAGTCGCAGTGGGGAATATTTTTTTTTAGGGTGTATGAAATATATATGAAAGGGCAATGGTTTTGAGTTGGTATTGGTCAAATGACACTTTCTGGTGTTAATTTAAAAAAAAAACAAAAAACAAACCCATCCTGACCTGGCAGTGGAAGTTCTGGAGACCCATCTGGGCTTGGCAGGGGTTGAGCCTTGCTTGGTCTCAGCTATTCCTGGGGGTTTTAGGATGTTATCCTCTGGTTTCTTTTACCCAGTTCTGGAAATACCATGAAGGGCAAAGTGTGGTGTGCTGGTAGAGGAGGGGATGATGTCCATCCTGAGAGCAGGACAGTTTTTGCCCTGTAAGGGACAAGAAAGCAGGACAGGAGGTTGCCCTGTAAGACCCTGAGAAGCAGCTGATCCTCCTCAGAGCCCTAAAATCCTGAATTAAATCTTGGGAAACACCAAGGATGGGCTCCTGGGCAGGTCCTAGGGCAGCTTGGAGGAGGTTCGTGTGCTGCCTTGCCCAAGAGACTCCAGATTTTCAATGTGAGTGGGGAAGGAGGAGGCACCAGGGAAGGTTCTGCCCCCAGGAGGAGAAAAATAAAGAGCCTGGGGGTTGCTGGATGGGGTTGATCAGAGCATGGGCCAACCACCTGGCTGCTGAGGTGAGTGCCAGCTAATCCAAGGCTTTGAGGTTCATTTAATTTCTCTCCATTCCAGGCAGTGCCTTCAAGCTGCAGGGAGAGGTGGTTCCTGGCCAACAATCCCTGATTTCACCTCTCCCACCGCTTCCTGCAAAGCTTCGTTTGGTAAGGGAAAAAAAAAACACAACAAAACAAACCAAAAAGAGTGTGAAGCTGAACTCATTGTGCAATTCAGGTCAGTTCTCCAATGTCTGTGGCCAGCTGGACACAAACTCCTTCAACTTCAACCCCAACCAACTCAATTCTCATCCTTCCCAACGTGTCCTCCAGCATCGGGTGAGTGTCTCGGATGTTGCTTTGCCTCTGAGCCACAGCAGCTCTAAATCCTTCTGAATTTAGAGCAGGAGGCCAACCCTGTTGCTCAGGGGACATCTGAAATGAGATGTGTGGGGCTGGAGGTTGACCTGAAGTTCAGCAAGAGGGTCAGCAAATAATTTGGATGTCAGTTGGGATCCGTTTGTCAAGCCCCGAGGCTCAGGCTTTGGTCTCTGCTGTGGCTCTGTCAAGAGATGATGAATGTTCTCCTGGACCAAAAAATCAATGTTTGTTTATTCGATCTGTCTCCTAGAGCATGTCTGGGGGAGCAGGTGGTGTCTCCTTGGGGAGCAGAGAGTGAGCCAGCTGGAATTTCTCTTCCAGCTCTGAAGTCAGTCGTCACCTTGCAAGCAAGAAGGGGGAGGTGGGACAAACCCTGGCTCAAACCAACCTCATCTCTGCACCATCCTACTGCAGGGAAAAAAAAAATCTCCTCCAGAAAGCTGTGTTCCACAGGGCCTAGAGTGATGGGGGGAAGGGTTTCAAGATGAAAATGGGGGATGGAGATGAGAGCTTAGGAAGAAATTCTTTGCTGTGAGAGTGATGAGACCCAGGGTGCCCCAAGAAGTTGTTGAGGGTCAGGTTGGATGGGGCTTGGAGCCACCTGGGAGGTGTCCCATGGCAGGGGGGGGGGACACTGGATGGTCTTTAAGGTCCTTTCAACCCAAACCAGTCTGGGATTTGATGATTTTTTTTCAGTGCTTTCACTTCAAAATGATCTTCCTGGGACAGAGGGAGCAGAAATTTATCGCCCATGATCTCACACTGGAAGCTGAGAAATAATTTCTTCCTCCCAGCAGTTTGGGTGAAAATCTTGGACTTCCACATGTGAACAGCTTGAGAAGAACTGTGAGACAGCCCAGTGGTTCATTCTTGCTTTTTTTCCCCCCTCTTTCTCCACCTTCAATTGTTCACCCACCTCCAATTGTGTTGCAGTCACCTAAGAAGGAGCCCAGCCTGGAGAACTTGAGGTTTTAAACTCTCAGAATTGACTTCAAATTGACTTAAATCAACCAAAATTGACCTTCTTAAGGTTCTTGGCAGATGCTGGTTGACGTTTCCATTTGGAAAGCCACAAGCTTAGCTGCTTAGATGTTCAATCTAGTTGAATTTAACAATACTTCTGCCTCTGAGTTTGTCCTCCTGGGCTTCACAGAGCGGGCAGAGCTTCGGCTGATGTGTTTTGTTGTCTTCTTCACCATCTACGTGGTGACCCTGGCAGGGAACTTGGGTGTGGTGGTGTTAATCAGGACCGATTTGTGCCTCCACACCCCCATGTACTTCTTCCTCAGCCACTTGTCTCTCCTGGACATCTGTTACTCCTCCACCATCATCCCTCACACCTTGTTGAGTTTGGTGGTGGCCAAGCAGGGGATTTCCTTCCCTGGGTGTGTCACTCAGCTCTTCTCCTTTGCCACCTGTGCCACCACCGAGTGCTACATCCTGGCTGCCATGGCCTACGATCGTTACGTGGCCATCTGCAACCCCTTGCTCTACTCCGTGGTCATGTCCCAGAGGCTTTGTGTTGGCTTGGTGGCCGGGGCCTACTTAGTTGGTGTCATCAGCTCCACCATCCACACAGTTTCCATATTTCATCTCCCTTTCTGCCGCTCCAAGAAGATCAATCACTTCTTCTGTGATGGGCCACCCCTCCTGGCCCTCTCCTGCTCTGACACCCATCTCAGTGAGCTGATGGTTTCTGCTGTGGTGGGCTTCAATGTGCTGAGCACCACGGGATTCATTATCATCTCCTACTCCTGGGTCCTCTCCACCATCTTCCGGATGCGCTCCCTGCCCACTTCCCACAAAGCCTTCTCCACCTGTGCTTCCCACTTGGTCTCCATCACTTTGTACTACGGCAGCTCCCTCTTCATGTACCTGCGGCCCAGCTCCAGGCACTCCTTGGAGGATGACAAGGTGGTCTCCATGCTCTACTCCGTAGCAATCCCCATGCTGAACCCCCTCATCTACAGCCTAAGAAACACAGACATGAAGAGAGCCATGAGGAAAGCAAAAGGGAGAGTCCTCTCCTTGGCCACCCGTGGTTCCCAGGCAGCTGAAAGGAGAGGGTGACCCTTCCATGGTTAGAGAGAGCACCTTCAAGAAGGAGCCTTGGATAAGGTGTCTTCAAAAAAGTTGGGTTAGATGTGGAACCTTCAAAAGGGAGGGTTGGATATGGCACCTTCAAGAAGGAGTCTTAGATATGGAACCTTCAAGAAGAAGTTTTAGATATGGAACCTTCAAGAAGGAGTCTTAGATATGGAACCTTCAAGAAGTTGTTTTAGATATGGAACCTTCAAGAAGGAGTCTTAGATATTGCCTCTTCAAAGAAGGAGAGTTAGATATGGAACCTTCAAGAAAGAGTCTTAGATATGGAACCTTCAAGGAATCTTAGATATTGCATCTTAAAAAAAGGAGGGTTAAATATGGCACCTTCAAAAGTGAGGGTTGGATATGGCACCTTCAAGAAGTTGTTTTAGATATGGAACCCTCAAGAAGAAGTCTTAGATATTGCATCTTCAAAGAAGGAGAGTTAGATATGGAACCTTCAGGAAAGAGGGTTGGATATGGAACCTTCAGGAAGCAGGACCTGGAAGCAGGACACTTGGAAAACACACTTCTCCTTCAACCAGCATGTGCTGTGCTAGGAGGGATGGGACTTCCCCTGGCTGCAGACCTGGCAGTGACCACACATTGGGCAGAGAGTTATGACCCAAAGCAAATCTTTAACTATGACTTCAAATAAATATTCTTTATTATTTAAATATTATGGGAAAGTCATAATCGGCTTCATTTTAGGTTTCAGAGAGCTGAATGGTGGCTTTGTCCTGCCCACATCAAACCGAGCAGTGGCTGAGCTCATGTTTTCTATTGCTGAAGGTCCTCCGGTGATGTTCCCAGGATTAGGAGGATGTTAAGTGAATTTTCCAGGAGTTTTAGGTCTAGACCATGAGGTGAGGTGACAGCAGCTTGGGCTGGGCTGGTGTGGTGGTCATCAAAGTGTTCAGAGTCAATGGGGACACCTCCAGTTGGAGGCTCTGCTCTGCCAGGAATGGAGCTCAGGGATGGGAAGGACCCAAATGCTGGGAGGGAGGAGGATTTTAAATCATCCTTCCCCCCCTGAGCTGCCAAATCCTGGTGGAGCAAGGGCAGCAGGGAGTGGTTTGGAGCTGGGATTTCATCCACCCTGAAGTTTCCTTTTGCTTGTCATGTATAATTTTTTTAAAGAAACCTTTGACATAAAACACATAATCATTTTTTTTGTCCTAAAGTTGAGTGTGGGTGATTTTTCCCCTTCTTTTAAGTTGCTTTCCTTCCTCTATAAACCTTAGGTGTAGCCCAAGAAATTAAAAAGCCACAGGGAAATCCTTCTCGAGGGTTAATAACCTGGAGCCTTCTCAGCAGAAAACCAAATTAATGTTAAAAGCCTCTAAAACCAGCTAGAGATTTCCCCATCTTGCTTCCCCACACTTCCATCTGCCCCTTCCTTTGTGGTTCCTAAAGATCTGGGACAATATTTTCACTGAATAAGAGATATGTGAGGGGTTTGAAAACACCTCCTCAGCAACACTGGCTCTCAGGATCCATCAGAATCAACCTGGCAGTTCTGGTGGAAGGAGGAAAACCATCAGTGAGAGAGGAAAAGAGCAAGGGCACAGCTTGCACCTGCTCCCAGCAAGTAATTTATTGAGGTGTTTATTGAAAAGACAAAGCTGGGATTCTTGAGGTGACATCTCACCATGCTTGGGTTTTCATCAGCCCCCTGCAGCCAGAGCAACTCATCCCAAACCTTCCAGAAATTGCATTTTTGTCCTTACTCTTTTTAAACATGTGGTTAAATTCCAAAATCAGTTTTTTTCCCTTTACAAAACCCCATAATTGACCCTGAAGAACTGGAGAAGGGGGTGAAGAAGGGCCAGCTCATCATCTCATTTCTCTGGGAAGCAGAAAGGGGAAAGCATTTCAGTTTCCCCAAGAGAAAAGAAGGAAATTTCACCCTCTAGTGTTGGCAATCCCAACAAAACTGGGGTTTTATAGCAGTTATTTCTTTTAAATCTACACCAGCGCAGTTATTATTTTCATGTTTGGGTTTTTTGTTTTTTTTTTTTCCCCTCCACTTGAAGCATTTTCACACTGCTCCTCACAAGTGTGAGGCTGGGACTTGAATTGCACCTGAGGTGGTGTGTACGCAAGAGAAAGCTGCTGGCTGCATTCAGGGGAATCCAGGTGAGGAAAAAAAAATCAAAACGACTTCACAGAAGGCTCCGTAGAGCAGCAAGAAACCCAAGCCCTTCCTTTGCCAACCACACAACACCTGGCACAAAATATTTTTGGCTCAAGCCCCTCTGGTGCTGGTTACTCACACTAATGGAGCACAGGAGGGGTGAGGAATCCTTCAGCTGCCTGGAGGATTTGCTGGGTTATTTGGTAGAAAGAATGGCCCTGGTGTTAATGAATGATCAGGGCAGTGGGATAAAAAGAGAGGAAAGTTTAGGATTGAAAAAAAAATCTAAAGGGGAGAAAAAAAACCCCACAAAACAGTGATGAAAAGGATGCAAACGAGGTGAAGAGCTGGGAAAGAGAAGCTTCACCCCAAGCAAACTTGCAGAAAACCCTCAGCCCCATGGATCATTTCCCTCTGTCAGCACACAGAAACTTTCTGCAGCCCTCAGCCCAAAGACTCAGCTGTCTCCCAAATTTCAGAGCCCTTTGGGACCTCCCCAGCCAGGTCCTGCTCTCCCGGGGCAGGGAAGGACAGTCCTGGGTTGGATACCATCACTCCCAGCTCCTCCTGGAGGCATTTTCCTGGTGCCCCCCCCAGATGCAAACACTGCAGGGTGGGCAGGAGGCTCTGCAGAAGTGTTTAATTCCTCCTAAAGAAAAAAAAAATAAAAATATATGTATTTCCTTGTAGTCTCAGCTCTGCAGAACACTCCCAAGCACCAGGTGCACAGCAAAGTCCTGCTCTTGTCTTCCAGTTCTTGTCCCTGTTGGGTTTCTCTGCAGCTTCTCAAAGGGTTTTTCTTCTTTTTATTCTTTTTCCCCTTCTTTTTTATCACAAGATGGTAGATATAGTTAGAAAGTCTGAAGATAACACCTAGAAGTTCAGACATGGAAACTACAGTTCAGGTCTAGCCTGCTGATGATTATTATTATTATTTTTTATTTTTTTTTTGGTCCTGAAACAGTAAACTTGTAAGTTCACAAGGAGGGAGGGGGAAAGGGGAAAAGGTAATGGGAAATGGGGAAAGGGAAAAGGAAGAAAGAAAAAGTCAGAAAATCAGCAAGGCAGTAAGAAAGCCAGAGAAAAAAAGAAGTCAGATAAAAAGAAACAGCCAGAAAGAAAAGGCCAGAAAGAAAAAGCCAAAGAAACAGCCAGTCAGAGAGAAAAAAAGTCAGAAAGATTCATTCAGAAAGAAAGGAAGTCAGAAGGAAAGTCAAGAAAGAGAAAAAGCAAAGTCAGGGGGAAGTCAGGAGGAAAAGCAAGGGGGAAAGGAAAATGGAATTCTTAAACTCAGTCTCCTGTGGAGACAAATTAGGGCTTGAAACATTTGAAGGTGCAGCAAGAGAGGGGTTTGGGGGTTTTATTTTAGCAAGGTAGTGGAATTCCAATTAGAAAAAAATCCCAGCTTCCTGTTTTAGATCCCAACACTTGACCCACAGATATGTGACACCTACAAAGCACCCAAAAAAGCTTAAAAACTGAAATTTCATGGATTCAGGAAGCACTTATTTGTTGGCTCTTGTCACCAAGAGGTTTCCCTTTAGAACCTGGATGATTTTTTTTTCCTTACCTTCTTCAAGAACAAGGTTTAAACTCACCCCCTCCAGAGAAGCAGAAACACTGTTATTTGTCTATCAATTTTATTCTCAAAACAAAAGCCAGCATTTGGCTTCGAGGAGGAGCAGACTACAGATAAGACAGGATAAAATAAAATAATGGGGAAAAAACCAAAGCAAACAAACAAGAGGCATTATCCTTTTCTTCTTAGGCTGGGAGCTGTCTGTGTGTGGAGGAGGACACCTCAGGAAATCAGGGAGTGAGCAGGTTTTGGGTTTATTGGCAGTTTTGTTTTGGAACCTAAAGCAGAAGCCAGCAGCAAATCTTCTCCTGGGTTGATGCAGGAAGAGTGGGTCAGAAATCTGCTGAAAATGAGAGGGTGTTGGGATTTTTAACAGAGAAAAGTGACTGCAAGAAGAGAAGGAAGACATGAACCCCAGGCCCTGCTGAAAGGAAACTTTTACCTCGTTATTTCCATCTCCTTCCCAATTCCAGCTCACCTTCCATTCCCAACTCCCCAGCCTCTCCTTCAGCCCCTGCCCCTTTTTGGATGATCAGGCAGAAACCTCTCCACCTCTGACACCCAACTTGCTCTCTGGCTCTTCATTTTTCATTTCTGAACTCGCAGAGGGGTGGCTGTGCTCAGCAACTCCCTTCCCCACCAAACCTCCAGGAGCTGAAGGTTGCTGCTGAAGACTCCCTGGTTCCCCAGGGCTCCTCTGCTCTCCTCACACATTACTGCTGCCCTGTGGAGAGAGACAGAGCCAACCCCCGACACCCTCGAGGGGCATTTTTCCTACCACTAACCCACAGGACAGAAAAGCAAGGTTGTTATTAGCCTAAAATTCCTGCTTGAACACCAAAACCCAACCCTGGGGGATTCCTGGGCGGCCGCTCTGCCTATTTTCCCTTTTTGGTCTTGGGGGTGTTGTTGGGTTTGGCTTTTTTCTTGGCTGAGCCCTTGCCCTGGGGTTCTTTACGTTTGGCTGAGGTGATGGAACCCGTCACCTTGAAAAAATCATCCAGCCTGCCCTGGGTGCTGCCCTGCCTGCTTTTGCTGAGCCTCTTCACCCCGCTGCGGATCCGCTCCTCGTTGAACTGTTTCTCCCCACACATGAACTCCACCAGCTGCTCCTCGTCGGGTTGGCTCCACTTCAGTTCCACCTCCTCGGGGTCCACCACGTCAGGCTCTAGAAAGAGTTTCTGAGCTTCTTTGTGGAGCCAGTTCTGGGGCAGAGGGTATTTCTTGGTGTCGAGCTGCTGGATGATCTTCTCGATGGTTTTGTGCTCCCGGATCAGCTCCACGGCGCGCTTGGGCCCGATGCCGCGGATGCTCTCGCAGTAATCGCAGCCCAGGAGGATGCAGAGGTCCACGAACTGCTCCCAGGTCAGCTCGAGGTCCTGGAGGATCCTGTTGAGGTGGAACTCTTGGATGGGAAGTTTCTTGGTCTCGCTGGCCGTCAGGTGCCTCATCAGGACGGGACTCCCAAAGGTCAGGCAGTCCATGTCCTCCGTGGCGGCGGCGTAGACCTTGCCGGCTTTCACCAAGGCGGCACAGCTGGCTTCTGCCTCCCCCGGGGCCTCCACGTAGGGGATCCCCATCAACCTCAGTAACTTTTTGCACTCCTCGGTGTGCTGCTTGGTGACTTTAACCAACCTCTTGCTGTATTTCTCCACCTCGCCCTCCTCCCCGGCCTCCTGAGCTTCCTGCAGGTGTTTCTCCGCCTCCGCCCTCCGCTCGGTCCTCTTGGCCAACTCCCCCTCTTTCAGCTGGGGGGGTTTCCCATCGAAGACGTACACGGGTTTGATGCCGCTCTCCACCATGCGGATGGTCCTGTAGAACATTCCCATCAGGTGGCTGGTGGTTTCCCCTTCCTCGTTGTGCAGGACCTCAGCTCCCTGCCTGACGGCGATCAGGAACTGGTAGATGCTCATGGAGGCGTCGATGGCGACCTTGCGCCCGAAGTAGGATTTGATGTCATTCTCCTTGATGGCCCCGGGGGACACCTCAGCAATCAGCTTGGCCAGCCCGTGGATTCCCATCCTGGGGGAAAAAAAAAAATTAAAAAAAATGGTGGTTGGGATCAACCTCCTGCCACAGAAAGGGCTGAGGGGGCAGCAGGTCCCACCCCGGAGGGAACAAAGCGGCGGCGACCACTCTGCTCCCAACCTCCCCCACTCCATCCCAACCTCTCCCACTCCATCCCAACCTCCCCCACTCCATCCCAACCTCCCCCACTCTGCTCCCAACCTCCCCCACTCCATCCCAACCTCCCCCACTCCATCCCAACCTCCCCCACTCTGCTCCCAACCTCCCCCACTCCATCCCAACCTCCCCCACTCTGCTCCCAACCTCCCCCACTCCATCCCAACCTCCCCCATTCTCCTCCTAACTTCCAGCACTCCATTCCCAACTTCCCCCACTCTCTTCCCAACCTCCACCATTCTCCTCCCAATTCCCTCTCATTCTCCCCTCATTCCCCGCTCTCATTCCCCATTCTCCTCTCTCCCCCTCAGCCTCCATTCCCCCCCAGCCCCCATTCTCCCTTCTCCCCCTCTTACTCCCCCCCATTCCCATCCCCCCCCATTCTCCCCTCAGCCCCCATTCCCATCCCCATCCCCCCCATTCCCCATTCCCATCCCCATTCTCCCCCATCCTCATTCCCCCCATCCGTATCCCCATTCCCCCCATTCCCATTCCCATCCCCATCATCCCCATCATTCCCATTCCCCCCATTCTCCCCTCAGCCCCCGTTTCCCCTCTCATTCCCATTCCCATCCCCATCATCCCCATTATTCCCATTATTCCCATCATTCCCATTCCCCCCATTCCCATTCCCATCCCCATTCCCATCCCCATTATTCCCATTCTCCCCATTATTCCCATCATTCCCATTCCCTTCCATTCTCCCCTCAGCCCCCATTTCCCCTCTCATTCCCCATCCCCGTTATTCCCATTATTCCCATCATTCCCATCCCCATTCCCATCCCCATTATTCCCATTATTCCCATCACTCCCATTCTCCCCATTCTCCCCTCAGCCCCCATTTCCCCTCTCATTCCCATTATTCCCATTATTCCCATCATTCCCATTCTCCCCATTCTCCCCTCAGCCCCCATTTCCCCTCTCATTCCCATTATTCCCATCATTCCCATTCTCCCCATTCTCCCCTCAGCCCCCATTTCCCCTCTCATTCCCCATTCCCATCCCCATTCCCATCATTCCCATCCCCATCCCCATCATTCCCATCATTCCCATCATTCCCATTATTCCCATTATTCCCATCACTCCCATTCTCCCCATTCTCCCCTCAGCCCCCATTTCCCCTCTCATTCCCATTATTCCCATTATTCCCATCATTCCCATTCTCCCCATTCTCCCCTCAGCCCCCATTTCCCCTCTCATTCCCCATTCCCATCCCCATTCCCATCATCCCCATCCCCATCATTCCCATCATTCCCATCATTCCCATTATTCCCATTATTCCCATCATTCCCATTCTCCCCATTCCCCCCTCAGCCCCATTTCCCCACTCATTCCCCATCCCCATCATTCCCATTATTCCCATTATTCCCATCATTCCCATTCTCCCCATTCTCCCCTCAGCCCCCATTTCCCCTCTCATTCCCATTATTCCCATCATTCCCATTCTCCCCATTCTCCCCTCAGCCCCCATTTCCCCTCTCATTCCCATCATCCCCATTATTCCCATTATTCCCATCATTCCCATTCTCCCCATTCTCCCCTCAGCCCCCATTTCCCCACTCATTCCCCATCCCCATCCCCATCCCCATTATTCCCATTATTCCCATCATTCCCATTCTCCCCATTCTCCCCTCAGCCGCCATTACCTCTCCGCTCCCTCCCGCCGCCTCTCCCGCGCGCCGCCGCACTGCCCGCCGGGAGCTGCCGCAGCCAATAGGAAAGCGGCCTCCGCCGAAGCCACGCCCACCTATCCCGTCACCCCCCGAGACCTCCTCCCTCCCCTTCCATTTCCACTTCCGGTAAGCGACGGGTGCGAAGCTGACGTGTCCGAGCGGGAAGCGCTGCGAGGATGGTGAGGGCCGGGACCGCTACGGAGGGGCCGGAGACCGGGATGGGGCTCTCGGGGGTCGGTCCCGGCGCTCAGTCTCTCCCTGTGCCCTCAGGAGCTGGAGGCCATGAGCAGATACACGAGCCCGGTGAACCCCGCCGTCTTCCCTCACCTCACCGTGGTGCTGCTGGCCATCGGCATGTTCTTCACGGCCTGGTTCTTCGTGTATCCCCGGGAGAAGGGGGTGGGTGTGTGTTTGGGGGGGGATTGGGGTTTTTTCTCCACACCCGTTCTGTCCTTAACCCCCCCCCCCCCCCGGGCCGCAGTTATGAGGTGACATCTACCAAATACACCCGGGACATCTATAAGGAGCTGCTCATCTCCTTGGTGGCTTCGCTTTTCATGGGTTTCGGGGTCCTTTTCCTCCTGCTCTGGGTCGGGATTTATGTCTGAGGAGAAGCGGGACCTCCCGGAGCTGCTCCCAAACCGGCTGGAGGGAAAGGGGGGGACTGGACACCGGGATCTGCCGGGAATTCCGGCTTGGATTCGGCTGGAAAAGGCTGGGGACAGAGCTGGGGACCCTCATCACCCCAGGGTACATGCATGGTGGCCTTTGTGGCTTCCCCAGTGCCACCCTGGGGGTTGTTTTGTCACCTCCCTGCCTCACCTCTCCTTGGGTTCCAGGTGGGAAGCTCCCCAGGAGCTCTTTTTCTATTTCTTTTATACTTTTTAACAACAACAACAATGGACTGCACCCCCACCAAGAGCTCAGCAAAACCCCACCTGAATAAAAAAAAACTTCCATCCCTCACTTGGCTTCTCAGCCTTTATTATTATTTATTATTATTATTTATTTCCCACCTGGCTTTTCCAAACCACGAGATCCTCTTCCCTTGGGATCAGCCCCGGGTTTAGGATCCATTCCCAGGGCTGGGGCTGCCCAGGTTGACTCCCTGGGGACCTCCTGGCTTGGAGATGGAGCTGCTGGAAGGACCTGCTCCTGCTCCAGGGCTCTTTGCTGACACCCTGGGGCTTGTCTGGTGGGTGCCAAAAGTTGAGTCAGGGGGGGAAATGGGGCTTGGGGAGGGAATTTTGGGGGAGTAGAGGGGAGAACCAGCTTGGAGCAGGGTCTGCCTCTGAATTAAGCAGTGAGTTCATTGCCTCACTGCTAAAAGGAGTTTATTCAGGGCCTGAGTGACTGAGTTTTTTAAGGCAGCTTTGAATTTCTAGCTCAGTTTGATTAAAAAAAAAATAAATTAAAAATAAAATAGGTGAGTTACAGATTTGAAGCCTCAATTCCCTCTCTGGAAAGGAAGCTTTTCCTCTCTGGGTGCTCTCAGCTGCCTCTGTCCCTGACCTCTGAGCAACAAGAGCTGCTCTCCCCAGGGAATTTTTGGGGTTGGAAAAGACCTTGGAGATCATCCAGTCCAACCCCCCCCTGGCTCCAACCTCCTTTTAGGGAATTGCAGACCCAGAAATTCTCCCCTCAGCCTCCTCTGCTCCAGGCCCAACACCCTCAGCTGCTCCTCAAAACTTCTCCAGACCTTCCCCTTGTTCTCCAAACCCTTCACCTTTCTCTAGACTCCCCCCCAACCCCTCAATCTCTCTTTTTCTGCCCCAAAACTCACCCTGGGACTGGGGGGTTTCCTCCAGCTTGTGGGCAGAGGTTTTTACAGAGTGAAATTTCCCAGGGAAGCAGCAGGAGCCATCCTTGGATACAAAGCAGTATTTATGTCTTTATTTGTAGGGGCGTATTTCCCTCCAGCAGAAAAGTCTAAAGAAGCCAAAACAAAACCAAACAAAAACCAACAACAAAAAGTGGGGGGAATCCAGAGACCCCGGGCAGTCAAATTCTGCAAAATATAAATAGAAATCATCAAGAAAGGAGGGAAACCTCCCCCAAAACAACAACTGAGAGCCAGAAAACCTGCTAAAAGAAGGCAAACTCTACATCCTGGCAATAGTGATTAAAGCTGTGACAGCAACACTTACAACCAAACAAATTAGTGCTTTATTTTTTTTTCTTTTTTTTTTTTCTTTTTCTCCTTAACTCCTGCAGCGCAATCTCTATTTACAGCCTTTTAAGCTCTTAACAGTAGGAATGTTTTTTTTGTTGTATTTTTTTTCTTTTTTTCCTGTGTGTGAATTTGCTTTTGAAACAAACTCCCAACTTTGGCCAGCTTGGCTTTCCTTCCTGCCAAGAGCTGTCCCGAGGTGCAGCAGCTCACTGCCAGCAGGGGGGGAAAAAAAAGGATTATTTGGTTTTATTTTTTTTTTTTTTTAAGTTTCTTTCCCTCCACCCCAAGCTGCAGCCAGCAGCTCCCTCTGTCTCATGCAGGGTCTGATTGTGACCTCTTGGTCCTGATTGAGGATGGGGAACCACGTCTGCTTATTATTATTTTGATTATTGTTCTTTTTGGGGGTGTTTCTATGCCAACAGCCATTTCCTCAGGCTCTTGCACCACTTTTTTTTTTTTTTTTTGCTTTTTTGGGTTTTTTTTGAGCTCTTTGCTGGTGAATACCCTTGAAGAACAGAGGCACAGAAAGCGGACCCAACCTCCCACCCTTCTCTCCTCTTTTTGTCCCCCCCAGGAGGGCTCTCAGGGCTCTTTGGACTTGGGACGTGGCCTCCTCCCAGTTCTGCTGCTGGCTGCCCATTAAATTTGAGGCACATGGCCCCTAAAAAAAAAAAAAAAAAGGCACTAAAACTCTTCCCATCCCCCCCAGGCACTTGGGTTGTCCCTCACAGCCCCCCTGGTGGCATCTCCCACCTCCTCCTGGGCCACCACCACTCTGTGGGGTTTTTTTCTGGGGCTTGATTTGATTCCTCCCCTCCAGGTGAGATGGGATTTGGTGGGGCAGAGATTCTCCTCCCCCCATTCTGTCCCCTCTGCTGGGGCTCAGCTTTGCCACCAGGAGGAAAAACCAGGGCTGAGGAGCGTGGACTTGCCAGCCTTGGGCCACTGATTGCCAAGTGAAGCTGCCAAGGAAGCAACTTCTTGGTTAAAAGCCAAATAAGAAGAAAATAAAAAAAAAGTCTGGGGGCAGCCGAGGGAAGAGGCACCTCCCCAGAGAGCTCCCTTGAGGGTTTTCCTCCCCACTTTGGGCAGAAATGGAGAATCCTGAGGAGCCTGGAGCTGATGGAGACCCCAAGCCCTTTGGGTTTTTTTTTCAGGTTGTCCCCTGGCTTCCCTCCTGCCTGCCCCAACTTCAGAGAAGTTTCCCCAAAGTGGGAACACATTTACTGAAGTGTTTGCTGCCCCAAAGGCGGACCTGGAAAAGCTGCCCTGGAAACCTCCCTGCAGACCAAAAATCCTTCAGCTCCCAGGGCTGGGTGAGGAACTGGAGGGCGATTGCTCCTGGGGAAAAGCTCAGGGGAGGTTCTGGCAGTTCAGGAGGTGCTGAGATGCTCTGCATCTGCCCCTGCTCCCCAGAGAGGGGGAGAAAGTTGGGTTGGCTCCCACCAGATGTGCCTGGGGACAATTTCTCTCTAAAAAAAAAAAAAAAAAAAAAAAAAAGTCTTTGCAGTTTGTTTCTCCAGAGCAGCACCAGCTGCTCTTTCCTTAGAGGACCCCATCTTGGCCACAAGGACCTGGTGGTGGCTCAGGGGACACTGCTGTCACCTTTTCTTTTTCTTTTTTTTTTTTTTTTTTTAAGCAAGAGGTGCTGGAGGAGGAGGCTGGGCAGTCAATCCGGGGGCTCCAGCAGAGTTTTAGTGACCCTCTGGTTGCTCCAAGGTGAGGTGCAGGGAGCTCAAGAGGGACAGAATGGGGAGCCCCATTTTTTTTTTTTTTTTTTTTTATACACCTTGAAAAGAAGAAACTCAGTAGTTTAGCAAGTTAAGAACTTGTAACAGTAAAAACACCCAAAATACACTTGACACAACAAGAGTGCTGGGCAAGGAGCCCACCTTGGGTCACTGCGGGGTGTCCCCCACCCCGGTGTGGGAGAGGAGCAGAGGTCCCAGGGCTGCAGCAAAGCCACCCCAGCTGTCCCCAGTGTCTCAGCCTTGCTCTGCAGGGCACACCAGGCTTCCCCAGGGCTTCCTCTTCTGCACATCTGCCCCAAAGTGGACTTGAGAGCTGAGCAGGCAGCTCCATGAGTGCTGCTGCCAAATGAAACCAAAAAAGGCAAGAAAAGAGCAGGGGGTCCCCTGGTGCTTCAGGCAGGTGACCCACGGGCGTTTTGCTTCCCCAGGTTGAGATCAAAGTGTCCCCACGTCTGGCTTGGCCTGGGCACAGCCTCAGCAGCAGCAGTTTCAGTGGGGTTCTGGAGTCCATCCCTCCATCCATCCCTCCCTCCATCCATCCAGACCTGGAGATGGTGAAAGTTGGAAGAGCAGAGCGAGGAGGGGGACAGATGGGGCTCCCGGGGAAGCTGGGATCTTCTCTTCTTGTCCCCAGAAGAAGAAGTCCTGGGGTCTCTTCTGGGGGTGGCCCTGGGCCAAGCAGAAGGAACAGCAACTCCAGTGTATGACTTCCATCCAGTACATCCAGACACAACCTTCCTTTCCAGCCCCGACTCCAATGGTTTGGGTTTCTTTTCCCTCTTGGAAAGGGTCTCCAGTGTTGAGCAATTCCAGTGTTGTGATGAAGAGAAGGTGGGAGCACTGGGCCAGGGCAGGATGGAGCTTCCCATCCCCACTCCGGGCTGGGGCAGCCCTCTTCCAAGTCCAGTGGACTGCTTTGAAAATCCAGTGTTGGAAAGGGTGGGAGAAGCTCCGGAGGACACGAGCGGCCCCGGGAGAGGAGGAGATGATGGTGGGAATGGGGGTGAGGTCAACGGTTGGACTCGATGATCCCAAAAGTTTTTTCCAACCCAGGAAAGGTCTTTTCCAACCGAGGAGATCCCGGAGGGATCCCAGAGGGCTGGTTGGGGTTTAGGTCCTGTGGCCTCTGCTTCAGGCTCCTGCCCCACCAGCTCCAGGGGGTAAGGTGGGGCTGGGGGCAGAGGAGGGGCTGGGGGAGTCTCCCAAGTGTCACCCACCCGTCCCCCTCCTCTCTCCAACCAAAGGAGGTGCTGGTGCTGCCAGGACTCACTCACAGAGCCAATAAAACTGGAAATAATAATCAGTGAAGAGGTGTCCCAGCTGCTCGGGAGCTGTGCTGCAGTCAGCTTGGCCCTGGGAGAGAGAGAGGAGAAAGAGGTCACGGAGAGCTCCAAGGTGGGAATTCTGCTGGAATGAGATGTCAGAAATAAAAGAGCCACGCCAGAGGGCAGGGGAAGCAGGGGCTGTACTCACAGGTTGGGCTACCCTGAAGTGGTAGGTGAACTCCTGGAAAGACATCATCACGAGAGGCCAACGGTGTGTGGAGTCCTGCAGGAGACAAGAGGAAAAGCTGGGAGGAGAGGAGGGATTCAGGGGGGATGTTCTCCCAGGTCAGACTGGGCAAGGAACCACAGAGCCATGGGCTGGAGAGAGGTGAGGAGGAACCTCCCCAGGGTCAGTGATGGAGAAGGGTGAGGAGGAACCTCCCCAGCGTCGGAAGGGTGAGGAAGAACCTCTCCAAAGGTCAGTAATGGAGAGGAGGAACCTCTCCAAAGGTTATCAATGGAGAGGGGTGAGGAGGAACCTCTCCAGGATCAGTGATGGAGAAGGGTGAGGAAGAATCTCTCCAAAGGTCACCGGTGAGGAGGAACATTTCCAGGGTCAGCAATGGAGAGGGGTGAGGAGGCTCCTCTCCAGGCTGCTGTAGACCTTCTGGAAGGACTGGTGGTGTGCTGAGATGACCAGGTATGGATTTAGGGAGCTGGACCCTCCTTACCTGTGCCTCTGTGGCATTGGTGGAGCTGTTGGTGCTCACAGCTTCCTGGCAGGGATCACTGGAGAGGAGGCCACAGAGGGAGATGGACACGGAGGAGGAGGAGCTGGGGAGACAAGACAGGGTGAGACCCTGGAAGAGAAAAGCTTCCACTGCCTTTTGCTCAGCTCAGGCAGGAGATGCCTTGGCCACCATATCCAGCCAGTTTCTGGGGTACCAAAACACCAAGGAGATGCTCCCTGTCCACTCACTTCATCTCCAGGGTCAGGTTGGTGTTGACTGCTGTGAGTTGGTTGACAGGGATGCGGAAGGTGAAGTTTCCAGTCCTGGGAACACAGAGAGAACATTGAGCCTCAGAGCAGCACCTCAGGCTGCCCCCCCCACCATAAGAAAGGCATCAAAGGGTTGGGGTGAGTCCAGAGAAGGGCAAGGGAGGTGGGGAAGGGGCTGGAGGACAAGGAGAAGGTTCTGGAGAACTTGTGAGGAGCAGCTGAGGGGGTTGAGCCTGGAGCAGAGGGGAAACCTCCCTGCAATTCCCTGGAAGGAGGTTGGAGCTGGGGGGGGGTTGGGCTCTGCTCCCAAGGAGCAAGTGATGGGACAAAAGGCAATGGGCTCAGGGTGCCCAGGGGAGGTTAATCACCCCCAAGGGCTCATTAAGCACTGGCCCAGGGAGGTGGTTGGATCCCCATCCCTGGGGGTGCTGAAAATCCCTGGAGATGTGGGGCTGAGGGCCAGGGCTGAGTGGGGGCCTCAGCAGAGTTGGGGTCCTGGTTGGACTCAATGGTCTCCAAAGTCTTTCCCACCCAGAACAATTCTGTGAGACAGCAGGGAGAGGACCCCAAGTCTCTGTTGGGCTGAGATTCGAGAGAAGAAGGATTCCCAAGGATGGGAAACTCAGACTGGGAGCCTCAGCTCCTCTGCCCATGGAGCTGCCTGAACTGCTCTGGGGTGATGGCAGAAAGCAACCCAAAGCTCCAGGAACTCTCTCCTTTCCCTGGAGCTTCCAGAGTGGAGCTCACCTGCAGGCCTGGGGGGCTGCACAGTGGTGGGACTCGATGGCCATGTTGATCTCCATGATCCGGATGGATCCCAGCACTGGGCTTGGACCTGGGGGTGGAGAAGCAGCAGTTCAGGAACAGTGAGGAGATGGTGGCTGGGGTAACACCAGGGAGAAAGGCTGGAAGGGACCCCACCATCCCCATCGTCCTACAGGAAAGGTGGGGAGGGGTTTTGGACAATAGGGAATGGCTTTAAACTGGAAAAGGGGAGATTGAGATGGATCTTAGGAAGAAACTGTGCTGTGAGGGTGCTGAGCCCCAGGTGCTGTGGCTGCTCCGTCCCTGGAAGTGTTGAAGGTTGGGATGGGGCTGGTGGGAGGGGTTCTTGCCCATGGCAGGGGGGTTGGATTTGATGGTCTTTAAGGTCCTTCTAACCCAAGCCAGTCTGGGATTTGATGGTTTATCACTCCAGCAGCAGAGAGGGGGTCAGATTCCTGCAGGAATGGGGGTAACAGCATGCCCAGGAATGGAGAGCCAGGGGAAAGGGTGCCCTTCAGGCTGGTCATCAACACTCCTTCCTCTGCCAGCCTGACTGGGGGAGGAGTTCTTCCTCTGGATACGAGTTAGAAATGGCTGAGAAAGTCCTGATTTTGAGGAGAAGGGTGGAGAATGGAGATGTCAGAAGGGAGCTGGCAAGTGGTAAATAACCCTGGAGGGGTTATTTCAAAGCCTTGTAGATGTGATGCTGAGGGACATGGTGGCCTTGGGTTAAGGGTTGGGCTTGATGATCTTGAAGATCTTTGCCAAGCAAAATGATTCAATGATTGTAACCCAAAGAGAAAGAGGCACAGGGAGAGAGCAGGAAGGAGGAGAACCCAGAACCATGGGGTTGCTGTAGGAAGGGAAAAAAAAAATCACAGAACGTGAAGGGTTGGAAGGGACCTCCAGAGGTGATGGGGTCCAACCAACCCCCCCTGGCAGGGCAGGGTCACTCGGTGTGGGGCACCCACCCAGGATGGTGTCCAGGGGGGGTTGGAAGCCTCCAGAGATGGAGACTCCCCCAGCTCCCCGGGCAGCCTGGCCCAGGGCTCCCTCCCACTCCTGAAGTTTCTCCTCGGGTTGAGGTGGAACCTCTTGTGTTCTGATCCAGATGAGAAGATGAGGGTTCACCTACCCCTGGGTTTGGGCTCCTCTGTGTGGGGTCCCTGGCTCCGGGGCTGCTGGAGGCTGCGGTGCTGCCGGCTCAGCCCCAAGGCAGAGCTGCGGGAGAGCCCGAGGTTGGAGAGGTGTTTGGATCTGCCCTGGCTGAAGGGGGAAGAGGGGCTGGAATTGGGGCTGCCAAAAAAGCTCTGAGACCTCTCAGGTGTCTTGGGCCACTTGGTGTAGGAGGTGGCTTTCCCCGGGAGGATGCCCCTGGATTTGCCTTTGATGTTGGTGACCGGCAGGAGGGAGGGATGGCTTTGGTCTGTGGGGAAAAAAAAAAACAAACAACCCAAAACCTCACAAAAAAAGTTGTCCTAAGAGGTTGGAGAGAGGCTGGAAGCATTCCTGACCTCCCAGCCCAAGGCCATGACAAGAGTACCAGGTCTGGGATTGTCCTGTCACAGAATCCCAGAATGTCAGGGGTTGGAAGGAACATCTGGAGGTCACTCACCAGCAATATTTCTATTTTGTTGCCTGAGGGAGGAAGTGATTTACAGAAGCAATAGCCTCTAAAGCAGCAGGTAACCATGGTGACATGGTAACACTGCTTGGAGCCATGGACAAATACCCTCAGATCAGTCTGTAAGAAATATTTATCCACATTTCATCCCTCCGGAGTTCTGGCCTGACAGTTCTCTTGGCAAGAAAGAATTCAGTGTCAGCCTCTGGCCTCATTTTATACTTGGGCTCACAGCTGTATTGTATGGCACAGAAAGTGTGATCTAAGGCAATCTTGTAGTAAGTGAGAAGGTGAGAGTAGAATGAAGCATGGTATGAATGTAGGTGCTGTGAGATTGCAATTAAATTACTTAGCAAGGCTCCTTTGCCAGGGACTCCTGAGTAAGTTTTTGTTGAAGCAAGTAGAGCTATTTAAAAATGTTCTCTCAGCTCTGAGGAACATTTTACCCTCCAGAAGGAGTCAGGAGGTCCCACCTGAACCCCTCCTTTGGGGAGGAGCAGACAAGAGAGATGCCAGAACTGACCAAACAGAGTATTCCATCCCATACACCTCATCCTCAGGATCAATTTGAGGGATCACAAGGCTCAAACCCCTTCCTGCCCTTCCTGCTTCCCTTCCTCGCCTGTTCCCGTTTTTTTGCTTGGGCATCCTGGGAGGATTCCATCCCTTCCTCTGCCTGTGCTCCTGATCCATCCCAGCCTGAATCTGTGTGTTCCTGCCTCCAGCTCCCCACTGCTCCCAGGATTCCAGCCTGGACTTTCCCAGGGCTGCCCTGCAGCCTCGGTGCTGACGTGAGAGTTATTGGGGAAAGGGGGGAGAAACGTGGGATCAATTTTCCTGGATATTTGTATATATTTAGTAATTTTTCCTATTTATCATTCCTGTTTCATTAAAGTTGTGTAGTTTAGTCTCCAACCCATCAGTCTCTCTCCCTTATTCTCTCTCCTTCCTCTATCAGGGGGATTAATAGAGAGCAATCTGTTATTTGGTGTAATTGCCAGTGTTAAACCATGACCACACTTTCTGGGTGCCTGGGTTGGTCCTTACCTGTCTGGTTAGTGGGCTGAGTGGGGTTGGTCTCAGAGGGGACACGGGAGGAGATGTTGGTGGGAGCAGCAGAGCAGCAGGTGGAGAAACACGGAGGGGTGAAGCAGGCTAGGACACTGGGACCAGGTGGGCTGAGGACTAAGTCCTGAGTGTCCTCTGTGACTGCAAGGGAGACGTGGAGTGAGTCACAGAATCATATGGAGGTTGGGGAAGAGCTCAGAAAGATCTCCAAGCACCAACCCGACACCACCATCCCCATCCTGAAGTGCCACATCTACACATCTTTTAAACCCCTCCAAGGTTGGTGACTCCACCACTGCCCCAGGCAGCCTCTTCCCGTGCTTGACCCCTCTTCCAGTGAAGAAATTATTCCTAATATCCAACCAAGCCCCGAGGAGTGGGTCTCTTAGAAAAGCTGCACCATGTGCCCCTGGAACCTCTTCCCCAAACCCAAAAACCTCACAGCATGAAGGCAGAGCAGTGCCAGCAAGCCCTTGGAAGCCTCCTTCAGCAGAACCCCCCCTCACCACCACCTCCTCTGCCCCATGGGGACCCTACCATGGCTGGGGGGGCTCTTGCTGCTGGCTCTGTCCGAGGCAGCTGTGGATCTCACCATCTGCGTTTTATCAAAGTTCTGGTTTGGCCTGAAATGCAGGAAAAGGAGGGTGAAAACTTCTACCCCAGGGGACAAAGAGGTCAATTCTAGGTGGAGGAGAAGCTGTAGTGGTGAGCGGGGTTGGTGGGACCAGGTACATGGAGGAGACGTGGAGAACGTCAGGGTGAGGAGGAGCAGAGAGTGATCCGGGAAAGGAGGGAGACACAGAAACTGGGAGCACAGCAAGGACAACTGGGAAATGTCACTGGAGGTGGTGTGGCTGCCCCAGGGTCGGGGGGGATGAGTCTCAGCTGGTTTGGTGGACACCAACCTCTTCAGGAGGAGGAGGAGAAGGATGAGGAAGAAGGACGAGGAGGAGGACGAGGAGAAGGACGAGGAGAAGGATGAGGAGGAGGATGAGGAGGAGGACGAGGAGGAGGAGGAAGAAGGGATTCAGCCCTTGAATAGAGGACAATGGAAGAACAACATACCGTGGACAAAGAGCGACCGGGATCCCAGGACCCCTGTGCCTCAGAAGGGCCAAGAGACAGGCAGTGGGCACAGCAAAGGAGCTAGAGGCCAGGGAAGGGAGATGAGAAGAAAATGAGGAGGACAGGAGGAGGAGGAGATGATGAAAGAGGATATGGGAGATAATGGGAATGTAAAGTCAAGCATGGGAAGGTTAAAGAAATAATGGGAAGAAAATGGGTTGGATGAGAGATGTCAGCAGGATGGGAGGGAGAGGAATAGGAGAGGAGAGAGAGATAAAAAGAGACTCATTATCTGGTGGCAAAAGTTCCAGAAAGAGCCAAGTGTGCTGCTAGCAAAGGCCCAGCACAGGCTCCTCAACACTCTCTCCAAGCTATGGCCACTCTTGGCTGAGGAAAACTCTTGCCCAGCACAGACTGGTCCAGCCCTACTGCACCCATGGGATGAAGCTGGTTTTGGTCCAGCTGAAGAGGCCCCCAGGGAACATCCTGAGCAGGCAGAGGTGGATGTGTGAGGAGCCAGAGAGGAAGCAGTGATTTGCTTACCCATCAATATCCACAAGGTCCTCCTCGCTGCGCAAGCTCAGCACGTAGAGCGTGGACATGGACACCACGCTGCAAAGAGAGGGAGACAAACTGAGGACAGGCATGGGACAAGGGACATCTCAGGCTCCTGATCCCCTTCCAAGAGAGCCTGGGTTTGTGGCAGCACTGGTGTGGCCAGCAGGACCAGGGAAGGGATGGTCCCACCCAGTGCTCGGCTCTGGGGAGGCTGCATCTCAAATCCTGGGGTCAGTTTTGGACAAGGAGGACATGGAGGGGCTGGAGCATGGGCAGAGAAGGGACATGGAGCTGGGGAAGGGGCTGGAGCACAAGGAGAAGGGTCTGGAGAACTTGTGAGGAGCAGCTGAGGGTCCTGGGGGTGTTGAGCCTGGAGCAGAGGAGGCTGAGGGGAGAACTTCTGGGTCTGCAACCCCCTGAGAGGAGGTTGGAGCTGGGGGGGGGGGGTTTGGCTCTTCTACCAAGTGACAAATGATAGAACAAGACAAAATGACCTCAAGTTGTGCCAGAGGAGGTTTAGGTTGGATATTACGAAAAACACTGAAAGGTGGTTAAGCCCAGGCTGCCCAGGGAGGTGGTTGGATCCCCATCCCTGGAGGTGTTGAAAATCCCTGGAGATGTGGGGCTGAGGGCCAGGGCTGAGTGGGGGCCTCAGCAGAGTTGGGGTCATGGCTGGGCTCCATGATCTTCAAGGTCTTTCCTACCCAGAAGGATTCTGTGGTTCTGAGTTTCTGTGGTTTCAGCCCCTGAGAAAGCAGCTGTAGGTCCCCAGCTCCTCCCCACACACCCCAGAGTTGCCCCCGGCCAACTGGATGTCCCTGGGGAAGCCTGGGGTGTGTGGCCTCACCTGAATGCCATGATGATGACCAGGGCAACGATGGTGCCTTGCAAGAAGCGTTGGCTGATGCAGGTCTGTTCCGGGACCACCGATGGTGACTGGGAGGGAAAAACCCAAAAATCAACTCCAGGCTCCTCATTGCTCTGGCCCACCCCCCAGAGATGCCACCCCAAGCTCTCCTCCTGCTCCCCTCAACCCCTTTACTGCAAAAGCCATCATTAGATCCAGCCAAAAAGGAAGGGATGGCAGGAGAGAAGGTCTCTCCCTCTGTAGCATGGGTCAGAAAACAGAGGAGGACCCTGCAGGTGACACCTCACAGCCAGGTCACCTGTCCCCAACATGCTGGTGCTGGTTCCATACCTTGCTGGCTACTTTGTGGGGCCTCTTTTTGTGGGGCACGCTCCCAGCACGGCTGAACTGGCTTCCAGTTTGGCTGTGAGGAGAAAGGAGGGATGGAGCTGAGGTGAGGAACGGAGAATCCCAAGGGAAAAAGTGATCCTTTGGAAGGGGAGAAGTCTCTGTCTGCCAGGAGTCACAACCCCTTCCTCACTCCATCTGCTCCTGGGGAGGTGTAGTGCTGGGCCATTGACCAGAGAGCTTGGATTCTGCCCCCCCCACCCCCCAAAAAAACCCCAAAACCTGGAGAAGTTGAGCCAGAGTGAGTATGAGGATTTTGGAAGCAGGAGGATCTCTTTGTCCTGAGAAAGGTGGTCACTTATTCTAGGACAGATGAGGAGGACGAGGAAGACGAGGAAGACGAGGAAGACGAGGAAGACGAGGAAGACGAGGAAGACGAGGAAGACGAGGAAGACGAGGAAGACGAGGAGGAGAAGGAGGAGAAGGAGGAGAAGGAGTAGAAGGAGGAGGAGGAGGAGGAGGAGAAGGAGGAGGAGGAGGAGGAGGAGGAGGAGGAGGAGGAGGAGGAGGAGGAGGAGGAGGAGGAGGAGGAGGAGGAGGAGGAGGAGGAGGAGGAGGAGAAGGAGGAGAAGGAGGAGAAGGAGGAGAAGGAGGAGAAGGAGGAGGAGGAGGAGGAGAAGGAGGAGAAGGAGGAGAAGGAGGAGAAGGAGGAGAAGGAGGAGAAGGAGGAGAAGGAGGAGGAGAAGGAGGAGAAGGAGGAGGAGGAGGAGGAAGAGGAAGAGGAAGAGGAAGAGGAGGATGAGGACGAGGAGGACGAGGAGGACGAGGAGGACGAGGAGGACGAGGAGGACAAGGAGGACAAGGAGGACAAGGAGGACAAGGAGGACAAGGAGGACAAGGAGGAGGAGGAGGACACCTCCTTCCACCACCCTTCCCCACCACCCTTCCCCAACCCAAGCTGAATCCATCCACAGAATCCATCCCTCCTGGCTCCTCTGCCCTCAGGTCCAGCCCTACCTGAATGCCCCCGAGCTCACGGTTGATTTCATGCTGTCCAACCTCTTCAGCTTGGCCAACTTGTGACTCCACCTCTCCAGCTCATCGATCCGGGTCTCCAGGTTGTCTGTCAGCTTGCACAGCTCCTTCACGGCTCCCACGTTCTCCATGAAGATGCGTTCCTGCCGGGGAGCAGGGCAGCAGGATGAGGGGCCTGGCACCCACGGGATCCTCTGCTCCCATGGAGCTCAGCACCCGGACTGCTCTCCCATCTCCTGCCCACAAAACACCCAGCCCTGGGGGGTAGGGAACCCCTCAAGGTGGCACATCCAGATGGCTACAGGGCTAAGAACGTGAGATGTCCTCTTCAAACCCATAATAGTAAATACTATATAGGTAAATATATAATATATATAATAATAAATATTATATATATAAACATATAAATAATTATAAATATATATCATATAATCATATATAATTATTATATTATTATTAATAATTATATATAATTAATTATATATATTGATGCCAAACAAGGATGAAAGAAAATGTTTAGAGACAGAATTTCAATATTAAGAAATTTCAATATTATTAAAGTATATATAATTATAATTATATATAATACAAATAGTATATAATAAATAATATATATAGTAAACCAAATAATTAATTAATATAATAAATAATAATAATAATAAAATAATATATCAAGAATACTTAAAAGAATAATAATTAATAATATAATCATATAATAATTATAATCATATAATAATATGACAAATAATATAATAAAAACATATTTTTATATATAATATATATATAAATAAATAATATATAATAATAAATGTGGGTGCAGGATCCTTGAGCTCTCCTGCTGGTGCTGATCCAGGGTCCTCCTCAGCCCCCAGGGACCCGTGCAAAGTCCCCATCTTCCCCAGGAGCCTTTGGTCAGGTCCTGTGAGCCATGTCCCCCTCTTCTTCCCTGCCATTGTCAGGAGGATCTCAGCCCCCATGGCCAATCTCTAGCAGCAGGGAGGTCTCTTTGGAGAGCCCAAGCTAGAGCAGGTGACCCAGGAAGGAAATATTGCCAAGAGGGAGCCCATCCTGGGGGAAATACTGCCAAAGAGCCCATCCTAAGGGAGATGCTGCCAACTTTCAGGAGCAGCAGGCAGGTCTCCCCCCTGATGCTGATCTCTGTGGTCCCCCCAGAGCTGCTCCTGCCATCTGCGGGACTGTCCAGGTCTCCAACTCAACCCAGAAGCATTCCACAGGCATCAGAGTTTCCCTCTCCCATTTCCAGCCCCATGGCTCCCTTCAGCCAGGGTCAGCCAGTCTCCCTGCCCCATCCTGGCTCCCACCGACCTTGTTCACCACCAGGAAGTTCTCCAGGGTCTTCCCATTGGAAAAAACCAGGTCCCCAGTGTCCTTCACAGCCTCAGGGAGGATTTCCTTTACCTCCTGAGCAATGACACCTGCAGGGAAAACAAGCAGAGGGGTTCAGGGGGGTTTTGGGCAGGGTTCCTCCTGCCACAGCTTTTTCTCTGGCCCATGGGGTTGGTGACCCCACTAACTGGGGAGGACACAAGGGCCATACCTGTCTCAGAGGTGTTGTCAATGCCCACAGTGGCTGCAAACTCGGGCTTGTAGTTGTAATGGACCAACCTCATCCGGGAGATCCTCTTCAGCTGCTCTGTGGTGTCCACCTGGCACAAAACAGACACACACACAACTCCTGAGAGAGCTCCTGTGCTCCTCAACTTCTCAGGACTTGGACTCCAAGCAGCAAAACCTACTCTGGGGAGTGGCAGAACCTTTGTGAGACAGCCCTGAACCCTGGTCAGCCCAGCATCTGCTGGTTCATCTCCAGTTCTTGGTGCTGGACAAGTTGTTTGGGTAGTGAGGGCATGAGGGGATGGAGTTCCAGCACCAGAAAAAGGGTGGAAAGAGCTCTCATGACTATGAAGCATGACTGTACTCAGCTTCCCTGGACATCCTGAGGACTTTGGAGCAGAGCTAAGCTTCTCTCCTCTTTGTGACTTCTGCATTTGCAAGTTTTGGCTAACAGTGGAAGAGGCAAAATTCCCTGAGACAAGGTGGACAGGTTGGGTTTGGGACAGAGAAGATTTCTGGAGCACCTACGTCAAATCCAGGAGCTGAAACAGGCTCCTGAGGACCCTTTTCGTGGTGCTGCTTCAGAAGCCAACCCAAACCCTACTTTTGGGTTGCTTGGCTCTTACCTCCTGGATGTCCTCCTTCACTCGGACGTCTGAAGGGTGCATCAGGGACCCCATGACCTTCACGTTGCCATGGACCACCAGGGCTTCGTCGGGGCGGTCTGTGTTGATGCCAACTCGACCGTGGTGAAAAACGGTATCAGGGAGCTGTGCTCTCTGCCAGAGGACATCACTGTCACTCTCAAACTGGCCGGGGTTGGAGGCCTGGGGAGAGACACCAAAGGGAGGGCTGAAGAGCAGCAGAAGCAAAACCAGGGAGGGAAATGAGGCAAAGACACTCGGAGGTGTGGACAGGATGAGGATGTCAGGAGAACCCTACAGATTCATCCCAAGAGGAGTGAGGTGCTGGAATTAGGCTGCCCAGGGAGGTGGTAGAGTCCCCATCCCTGGAGGTGTTCAAAAACTGTGTAGATGTGGCACTTCAGGCCCTGCTCTGGTGGGCATGGTGGTGCTGGGTTGATGGGTGGACTCGGTCATCTTGGAGGTCTTTCCCAACTTTGATTTTCCAAACCCAGGCTGGGCTTGCCCTGCTCCTCTCCCTCAAGGAACATTCTTGCTTTCTTGAGCTTGTCCCAAATCTCAGAGCTGGATCCATGCAGGACAGCAGGAGACCAAGCAACCTGGCTCTTGCCCCTGGGTCCTGAATCCCTCCCAAGCAAGAGGGAGGTTCTGCCCTCGTGCCATGGTTCTGTGACCCAACAGCAGGTTGAGACCTCCAGTTCCTTCCAGTTCTGCACTGGTCACCCTGCATAACTCATCATCTGCAGGCTCTGAGGTCCTTCTGTTTGTGTTTTACCCCTTGTCCTCAGGTCCCAGAGATGAGAGGTGTAGCAGAAGTCCCAGGAGAGCCCGGGCATGGTGTCAACCTCTTCCTTCTCCTCTCCATTTGAGCACCGCTGTCTTAGCACGTGGAGAAGGTGCTTCTCTGGGAAGGAACCCAGACTTCCTGCTCCTGGAGTCCCAACAAGACTCCTCCTCCACTCTCAGAAGCTTCTGCCCACTGGTCCAACCTTGGGAGGACGAATGGACCACCTCCCCTACCCACCATCAGGCTTCTGGCGTGGAAAGGCTGGAGCCAGAACCCAAGAAAAGAAGAGTTTGGAGAAGGTGGGAAAGGCTGGGGTGGGGAAAGCATGGAAAAACCACGGAGGAGGATTGCCCAGACCATACAAGCAAAGGACTTTGAGGGAGGTGGGGATGGGACTTACTCTGACAATGATGCGCTCAGAGATGTGGGCTGCCAGGGTGTAGTTCTGGTTCTGTGCGTGTGCCTGCAAGGCCACCACCAGCATGAAGTACCTGCCAAGAAGGGCAAGAGGTCAGGCTGGGGGGCCACTGTCCCCAACTCCTCAGGGATTTGGGAAGCCCTTCCTTGGGGCCTCTTTTCCATCCATGCAGACAAGGACAGCCAATCCGGGACCTGTCCCCCGCCTCCCTTTCCCTCCAACCAGGCTCCCCAGCCCAGGGACTGGTGTGTCCCCAGGTCCTGAGTGGTCTGACTGGTTTGGAGGAGAGAGCTGTGCTCCTCACCTCTGGTCTGGGTTGGGTTTGCCTTTCTTCCTCATGTTGTTGGCTGTGGTCTCGCTGAAGTGGAGCCGTCCCACGGTGACCTTGGTGACCTGCTCTGGGGGAAGGTTGACCCTGAGGAAAAGCAAAGAGAGGAGCAAGTGAAGACAATGCTCAGAAAGGAAGTTTTTTTGGGAATGGTCATCTCCTGGTCTGCCCCACCAAGGCAGCTCTACGGAGGGGGCACTGAGAAGAGTGGGGAAAAGAGAGAAGAGAGCAAAGAGAGGAAAACTTTGCTGTGGGGAAGAGAGGAGAGAAGTGGGGACTGTGACACCCCCGAGACCTCCAACTCCGCCTTTCCCCACCTTCTCCTCCCCAGGTGGTGCCCATCTCCTGGGCAATACTCACGTGACAGGGTTGAAGGGACGTTTGCTGCGGTCGGACTGGGACTGCTCGATGTTGATGGACTGGTTCAAGGCCTCCAACTGGAGAGGAAAATTCAGGCATGTGACAAAAAGGAGAGGGATGAGACCTTCCCTCTCCCACCTCCTTCACCCAAGCCCTTCCCAGCCCTCCTATGACTCGGGACAACTGCTTTGCAGCACCCAACTTGAGTGCTTGGACAACTTGGTCAACGTCCAAGCATGGGTGCCTCCCTTGGGGGGGGGCAACTGAGGGTGAAAGGATCTTCCCAAAGAGCCTCTAGACCTCTGGGGACAAAAGTGAGTGAGAAGCAGCTCTGAAGACACCCAGGCAGTGACTGAGTCCACCTTGGGATTTATTTTTTGAGATCTCCCTTGTTCTGGGTCTCCTACAACTTAGAAGACGAAGCCATGGTGTCATGAAGATGAAGCCCAGCTGTCCACCCCTTCTCCCTCTGCTTGCCTTCACTCCATGAAGCTTCAGGTAGAAGCACTCTAAGGGTTTCAGGCCCTCAGGGGTCTTCACATACTTGGGATCTCCAAGCATGCCAATGTAGACCGTGACCTGGAAGTGATTCTTCTTCTGGCACACGAAGGCGTCGTCACCCACGGAGAAGTTGAAGCCTTTGTCAGCATCTACACGGTAGGTGAGCATGGGGCTGGGGGGAAAGCAGCAGGAGTTGGACCAGAGCCCTGGACACACCACGAGAACCTCACAACATACAAGTTGTGGGTTTTTTTGGGGGGGGAACAAACCAAGCCACCCACCCAGAAACAACGAGGGCTCCATCTGGCCCCATCCCAGGGGCAGAAGTTCCACCAGTGAGACTGGGTGCTGACCAGTCCCAACCTGAGGGTCACCTCTACTGACACAGCCAGCCCCTGAAGAACCCTGAGGGACAGCAGTGGGTGGGAAGGGCAGAGGGTCGTGTGGGGGATGTTGCTCTTGGGTGCTCATGGGGCTGACAGGCACCAGTGGGCACTGCCTGCCATGAACCCAATCCCAACATGGACCTGCAGCTCAGACTGTGCTGGGATGAGAGCTCAGAGAAGGCCCTTCCTGCCTCCATCAGGTAGGTCTTCAACTGGAAAGGAAGGGGGTTCCTGGGACTGGGGGAGGATGCTGGGACGACCATCCTGCTGTATGCTACGCTGTAGTACCATAAACCATGGACTCAAAGACTGGTTTGGGTGGAACAGACCTTAAAGCTCACCCAGTTCCACCTCCCCTGCATGGGCAGGGACCCCTCCCACCAGCCCAGGGTGTGCCCCAAGCCCCATCCCAACCTTCAACACCTCCAGGGATGGGGCAGCCACAGCTTCTGGGGCAACCAACCAGGGGCTCAGCAGCCTCACCCCAAAGAATTTCACCCTTATGTTCAACCTCACTCTCCCCTCTTCCACTTTCAATCCATTCCCTCTCATCCCATCCCTCCAGGCCCTTGTCCAAAGTCCCTCCTCAACTTTCCTGCAGCCTCTTCAGGCACTGGAAGGTGCTCCAAGGTCTCCCTGGAACCTTCTCTTCTCCAGGCTGAGTATTTTATCCTATATATATACTATAGTAGAATACATTCAGTTTAAGCTGATCCACAACAGGCTGGCATCTCCTTTCTGAGCTCCTAAAAGTGCTCAGCCCCAGCTCCACACACACACCAGAGACCCTAAAATCCAAAGCCTGGAAGCAGAGCCCTGGGAAAAGGAGCTGAGGCTGAGCTGGGGGTGGGACAGGGAGCTCCCACACCTCCACTCACCCATCACATTCCCCAGAAGGAGGTGGAAGAGGAGGAGGAGGAGGAGGGGAGGGGGCTGGCTGCCCGATGAACACACACCAGCTGGAGAGCTTTAATCTACATCTCTTTTAATGGGCTGGTTGCCATGGCAACGAGGGAAATATGTGGCCTTTGCAGCAAGTCCCCTTTTTTTCTCACCATCCAAAAAGCCAGACCTGGGCTGGGGGGCCCCCGGGATGCTGCTTGCCCCAGGCAGGGGAGGAGGGGAGGGGGGGGGAAAGGAAGGAGATGCCTCTCATCCCACCTCCCCATCAAAAAGTTGTAGCAGAAGATCAAAAGCTCGTTGGTTTTGATTACAGAACTCTGGGTGAGGTGAAGGGGAGCTCAGCCTAACCCTGGACTTCAGGCTTCAAAATCACCCCAGGGCTCTTCCCACCAGAGCAAAGTGACTTCCAGACAGACAGACAGACAGACAGCTCCTGCCCAGAGGGGAGGTGGCCAGACTGACAGTGATGGATGAGCCAGACCTCAGCAGGCTCTGGGAAGCAGGAGATAGAGAAAGGTCACTTCCCTGCTATCCCTTCCTTTCTCCTGGGAAGGAAGCCATTCTCCCCCCCCTACTCCTCTGGAGGGGTTAGTGGGGATGAAACATGTGGGTGTTTCCATCAAGAATGTTGGAAAAGCCTTGAGAAACTCCTGAGGGACCTGGGGTTGCTGTGCTGTGCCCCAAAGAGAAAGTAGGGGGGGGAGCAGAGCACTACCTTAGCCCAGAAGCACGAGAGGAATTCCCCTCTGCTCTCACCCCCCTGCCAGCAGCAGCCTCGACTCCTTCGTCTGCCTTGGGTGGCTTCACATTCATCCCAAGGGTGCTGGAGCCCTTCCTGACTGCTGTCACCAAGCTCCCTGTTTGCTCCCTGTCACCTCCAGGACCCCCCAGCACCCACCATTTGCCCCACTGGTTTTGAAGAGAAACAGCAGAGGAGAGGGAGGGACTGATTGAACTTCCAAACCAGGGATGCTTCCAAACCAGGGAAGCTTCCAAACCAGGAATGCTTCCAAACCAGGGAAGCTTCCAAACCAGGGAAGCTTCCAAACCAGGAATGCTTCCAAACCAGGAATGCTTCCAAACCAGGAATGCTTCCAAACCAGGAATGCTTCCAAACCAGGGATGCTTCCAAACCACCACCACCCCACATCCCTCAGGACCACATCTCCAAGGCTTAGAAGCCCTTCCAGGGATGGAGACTCCGGCACTGCCCTGGGCAGCCTGGGCCAGGCTCTGCCAACCCTTTGGGTGAAGATATTTCTCCTAAAATCCAACCTCAGCCTGCCCTGGTGCCAGGTGTCAGCCATTTACTTCTCCTTCGCACTCGTTCCTTGTTCAGAGGAAAGCACATGGAGAACACCAGTTGGCTTGGTGGGAAGAGGAGAGCACCAGCCCAGTTCCCAGGGTCAGAATGGAGAAGTTCTGGCCTCCCCATGGAGATGTTTCTCTCCTTTCAGCAGCTGCCTTCCCTCCAGCAGGAAGCAAGCAGGGAGAGGGAGGAGGGAGGCTGCTGGCATTCATCAGCTGGGGCTGTCAGGGAGATGGATGATTCCTGCTCCCAGGAGTAAATCAGTGAACATCCCAGTCCCAGGCCTCTTTGGCACGGCTGCTGGAAGCCAGCGAACCCTTTCTGATGGTTCAGTGAGCCTGAAACCACAAAAAAACACTGCCAAAGGCCCCAGAGAAACAGATTATCAATAAAGCTAATCCAGGGGCTTCACTCTCTCCTCAGCCCACAGAAGCAAAACCTGAGACACAAACCCAGGCACAGATTTCCAGGCACCTTCACTGGGATCCATGCTGCAATTTTCTTTTTTTTTCTTTCCCCCTCCTCTTTCCTCCATTTCCTTCCTCCAGCTTTTTTTTCCTAGGAATTCTGTGTCAAAATGAAACCCCTGGAAGCTCAGGTGAAACCCAGGTTCTCTTTGGTCTCCTGCTGTCAGACAGGGCTGCTCCCCACCTGCCTGGGGATGGGGAATCTCTGGCCACCCACCCAATAAAAATTCACTGTATGGGGGTCTTAGAAGGCAGAAAAGCTGCTTAGGAACTAAAGGATGAGTTCAGGTCCCTCCTGTGCTGTCCCCACCTCACAGCAATGGCTGAGAAGGAGCCTGACTCCAAGGCAAAGCAGCAGAAAAAGAGAAATGATTGAAGCTCTGTAGCTTTCTGCCAGAAAAATGACCAAAAAGAGATGAAATTTTCCACCTATTCCCAGGCACAAGACACAAATCTGATGTGACAGCTACGTTTGCTGCATAGGAAGAGAGAGGTGATAATCTGTTGGACCAGCACTGGGAGAAGCTGGAAAAAATCCCAAGGCTGTTGAACATCAAAAACCCCATCAGGAACCTTCTGAGGAACACCAAACTTTCAGCAGTGACTTCAGGAGAGCAGCTGGAGTGGGAACTGGTGGAAGGAAAGGTCTTAGCACAGCCAGCACTAAGGAGACAACATTTAGCTCTTCAGCTAAACAGGAAAAAATAGGAAAGAAAAAAAAAAAAAGCAAAACCAGTCTGTCGAAGTTCAAAAAGATATTAAATAAAGGCCTGACAAAACAATTACTCCTCTAAGTCAGCAGAAAGCAGGGATGGCTTTGGAGAAGTCACTCTCCTCCAGACTCCCAGGGCACAGAGCTCTTGGTGAGCAGCAAGGGCTGGGAAAACATTGGCAAATTTTTGGCTAGTGAGAAACACCCCACTAGGAGAAGAACCTGAAGAACTTCCATGGGGCTTATGGTATCCTAAAGGCCTTCTCTTAAGAACAAGAGTAGGAAAAAAATCAGATGTTTCAGATGGTTGGAATTCCTGGGGCCATGAATAAGTTGTGGGCACCTGGACACACAAGGGAAAAAAATAAAAAAAATTAAAATATATATATTCCCTGTAAAGGCAGGAAAGTCTATCAGCTTGTGCAAGCTAGAGGACTCCTTCCAGCAGAAAACAGCCTGGGAATGGCTGCCCTTTCCACTAAATTGTGGAAATATTTGTGTGTTTCCAAGAGACACAGATGCCTGCTCATTTGCTGAGTGTATCCAAAAGGCAGAAAGGAAGGGAAAAAATCCTACCTGCTAAATTATGAATTGGTCAACCTAAAAAAAAAAATTCTAGCAGGGGAAAGAGAAGCTGGAGTTTCTCAGAGGTGTATTCTGAGGCAAAGCTATCCCAGGAGAAGTGGAAGAGATGGAGGTTTAGGCTCTCCTGGAGCTGCCTGACCACGAATCCACGGCACAGGAGGAAAAGTCCCCAGAGTTAACACTTAACAACAACAACAAAAAAAATCTCATCGATCAACCCTTGACCTTAACCCTTAATTCTGGTCAAATCCAACACCACAACAAACTGCACGTGGGTTCCTCAAATCTACATGAAGTCATGGAAAAGGAATGTGGGCATTACACAAGGGGCTGATGACCTGAATGCCACTGAAGCAGGGGGGGGGGTGTGTGTGTTTTGCTCTGTCCTTCACCTGAAATCCTAAAAGCAGGAATTAGGCAAATAATCCCAAGCCCAGCTGGTCAGAAATGGCTGGGGAAACAAGCTCTGGTTTGCAGCAAATTTCTGTTTTCAACATCTCAGCAGAAAACACCGCGTAGAGCGCCCGGGAGATGGTCTGGGAGAAGCTGCAAGGGGTGGGATGTGGGTTTTGGGGTAGAGAAACCATTTACCCAGCACAGGTAAACAGCGAGCTGGGAAGAAAAAAAAAAAGATTCATGATGCCCAAGAGAAAAAGAGAGCCCATGCAAAGGGTCTCCTCCCACCCGGCACCGAGATCTTTGGACCTTGGTGACTCCACAAGGTGGATTTGTGCTTCTGCCACCAGATGAAAGCCCTTGTGGAGATAAATTGTGGCAGAGAGGCCACTCCAGGGGCTGCCAGGCTTGCCTGAGGTGCAGAAGGACAGGGGGGGTTGGCTTCTCCTGGCACCTCCACTGCTCAGAAGCCTTTTGGCATGGGGCGAAGATACCAACACTCACAGTTGGGAGGCACAAATGATGCAGAAAAGGAGTTTGGGAGGAGCAAGAGCAGCAGCAAAAGGTGAAGGTGGTTTTTTCAGGTCAAAAAAAATAGCAGCCGTTACTCCTGCCTGGTGATGGCTTGGTTGGAAAGCCAGGGATAGAGATGATGTGTGCAGATTGCATGGAGGAGGCAGGAGAAGATCACAGGAGCCCCAGTTCCAGCAGGAGATGCTCAGCTTTCTCCATCCCCCAAGCACCAGAACAGCAAACCAGGGCTGGAAAGCAGGGCAGAGCTGAAGGACTGGATTTGGGAGCTGCTCACAAGTTCCCAGAAGTAGTTGGTATTCCACCTGAAGGTGGGAGATGCTTCCTTTGTGGCAACAGCTTAGTAAAACAGTAGTAAAATAGCAGAAACCACCTCCCCAGATGACTCCTCTGCTGCTGTGCGTGGAGGAACAGCCCCCAGCAGTCTTTGCAAATGACAAGATGGCACCAAAGCTGTCCCCAGCTCCAAGAGCCACTTCTCTGCAGAGGGACAACCCATGGCACGGCCCTGTCACCCCCAGGGGTGAGCAAAAGGTGGTGACAAAGAGCAGGGGGGGGCTGAGCAGGAGATCCGTGTGCAGGAGGTCACAAGATCCTCTTCTGCCACCAATTCTGACCTTGCCTGGTGTCCTGGATCCCCTCCTGAGCACCATCCAGGTGAGATGTGATAACAGCCTTGGGCTCTTCGGTCTCAGAGAGAACTGAGCCTCCCCCCCCCCTCCTCCTCTGTGTCCCCCAAGAGCACCTCCAGCAGATGGAGGGGAAAGAAGGGGGGGGGGGATGTGGGGTTTGATTTGCTCAACAAACAGTTCCTGGAAGCCAGCCTGCTGCTTGCCAGCTCTCTGTCACCTCCATGGAATGCAGGGAGGATCCAGAGTGGTTTCCCCCTCCACCCTCCTCAGCCTCTCCTCCCAGCCCACCTTCCCACCCCACCCTTCCCAATCCCCCACCTACCTCAGCCACCCCCAGCTCTTCCCCTCCTCTCTCAGCCCTCTCAACCCCTTCCTTCTCCCTTTCTTTCTCTCCTCTGCCCATCACCCACTCCCTCTCCTCCTCCCCTGGCTCCTTCCTTGCTCTCCAGCTGGGCTGAAGTGGCTCTGGACCACCTCCAGTCTTGGCCTGTCAATCCTAACAGTTATTTGCAAATCCAGGACTTTGGGGAACCTGGGCAAGAGGAAAGGGCACTGCTGGTCCAAACTGTGCTCAGGGCAAGGCTCTAGTTGCCCATAAAACCACAAGAGAACAAAGTCTCAGTGGCTGCTGAAATAAAGCCACCCAGGCTGCTGAGATGTCCCCAAAGATCCTGAGATGCCCCAAGGATGCTGAGATGCTCCCTAAGGATGCTGAGATGCCCCCAAGGATGCTGAGATGCTCCCTAAGGATGCTGAGATGCCCCCAAGGATGCTGAGATGCTCCCTAAGGATGCTGAGATGCCCCCAAGGATGCTGAGATGCTCCCTAAGGATGCTGAGATGCCCCCAAGGATGCTGAGATGCCCCCAAGGCTTCTAAATTGTCCTCTGCTGGCTCCTAGAGAGCCAGCCCCATCTCCTAACCCTCCCCCAGCAGTGCAGAGAAGTAACTTTCCCACTGGCAAAGGTCCAGGGGGGTGGGGGTGGGCAGTACTTCCACCATAGTGCAGGGAAGCAGAGATCAGGCTGGGCAAGGGGGAGCCCAGGAAGGTCCTTGTCTCATCTTGTGAGGATCATAGAATCTTCAGGGTTGGAAGGGACTTCTGGAGATGCTCTTGTCCCCCCTCCCTGTCAGAGCAGGGTCACCTGGAGCAGGCTGCAGAGCCTGGTGGTCCAGGTAAGTTGGGAACATCTCCAGACCCGGAGACTCCACCACCTCTCCAGACAATCTGTTCCAGTGCTCTGCCCCCCCTTTGAAAAATCAAAGTTCCTCCTCACATTTAGATGCAACCTGATGTCCCCAGACCTGCTCTGTGGCCAGGGATCCACAGAAGCTGAACCTCTCTCCCAAAGTGGCAAAATTACTCACAGTTCTTTGTAGCTGGCGTCGTACAGAGCCGCCCACTTGTTCTGCTGGTGGGGCTGCCATTTGATGGACTGGTAGTTGGGATCCAAGTAGGAGCCACTCAAGCTGTCATTGTCTTGGATCAAGCCTGCCAGGAGGGGGGAAAACACCCAGTTTAGTGACTCCAAGCAAGCCCCCAGCTGGGTAAGATCCTAAGGGAGTGATCAGCATCACCCAGCCTGAAGCTTGCCAGGGTCACCACCGTGGGCACAAGATCCTGGCCGGGATGAAGTCACCCCCTTTCCTCATCTCCTGGGGGTCCATGCAGGGTGACAACCCCAGTACCCCCCTCCCAACCCCACCCTGAGGCCCTGGGGTGCCCGGGCATGCAGCAGGAGGGATGAAGGGACCTGGGGAGGGGGACAACAAGCACGTACCTGGTGAGAGAGCTCCTGGCTGGTGCCAGGGAGGGGTTTGGACTCTGTCGGGGTTGAGTGGCACGGATCCCATACCTGGCTCCTGCTTTATCAGCCCGTTGAGCATCTGAGCATTGAGGGTGTTGGGGGGTGACTCGGAGTGTTTCCTCTTCTTGGCAGGGTGCACTGGGAGGCTGGGGGGGGGGGAGCAATGGGAAAGCCAAAGCTGAGCAGGACAGCAAGAGCTGGGCAGGCAACCACCAAATCCTTCTCCCAACAAACCCCGTGCCACATCTTTCCTTTCCTCTTCTCTGTCCCCACCACCCACCTCAGAGCCATGCACTGCAACCCCCTGCTGCCCCCCCCTTGGGGTCCTCTGCCACCTCCTCCTCCTAGAGCCAGGGCACCCTTCTCACCTCCCAGTTAAACCCAGTCCCTTCAGTCCCGTCTTCTACCACCCTCCAGCTCCCCTTCCCCTCCCTCCTGAGGTGCTAGGATGAGGGGGAAGGGTTTCAAACTGGAAGAAGGGAGATTTAGAGGAGACATTAGAGAGAAATTCTTCCCTGGGAGGGCAGTGGGACCCCCATCACACGTGGCTGCCCCATCCCCTGAAGTGTTGAAGCCCACGTTGGATGGGGCAACCTGGTGTGGTGGGAGGGGTCCCTGCCCACAGCAGAGGCTTGGGGACTTTAAGGTCCCACTCAACCCAAACCATTCCATGATTCCCCTTTCCCCCAAATCACTCCTTAGCCCAGCCCAAGCCCCCCATGGCCTTACTCTGCTCCATGTTGCTGGAGGAGCTGGTGCAGCATCTGGGACTGCTGGGCATGGTGGAGGTCAGGGGGTGCCATGCCCTGTCCCATGGCGTAGGGTGGCATCAGGGGCTCAGCTTTCAGGTACATATCCCTCTGCAGGCTGGGGTAGGGAGGGTTGTGCTGGTGGGGGTGAGGAGGGGGAGGTGGTGGGGGACCCTGGAGGTGAGGGGGAGGTGGAGGAGGAGGGGGGGGGAGGAGGAGGAGGATGCTCCAGGCGAGAAGGGGGAGTCATGTGGCACATGTTTTCGGGGGTCATGGTCCGGAGGAGGTGAGGATCTGTGAAAGAGGGGGAAAAAAAAAAGTTCAAAAGAGTTCCTTGCTGTTAGGAAGTGTTTTAGGAAGAATTTCACCTATTGGTGATGGGGAATTGGTGGAGTCTCCATCCCTGGAGGGGTTTCAAGGCTCTGGAGATGTGGTGCTGAGGGTCAGTGGTGGCCTCAGCAGGGCTGGGTTAAGGGATGGATGGATGAATGATCTGAAAGAGTTTTTCCAAGCCAAAGGATTCCATGATCCTATGGTGAGACCAGCAGGTAGGACCAGCTGCTGTGTCCCCCTGTGGTGACAACACCTTCTGTGGCCCCTAAGCTCAGATCCAGCACTCACACAGCATTCTCTGCCCCCAAACCATCCAAGTTTTGGTGTCCTTCATCCAAAGGGCTGTGTCCCCTCAGCCACCCTGCAATGAACACCTCACCCTCTACTGACTTCTCCTCCTAGATCCCTGAACAGCCCCAACATCCCACAGGGCTCTCCTGCAGGGAAGCAGAGCAGTGGTTCTTTTCCTTTCCTTTCCCTTTCCTTTTCCCTTCCCTTTTCCTTTTCCTTCCCTTTTCCCTTTCCCCTTTCCCTTCCCTTCCTCTTTCCTTCCCTTTCCTTTCCCTTCCCTTTCCTGTCAGCATCACCCAGAGTTGGTCCAAGTGCTCTCTGCAGAAGAGAAACCCAGCAGGGTTGGTGGACTGGATGATCCCAGAGGTCTTTTCCAACCTCAGTGGTTCTGGAACGACTTCTGTGGAGGCAGTCGCTTGTGGTGGGGTTGGTTTGGTTTTTTTTTTTTTTTTTTGTTTTGTTTTTTTTTTAATATAATTTAAACCAGAAGGAGACATTGATCTTGAAATTTAAATAAACAAAAAAAAGGGTATTCAAATGTGATCCTATCTTTCTCCTGTTTGAAACTGGCGTGGATGGACTTTGGTCTCTGAATAACCAGTCAGTGGTTGACTAATGAGGCCAAAGCAGTTGACCAGGAATCACAAAACTCCTCCTGTTGCAAGGTCTGGAGAAGTGAAATGTATTTAATGCTGAGTCCTCCTCCTGAAGGCTACCAGGGAAGGGCCACTTCCACCCACCCTGCTCCCTCCAGAAGTTTCCTGCTCCCTGCCAGGATCTCTCAAGTGTCCAGCACACATCCAAGAGGATTCCTCTGTCCATGCCCATCATCAGGGTCCTGCTCCTGGGACAGCAACTGGAGCTCCAGGAAGGAGAGATGTTCATCCTCATGAAGTTTGAAGCTCAGGACCAAAAAGCAGCCACTCAACTTCCCCCCACATAACTTGGGAGTAAAGCCCAGCACAGCCCCACACAACAACCAGCCAGGACACAACTTTCACTGAGGGACACAACTCCCAACAGCTCCACAACAACCCTCGGAGACCCAGACCTCACAGCAGGACAGCTGGAAGAGGAGCCTTGGGTCCTCTCCTGAGAAGCACCCCAAGAAAACCACTTTACAACACTTGAAGTGAATGTCCTGACCCTGCACAGCACGGTCAGCCTTGGTGCTGGTGGCTTGGGGACAACTTTGCAGAGCTTTGAAGGGTCAACCCCCCCCAAGAGCATCCGAGAAGATGCTCTGGCAGCTGGGACTGCATCCCCAGCATGCCCACAGAACCTTGCCACGGGCTTCTAACCAGGCTGGGGACAGGAGCCAAGCACAGGACCCGTGCTCTGGGATTCCAACTCCAGGGAAAAAAAGGAGATCTGGGCGGCTGGTCCTTTCCTGAGGGGGAAGGAGCTGCTTTGGGGGTGCTCTCTGAAGCCTCCTCCCCAGCACCTCAAAGCAGCTCTCCCCGTGCTCAGCAACCCGGCCTCTTTGGTATATTTAAGGAAGGGCCAGGAGGAATTCCAGGGATTTTTTTTTTTAGCAAGATAAACAGAACTCTTGACCTCTTCCATCAAAAAAAAAAAAAAAAAAAAAAAAAGGAAAAGAAAAAGCAGGAGCAGGCACTGGTTCCTGGTGGTGGGGACCAGGCTGGAGCCTGGGGCAGAGGGTTCTGCTGCTGCCAAGGGGGAAGGGAGACCAAAAGGGATCTTCCTCCTTCCTCACCAAACTTCTGCCACCAAAGAGCAGAGAAAGGGACCAGAGGAACCAAACAAAACTTGGTGGCCTCCAGGAGAACCTGGCAGTGACCCTGCCCTTACCCGAGGAGGGGGCACCCATCTCTTTCCCCCCCCTAAGGATGAGCTGACCCCAACGGAGCAGAGGAAAAAGCTGGGAAGGAACTTACTGCTGAAGAACGAGAGGTTCATTTCTGCCTCCTGGAGCCGGGCTCCATTTCAGGGCTCTTCTCCTGGACCTTCCCTTCGGCTGAGCCAGGGAGCAGGGCAGGAGGAGCCCTCTGCATCCCACCCCAACGAGCTCTCCTCCTGCTCCGACTGGATTCCCACCTCTCCTCCTCTCCCTTTTCCCCAGCTCCTTGGGCTTCTCCTTCCCCCCCTACCCTCGCCCAAGACCAGGAGCAGAACAATAGGTGAAAGTCGAGGGATATTTACTGACTGATAATCTCCCCACGTACTGCAGCCGCCTGTTTTCTCCCCTCTGATAAAGATTGCAGAGCCAACCACTTTCCCAGGACGCAGAGGGGGAGGATGGGGACTTGGGGGGTTGGATTATTATGATTTTATTTTAGATTTCTCTCCACCCCCTTTCCTCCCTTTGAAGCACTTACCATTCACCTGCTGAGGAGAGTAGGCTTCTGATCCTGAGTCTGGGGGAGAGTCAGGTAAAGTGCTGCAGAACCACAAGGAAAGAAAGGAATAATAATCATAATTAATAATAATGACAATCAATAATAACAATAATTAATAATAATGATAAATAAAAACACACAATAAAAAGGGAAATTAATTTTAAAGCAGTTTTTCAGCCCAAGCAATTGGTCCTGTTTGATGGCAGCATCTCCTTGTCACCCTGAGATGACAACCTGGGGACTGTCAGAGCTGTCACCCTCAGGGGTGGGGACAGACATTTGGCTGACCTGCCAAGGAGCTCAGCCCCACTGCTCAGCACCCTCACCCCTCCAGCTCAAAAAGCCAAAAAAGGGGAATTTCTTGCTGTCCCTGGAGGGAGACTCCACGCTTCTCCGTGGCCACCTGGGAGGCTCCAGGCTGGGATCTGGGATCTGCTCCATAACAGCAAAGGTTGGGACACCCATGGGATGGATTCTGCCTCCTGACCTCTACAAACCTGAGCACCACCACAGCTGCTGCCTGGATCTCCCCTGGATTTTACTCCAGCATCACAAGGAGCAGGATTTGGCCCTGACTGCAAGCAGATGAATGGGGTGAGCTTTCAGGTGACTTCTCCATGGCTTGGGGACAGCAGGATGGAGGACCAGCCCTAAGGTGTGTGGTGGCAGCATAGATGTGCTGCAGGGAAGCTGTTTTGCTCCTCTCTCCTTCTTTATTTTACCTGGAGCCAGCCCAGACTCCAGGCAGCTCTTCAGCCACCTCCAAAACACCTCCTCAGAAATTCCTTTGAATTCATTTTTCTTGTTTTCCATCAACAGGCAGCTGGAGCCTCCTGCATCTTCAGGGTAAAATTTCCACCCCCTTGGTGCACGAGGTTAAAGGATTTGCCTCTCTCAGACACTGGTTCTTCACTAGCAACATTTTGGAGACCAAGAGCCCCATCCACCCCATCTCCTGACTCCCTTCTTCCTCGTCACGAGTGGATTTTCGGGGAGGAACCTTTTCCATTCCCCCACCTTCCACCATCAGCTCCGTGGCTGCAAACCAAACCCAGCCCCACCAGTGCTGCTTGGCTGAAAGATGGCTCAAAAAAACCCCACAAAACCCCCGCACCAGGGGGGTGGTGTCACCTCTGCAACCCTTCTCCTGACAGCACCCACAACTACAGGACACCCACCAGCACCTTCCTGCACCAGAAGAGCCCAAAACTCAATAAATGGGTAAGTGGTACATGGCAGTAGATGGAGAGGGATGAGGTAGAGCCCTCAGCATACTCCCCTCAACCTCCACCTTTACTCGTGGCACCTCTCCACCATCCCCTTCCTCTGCTTGGGCTGGAGGATCCAGCACCAGCCACGTTTCCAGGCTCCTTGCCAGGCTGGCTGTGACTTCATACTTTATTTCCTCCGAGTTTAGCAGGGTTTATGCCTCAGTAAGCCAAGTTTTGGCCAACAAGATGAGGGCCTGAGAGAAATCAAGGGATCCTGGAGGCTGGGAAAAAGCCTTGGAGCAGAGAGATGGTGAGTGCAGAAGTCACAGAGGGAGGTGGTGTGGATGTGCCTGGTCCATGGGAAGGGTTTGTTGGTATCCAACACCTGTGACATTGTTCCTCCAAGAAAAGCCCAGCACAAAGGTGTAGGCATTCTGAAGAAATGCTGCCACCAAAGCTAACCCAGTTCATCTACACCCAAAGCAAGGTGTTCCACCATTATTAGCAAGCTCTGATCCTTACTCCTGACCCCTCAACACCCTGGAGAAAACCAAATGCATGCAGAAGAAAGGGACACACACACAAAAAAAAGAATATCAAGTCACAGATGCCCCTTCACAGCAAGTGAGAGCTTCCCAGTCTGGAATAAAAATGAGGGCTGGCTTTGCTTCACTTGTCTCTTGCTGGAAGATCTCTCCAAGTTCATCCAAAGGGCCAAAGCCATCCCAGTGGAGCTGCTTTATGGCTGATTTCTTTGTTCCATGTGCTGGAGGCTTCTCAGCCTGGGAATCCCTCCCTGGCAGCACCAGAGGACACAAGGCAGTGGAAGAAAAGCCAGAGAGGGGCTTGCAGAGATGAGCAGTCCTGAAGCCATCCTGACCTCCCCGACCTTCATATCCCCTCTCACCACTAGAGAAGGCAGAGAGATTGGCACCAGGGATGTGCTCCATAGATGGTTGGACCATGGCACAGCTCCTGGAGGATCCAATCAAATCCTTTGATTTTCATCTGTCCAGCTTCAGATCATCTCGTTTCACCCCCCTGGGACTTGGGAAGAGCAGCATGGAGCAGAGAGGCACATGGGGAGGAAGAGACCAGACATGTTCTTGCCATCTCCTGGCCATAAAGCTTTCTGTACAGCAGCTCCTACCCCAGAAATCTCTGCAGGACCTTCCTGGGGGTCCTCCATCCCCACCAAAGTGGTCTCTGTTTCTTCTCTTGAGTGATGTATCCACAAAATGAGGCCAAGAGAAGTAGATGTCTTTGCTTGACTTAGCTAATGGGATGGGCAGGGGAACGCCCCGGGGGCTGAATTTTGTCTTGGTTGAATTTACTCGGTGTCTTTCTCTTCTTAAAAAAAATAATCAAGTACAAAGATCCCAAAGTCTCCCATCATACTCCTGGAGATGTGCAGGATCTCCACCTCTCCCAGCACCTGCAGACACAGGGGATGTGACTGATGCTCTCAGCTCACAGCACACCAAGATCTCCCAAACCTGCCAGGAAACTGCAGGACCTCCACTCATCCCAAACCACCTCTCTGGGAAGCCAGACCAGAACCCAGCCTGAAATTGCCAGCACTGGAGGCACCGTGGGACAAAGGACACCAACCCTCCAGGTCCCCCCAGCCTGGAGGAACACTTGTCCCACCTTTTGCCCTTCTTCTGCCACCCCAACCCCACTTACCCAGGTGCGTAGGAGGCCTTGGGCTCGGATTTGATTGGAGGGACCACGTTGGTTAGGCAGTGGCCACCGAGGTAGCCCTTGGGTACCACCATGCCATTGTTGTTATTGCAGTTGAGGTGAGCACCGTAGTTGGGTCCACAAGGGTTGGCCAGGTGAGGAGCATGTCGGGTTGGGAGCTGGCTGCCCGAGGGAGGAAGGTGGAGGGAACCACTGGAAGAGGGGTTGGTGACATTGGTGATGGAGCTGGCAAGAGGCACGTTGATGGTGGCTGAGCTGGAGGGTTGGGGGTGTGCATAGCTGGCTGAAGCAGGGATGTCAGGGAAACAGCTGAGAGAGAGAAGGGGACAACCTCAGGAGAGGGACAGGCAGCTGACACCCAGGTATCTGGGGTGACAAAAAGGCCCCGGGTATCCCTCCCTTCTCCTCCCCAGCCACGGGGATGGATCCACTCGGGAGGAAAACCAGGCAGCATCGTGGTGGCACCAGCAGGAAGGTAGAGGGAGGAAGGTCAGGAAGCTGGGTTGGTGGGACTGAGGCAAAGCCAAGGGTGTAAAACCCCAGCTGTGGGAGGTGTAAAGGCCAGGAATACCACGGACACCAAGTTCCAAGGTTGGGAAGGCAGCAGGAGGCAGCAGGATCTGCTCACCAGGATCCTTGGGATTACAGAGTAGCCCAAGGAAGCCCCAAAGATCCTGCTCCCACCCCATGGTCCAGATCCCCCTGGCTGCTCTCTGGGTCTGCTCCCCTTTTGATGCCCACAGGGAGATTCTTTCCTTCCCTGCACTACGGATTTCCCATTCCACACTGACCTCCCCCTGCCTCCTTTCCCATGGATTAAATTGAGGAGAAGTCTTTTGTGGCACCCCCAGGAGGGGGAAGAGAGGGGACAGAAGAGATGGAGGAAATTCAGAGGCAAGGAGCCTGGAAGAGCCAGAAGGAATAACTGGGAATGAGGGACAGAGGAATAGCCAGGGTGGATGCTCATCTCTAAATGGTTTCTTAAACGATTTCCATGGTTCTTGAACCATCAAACCAGGGCTGGAGATGGCTCAGCATCTCTCCACAAAAAGCAAGAGAGAACACAGTTCCTGCTGAGGAGCAAGGGAAGCACTTACATGTCTGGGGAGTCCTCCTTGCTGATGTACTCTTCAAGGATGCTGGTGTCAATGTTAGATGGTTCCAGAGCTCCATTAATGTCGTGGCCTGGGGAGAGAAGGTGGAAGCATGAGAGGGACACGAAAGGACATTGCTTTGCAGGTCAGAAGCACCCCCAGACATCTGCAGAGTCAAAAAAACCCCAATCTGAGATGATCAGCAGATCCTTCAATTTAAAAACCATCACCTGTCCATACCCACCTGCATCTCAGGGTAAAAACCAGAGAGTGATGGGACAAGGCAGGGTGGTGACACTACCTAGGAAGGAGAGGATGGTCAGCAGCAATTTGGAAGCCAAGCTCTGGCTGTGGGACACATCAGGGGCCAGAAATCTGGGAAAAGCTCCAAGAGGGACTGATGGAGAGGGGCTCCTGTGCAGGCCCCAGGAGAGTGTTTTCCTGGCAGGAAGAAGGCTGTGAGCTCAGGGGAAAACTGGTTGCCTTCCCCTTGGACCTTTGCCTCCACAGAACCTCCTGGGATTTCTCCACCACTGCCAGGACAGCTCTGGATCAGCTCCTGACCCTGCAAGAACCCTCCCTCTCCTCCATGGGCAAGCAGTGGGCTTCCCTCTCCTTCCTCCTCCTCCTCCCCTCTTCTGGAGAAGCTGGCCCAGGTTTTGTTGACAAAAAGTGCTTGCTTTTAAAATTTTTTATATATATATTTATTTTTTTTTTTTTAAATCTGTCTCTCTGAAGTGGGAGCACACAGCCCTCCAGGCTCGGGGCCAAAGACACTGCCAAGAAAATGGAAGAGAAGATCCAATTCTTCCCGACCCACCACCACCTCCTCTTTCCCAAGCTCAGATCTCACTGGAAGACCCCTGTGCTTCCCCCTCCAAAGCACCACAGCCCTGGAGAAGACCCTGACCCTCAACCTCCCCATCACATTCTGGGGAGAGGGCAACCACTCAACCCTAAAACCCAGAAGGGGGTGTGTGAGGGGCTGGGGGGGTTTCAAGCCCACCCACCCCCCCAGCCAATTGCAAATCCCTTTTGTCCCAAGCAAAAGGGGCAGAAATAAATCCAGGCAGGAATTCTGGCAAACTGATGTGTCTGGATCCCTCCCCTTGGAAGCCTGGTGGCTAGGGAGGCAAAAACCTAGGTAGCCACCCACTTGGGGGGCTTCTAACCCCGTGGTGATGCTGCCCCATGGAAACTCCTGTTCCCAAGGTGGCAGGACGGGGAGGTGAGGAGAGGGCAGAGGTCCCCAGCTGTGTCAGCACCTGGGTTGTAGGGTTGTAAGTCCCAGAGCAGCACTGGGTGAGCCCTTTGTGCCAGCCACGTCCTCTCCTGAAGTCACAGTGATGTGGTGGCAACCATCCCCTTGTCCTGCTTGGAGTTACAGGGGACTGGAAAAGCTCCCTGGCACCCAGCACCCATGGGTGCTTGAGTGAGTGCCTTGCTCATCCCTGAGGAACCCCTTCTCCAAGCAGCCCCTTGCCAGCAGCTGAAACCCTTCAGCACTCCCTCCCTCTCTGCTGCCTCCCTCTTGGCCAAAGAGATGGAGCTACAAATCCCCCCAGGGGGTTGGCAAACCACAAAAGCTGTCAGAAAACTCGTCTTCATCGACCCAGGTTCAAAGAAGCCAAAAAAAAAAAAACCCAAAAAAGACATTTTTTTACTCAATTTTACTGCCTTTCCACAAGTCACTGAGCCTGGCCAAGAAAAATTCTCAAGTTGTCTCGAGCCCAGCCAGGTTTCCCTCCCACCTCCAAACTCCAGGAGCTTCTCCATGGGTGGAAAAGGAGGTCAAGACCTGCTTCAGAAAGGACAAGAGAGGTGTGCTGGCCTTTCCTATTTCTTTGCTACCTCCTCTTGGAAGTCACCTTCAGGAACCCTCAGCTGAGACCCAGGAGAAGGCTGAGATAAGGACCATGACGCAAGGGGTGGGTCAGCTCTGGAGCTGAGAGGTGATAACAGCCCTGATGGGGTCCAGCTGCTCGTGGGTGATGGGATGAGCCTGCCCACTACTTTAAAAAAAAAAAAAAAGCCAAAAAAAAAAAGCTTTTCTTCTGCTTGAGGACCCAGGAGTTTGCAGCAACGAGGGTGGAAACAGGGATGGGTAAGGTGGTGAGTCTGGCTGGCAAACCTGCCCCAGGAATGTCCCACCAGCTGTGGGGCTCTTACCAAAAGCCAGCTTAGGTGATTAATTAAAAGCTCCAGAGAGTCACGAGCTCCAAAACCCCAGGAACAAACCTTCCCCCCCCCTCCACAGTGGGGATTAATGGGAAGCAGGGAGCCCCGGAGGATGGGGACCACGGAATTCAGCAGCTTCTAACACACTGACCTCCCTGTTTGGACAGGGAGACTCCTCAGGGCAAACCCTTCCAGGACAAGCTTCCATTTCCCACCTCCTTCAAGTCTCCTGCAAAGAAGTTCCCACACCTCCCAGCTCCCTGGGTCCTGTCCTCCTCTTGGCCCCTTCATCACCACCCTGCTCTCTCCCCCTCCATCCTTCTACCCCCTCCCTTGCAAAAGGGTTAAGGAGAACCCCCCAAAAAGCCAACTTTGCCTGCAGAACAAACTGTGAAAACCACAGCACCCTCCTCGCCAGCAGAGCTGGGTGAGCAGAGGCCCCTGGACGTGTGGGAATGTCAGGAATCCCAATGTTTGGACTGCTTTTCTCTGCCTTCCCCCAAACCTCCAAAGGCGTCCCCCACCCCGCCGTCTCCTCCTTGCTCCCACCTCTCTGGGGGGGGGTGGGGGTGTCCCACCAGCCCATCCCCTCCTGGGGAACATCTTCTGGGCTCTTCTTTGCTCCCCCATCCTGGTTTTAGGCACCCCAAGACGTGGCCTTGGGGCTCTGAAAGAGTTAAGAGCTTCTGTCATCCCCCCCCTCTCCCCCAAGTCATCATATTTACAGGTCTGAGAGATTAAAACCAGAATTTACCTCGAGTGATAGGCTGATAAGTTTATGGTATTTCTATTTATAACAGCCCCTCCTCTCCACCCAAGCCCCCTTCCTCCCCCCCAATTCTTGCTCTGTTGCCTGTCTTCTAATCACCCCTAATCCTGCCTGGGTCACCTGGGGGTGGGAGGAAGGGAGAGAGCTGAAGAACTTCATCCTGGGATCTACTAACAAGAACCAGATGTGGGCAGCTGGGCATGACAACAAGGTCAACCCTTTCCAAGGGCTGGGGAACATCAGCCCAGGGTTGGGGGGACACCAGTGATGAGGAGGAGGAGGAGGAAAAGAAGAGGCTGTGCCAAGCCCGGAGCCTCCTCATGGCAGTCAAGGTCCAGGAGGGTGAATTTTAATTCTGGGCTCCACCACAACTTGCCCTGGAAGTCCATCTCCTTCTCCAAACCCCTTGCCTGAAGTGCAGGAGATGTCACTGGCTGGAGTGCTGCCCCGTGGTCACTTCAGAGGTGACAAAGAGTCCTCCAGGGGCAGCCAAGCCTTCTGCTCCATTGCCAAAAAATCTCTGGTCCCCAGGACTTTGGAGGAACGTGGCCTTCAAGCCAAGCAGAGGAGCAGGAGGTGGTGGCACTGGCTCTTTGCTTGGAAATCCTTGACCTACAGATGGCTGCGTCCAAACCTTCACCTGAAAAGTGGTGCCAAGGGTGGGTGGCTTCCTGGTGGCCAAGGAGTCCTTGGGGATGGCACAGCAGATGTGGACACAGTGCTGGAGAGGCTACAGCTTTTGGGATGGTCCTTCAGCCCAAACACCTCTGTTGGGTGCTCTCCTGACATGAAGCAGGATGCTTCTGGGGAAACTGAGGCACAGACCGCCGCCAAGCAAGGAGGGAATAACAAAATGTCCAGGGGGTGCATGGAGCAGGAGGCTCCAGGAGCTCCTGGCTGATGGTCCCACACTGCCATGGTCCCTCTCCCAGTAGCTCTCCAGCTTGCACTGGAGTGTTGGTGGGATCATGGATGAGCAGAAGAAACAAAATCAACCTCAGCCAACACCATCGGGTACCACGGCCCAGCAGCCATTCCATTCCATTCCTTTCCCTTCCCTTCCCTTCCCTCTCCTATGAAGTTCCAGACTGAAAAAATTGAGGTTATTCAGTCTGGAAAGGAGAAGGCTCCAAGGAGACCTTATTGGAGCCTTCCAGTATCTGAAGGGAGCTACAAAAATCTGCTGAGGGACTTTTTAGGAGGTTGGGTTGTGATAAAAACCTCCAGGGATGGAGAATCCACCCCCTCCCTGGGCAGCCCTTTTTAGTGCCTGATCACCCTCTCTGGAAGGAATTTTTTCCTAATATCCAACCTAAACCTATCCAACCTAGGCTGGATATTAGGAAAAACTTAAGAGCCCATGTCCTCTTGTCCCCCTGGTATCTGCCTAGGAGAAGAGACCACGTCCCCTCCAGCCCTGAGCTGCTCCCAGGGTACAGAGCAGGGGGGGGCCTCGACCCCACAGCCTCTGCCTCCCCCCTCAGATCCCAAACCCAGCATTCCTCTCTAATTAATGCTCTTTATTACCTGCCTGGAACGATAACCACTCACTCCCAGCAGAAGTGGTTCCTGTAACCCGAGTGGGACACCAAACCAGACACCCAACCCCCCAGACAGATCTCAGGACCACCCCAGAGTGAAGCCCAAGGAGCTGGAAGGGGGCCCCGAGCCCTTCCCTTCCCTTCCCTAACTCCTCCATCATCTGCTCTGCCTCCAGCCCCTCCAGGACACCCCCCAAGAGCTGCCAAAGTGGAGGAAACTTCTTTTTGGGGTCAACTTGACTTCAGGTGGTGCTTGGGGCCATGGTTTAGAGTTGGGTGATCAGGAATAGGGTAACAGGGGTAGGGAAAGGTTCCCATGATCTTCAAGGTCTTTTCCAGCCTGAGCAATTCTAGGATTCAATGATCTTCACTGGAGCTGAGGCTGATGGAGCTCCACCAGCTCCTTACTCCCTCCTGAATCCTACCCTCGAGCAGTTTCATTCCCACCAGGACACCCCTGCATAGACAGCACCTTCCCCTCCCCACCCCAAAGTGCAGGATTGTCCCAGAGGGTGCAGCCACCACCCTGTGTCCCATTGGGGGGACATCCCCGTGCCAGCCCATCACCAAGGACATCCCCAGAGCCACGGGGCAGCTCCTGCATCCCCTGGAGCAGAAGATCCAAGCTCTGAAGTCACATTGCTGAGAGGAGAAAGGATCCCAGGGGGGGGGCTGCAGAGAAAGTGCTGCATCAGGAATGGAGATGTGGGACCTGGGGGGGGGGGGGTGTTGAATCAAGCCCCCAGATTTATCAAAGTGAGGAAAAAGCATTTCAGGGTCTCCAGTGGCCAGAAAGATCCTGGAGCAACAACCTGGTGATGAACCTGGTAGGAGGTACAAGCAACCCATCACCCCCAGAGTCAGTAGCATCCATGTCTCCTGGAAAGCTCCTGGGGCTCTCACACAGCCCCATAACTCCCCACAGAAAAGAAATTGATCTGACAGAAGGGCCTTGGGATTCCCTAAGCCTTTAACTGGGGTTCCCTAAGCCTTTAACTGGGGTTCCCAGCTCCACCTTCACCCCTGTACCTGCTGGAGGTGTTGCTATTCCTGACAAACCAGGAGGAATGGGACACCCCCCAGTCTATCCCTCTCCCAGTGTACAAAGAGAATTCTGACGCCCTCTCTCCATCTCCCAGACTTAGGGGAGGACCAGGTGTGTGGTCGGAGATTCTCCAAGACAAAAAAGGAGCCCATCCCTGGAAATGGGGAAATTCCCATCACTTTGGAAGGTAATTCCTCCAGCCCCTCCAGGATGGAGCTGCCAAAGTGGAGACTTCTGCTTGGGGTCAATTTGACTTCAGGTGGTGCTTGGGACCATGGGTTAGAGGTGGGTGATCAGGAATAAGGAAACAGGGATAGGGAAACAGGGATAGGGAAAACTCTCCATGATCTTCAAGGTCTTTTCCAGCCTGAGCAATTCTAGGATTCCAAGATCCTCACTTGAGCTGAGGCTGATGGAAACCATCCCGCTGGGTGGAAACCATCCCTGTGAGAACAGAAGAGGTGACAATGCCCTGTCCTCCCCTCCCAAACCTTCCTGAGCCTTCCTCTTTCTTCTCCCTCTTTCCCACCACCACCACCACCACCTTCTCCTCCTCTTCCAGCCCCTCTAAAATTTCCCCACCTCCCCTCCCCGTGCCGTTCTCTCTCCGGACCCTCCCGAATCCTTTTCTCCTTCCTCTTCTCCACCCTCGTCCTGTCCTCTCCCCCCCACCCTTGGCCAGCTGTGAACCTTGGCATGGATAGAGCCATTGTCCTCGGGGCATGGGGACCGAGGAGGAGGAGGGGAAGGTGTGAGAGGGGACACAGTGGAGCATTTGTGTGTGTCCCCGCAGCCCTCAATGCCCTTCTTGTCCATTCATGGGCACTAAGATGGCAGGAACAGCAGCACCCACACAAGAGTGGCCATTTGGAGGGCTCCAAGGTGCCTGCCCAAGGGGGGGGAACCATTGCCCTGTTTGTTTGGAGCCCCGTGGAGGCAAAGACAACGCCTTTCTCTCCCTCTCCCCAGACCTAGGGTGTTGGAAAAGGGAGAGCACGACCAGGGAAGGCCATTTGGGGCTTCTGGAGTTTGGGATCAACAGAGAGGCTCTGCCACCCTCACACCTCCGTTCCCCACCCCTGGAGGGAGATGGGAATGGGGAGAAGTTTTTTGGCACAGCCTCCAGGTCCTTTCTCCTTCAGGCTGCTGGGTTCTCCTGACCTGAGGCTGAGGAGCACCTTGCTCCCAGCTCCTTCACCCACAGCAGCCACCCTGTTGTGAGTGGGCTGAAGTTAAAGACAGGAAAAAAACACAAAAAAAGAAGAAAAGAAGAAAAAAAGAAAAAAAGAAAAAAGGAAAAAAGAAAAATGAATAAAGGAAAAAAAGAACAAAAGAAAAAAAAAAGAAGAAAAGAAAAAAGAAAAAGAGGAAAAAAAAAAGAAGAAAAGAAAAAAGAAAGAAAAAAAGAAAAAAAGAAAAAAAAGGAAAAAAAGAAAAAAAAAAGGAAAAAAGGAAAAGGATAAAAGGAAAAAAAAGAAAAAAAGAAAAAAAGAAAAAAGAAAAAAAGAAAAAAGAAAGAAAGAAAAAAGAAAGAAAGAAAGGAAGAAAAAAAGAAAAAAAGAAAAAAAGAAAAAAAGAAAAAAAGAAAAAAGAAAAAAGAAAAAAAGAAAAAAAGAAAAAAAGAAAAAAAGAAAAAAAGAAAAAAAGAAAAAAAAAATAAAAAAAGAGAAAAAGAAAAAAAGAAGAGACCTAAACTGCTGCTCTAGGACAAAACCCTCCTCTCTGCAGCCCACTGAGCAAAAGTTTTTGGGGGGACAGGAGTGAGCTTTTCCTAGAAGGTGACATCTCCATGTGGATGAGCTCCCTGTCACCATGGTGGCAGTGAAGGTCCAGCACAGCTCTTTCCCCTGTCTGCATAAAGAGTGTGAATTATTATCAGCACTATAAGAAAAAAAAAATATTTACCACCAGCTACCTACCAGCACGAAGCAGAAACTGAGACTCAGCTGCCAGAGCTTTGCCATGCTCAGTGATGACCAGAAGAAAGAAAGACTCAGAGGAGCCCAGGGACTTGACAAAGCTGATGGCAGAGGGATGTCACCACTGCTCTGCTACTACAGTTGCCTCAGGGCCACCAAAACTGTCAGGCTTGTGGCTCCTGGAGAGGGTTTTAGGAAACTCAAGAGCTCCAGGACCCACTTTAGAGGCCACTTTCAGCCTCCTGCACCAGGCACACGGGGGACTCAGGACTACTTGGAGCTGAGCTGTCTTCTCCTGGAAACTCCCCGGCACAAAAACAAACCTTAGGCAGGAAGATTAATAATCAAAGAGCTACAGAATCCAAACCTACAGGCAGCCAAGCATCTCCTGGAACACCATGTCCAGAGCAGGAGTCTCCTTCCCCTCCCTTCTAACTGGGAGGCAACAAGGTCTCTCCTGTCCGCTTTGGACAACCTCCAGAAGGATTTATCTCACCAGGCCTCTTGCCAGGGCTTGGCAGGGCCATCACTACTTTTGTGCAACCAACACTGAGCTCCCCCAAGACGGAAGCATCAGGTTTGGGGGCTTTTTCCTTCTCCTCACCCAGCTGGGACCTGCAAACACCGAGAGCTTTGCTCTCCGCGCTACACCGCGACAGCGTTTGCTCCAGAACTGACTCCTGCAAAAACAAACAAACAAAAAAATAGCACAAAAGGCACCAAGAGCTTCTTAATTCCTTGGGTTTCCTCCACCAGGGCTGCAGCGAACTTTCCCTTTCCTCTGCCACACAAACCTCCCAAGATTTTTTGACAAGGCCGTGGAGTGAGGGGACAAGAGGGAATGTTTTGAACTGGAAGAGGAGAGATTTAGATGGAATGGAGGAAGGAATTCTTCACCTTCAAGGTGGCGAGACCCTGGAATGGGCTGGCCAAGGAATTTGTGGCTGCCCCATCCCTGGCAGTGTCTCAGCCCAGGTTGGATGGGGCTTGGAGCTCCCTGGGCTGGTGGGAGGGGTCCCTGACCATGGCAGGGGGGTTGGAACTGGGTGACCCTGAAGGTCCCACCAACCCAAACCATTCCATGTTTCTAAGGTCCAAGGGCACCTCCCAGGATCAAAGAGTGGAGCAACACAACCACATGAAGTGGCCCAACCAAGCACACAAGTACAGGACAGACATTGCCTTCCCCAGGGAGGAACCAGGGAAGGAGATCCAACACATCCTACTTGAGTGCTCCAAGCCTTACCTGGGAGCATTGGAGTTGGGTAAATGGTCCAGGGAGAATCCAGGGAGAATCCTACTGCTCATGGCACTTGGCTCTGCTCAGGGTGCCCTGCTTGGGCTCCTCAAAGGGATGGACCAAAGGGCACAGAGGACACTGTTCCTCTCTGATTTCATCCATTTTCATTCAATACCAAAGCCAGAGGACACATCTCCCAGAGAGATAATCCCCAAGGGAGAGGCCACCCTGAAACATTTCCACCCTTTGCTTCCTCATCTTAATTTGCACGCTGCATCTCCATGGCCTGAACACCCAAACTCGAGAGCCCTCTGCTCCAAAGCAAGCTGCTTTTCAACAAGGTGTTGGTGCTCCAGCTCTGGCACCTTCACTCTTCACCTTCTCCTGAGCTAAGCTGAGCTTCTCGAGCCCCCCACGATAAAAAACAAGTAATGACAAAATTCAAAGCATTCTTTAAAACCCCCAAACCTTAGGGAATATTGCCATGCTGGTGGCTTCCATACAGACTTTGAGGCTGAAACTGAGGTTTCTTTCTTCTAAGAAAAAAAAAAAAAAAAAAAAAGAAAAAAAATGTGTTGTTTGCATTTTCTGACTAACTGAGCTGTCTCCTGCACCGGAACACTTCCTGCAGCAGGGATTTAGCAAACAGTTCCCAGACAATACAAACCCAGATACCAAACGTGCTGCTTGGATCCCATCCACCCTGCAAGCTCTCTCTGTGTGTTCTGGGTCTCACTTCAAAGCAGGGTGCTGTCTGGAGAGGTGCAACCCAGGAGAGAGGGTGCCTGGCACGCTGGGTGGGGGGGGAGAAGATGAGGAGGTCACTTGGGGGTTCAGGGAGGTGGGAGAACATCACTGCAGGTGTTCCCCCAGCTCCCCAGGTTCTTGGTGGCCCCTCCAGGTATGAGACACGTGGAGGCAAATGCTGGGACTGAAATAAGTGTGAGATGATAAGTGTGAGATGTCCCCAAAGTGAGATAAAGCTCAAGGCAGCACTGCCCGAGAGGCACAAGGGATGGGTGATGACCACCAGGAAAACTTCTCCTAGAGGACTCAGATCACAGCATCCTACAATGGGTTGGGTTGGAAGGGACCTTAAAGCCCCCCCAGTGCCACCCCCCTGTCATGGGCAGGGACCCCTCCCACCAGCCCAGGGGGCTCCAAGCCCCATCCCAACCTTCAACACCCCCAGGGATGGATGGGGCAGCCACAGCTTCTGGGGGCACCCTGGGGCTCAGCACCCTCACCCCAAAGAATTTCACCCTAATGTTCAGCCTCACTCTCCTCTCTTCCACTTTCAATCCATTTCCTCTCATTCCATCCCTCCATTATCCCAAGTCCCTCCCCAGCTTTCCTGCAGCCCCTTCAGGCACTGGGAGATGCTCTGAGGTCTCCCTGGATCCTTCTCTTCTCCATTCCTGACCAACCCCAACTCTCTCAACCCCAATCCAGTCTGGTTCCATCCCTCCCAGTATCTCCATGGCCTCTTCTGGGCTCACTCCAAGAGCTCCAGCAGCATGAAGAAGGTGAAGGATCTCCAAAGTAAATCCAGAGCCCTCTCCTGGTACCTGGCCAGGGCAGCCCTTTGGGAGCCATCCCTTCCCTCTGCTCCCTCTGTCCCCTTCCAGCACAGAGGACACCAGGCAGGAGGTTCTGCTGCTTCCCAAGCTCCTTCCAGCCCAGCAGAGCTCCTGGGCTGCTGGGTTAAAGCACTGTGGAAGTCCTCAGCAAACAAATCTGTCCCCCTGCCAGCCAGAACTGGGACAAAGAGCTGAGTTATGAAGGAAGAGTGAGAAGGCAAGGAAATGACACAAATTGGATGAGTCATTAGATCAATAGATTAAAAGACCTCTTAGAGCCTTCTGTCCAGGCAGGCATAAGGTCATTCATTCCCAGCTCCCTCCTTGGGGCTCTGCCTCGTGTCTTTGGACTTGCAGCCCTTCAGCTCAGGAGATGATGCTGCAGCCCCACAGCTCCTCCAAGGGCTCCTCAGAGCCCCAGCTCAATACTCCCTTTCCCATCTCCATTCCCTCTCCATGCCCCTGCTGCTAAAACACCACAAGGATGCCACAGCTGGGCCATTCACTGCCTTCTAACCTCAGCTCCTCCTGCCCTGACATCATTTAGCAGCATTTAAGGAGCTTTACAAAAGTTCCTGTCTGCTCATTAGGGTAAGAAATAGGAATATTAACATCACTGCTCACCAGCTCTGGGAAACGATAAAGGATTCTGCTCAAAGAGATGCTCCAGGAGCAATTCTACCTCTCAGATATCTCAGAAACCCTTCCCAGCTGGAGAGCCCCCAGAGGCAGCATCTCAATGGACCCAAGAAGCTCAGAGAACCCAAACTTCCTCAGCAAGGAACAGAATCATTTATGGTTGGGAAAGACCTCCAGGACCATCAGATCCAACTGCCAACCCAACACCACCATGCCCACAAAAACTATGGCCTGAAATTCCATGTCTACAGGTTTTCTGGTCCCCCCCAGGGATGGTCACTGCCACCACTGCCCTGGAAAACCCCAACCAGGGCTCAGCTCCACCTGCAGCTTCCCTTTGGGCCATGTTTTCCTCTTTCTTTACCCCCACCATAGTTCAGCAATCATCCCAAAAGAGTTCTGCTATCAAAACCCATTCCCAGGACATCACTGCAGCTCCACAAATCAACCAGGACCACCTGCTAATTGACTTCTGGGCTTTTCTTGGAAACTTCTGTAGTTGTTATTTGGGTTTTTTGTTGTTGTTGTTTCTTTGTGGTTTTTTGGGGGGTTTTGTTTTGTTTTGTTTTTAAACTTACTGCAGAAGCAACCAAATAACTGACAATTTCTGACAATCCACACTGAGTCTCTTTGACTTCTCCTGTCCTCAGAGGAGTCCTCAGCTCACAGAGACTCTCAGGGCAAAGACTGACCAGTTTCTCCCAGTACAGCAGGAAATATTCCTTCCTCTAAAAGCCCCAAATCAGAGCTATGGGGTTTTGCTTCGCTTTTTTTTTTTAACAGCTGAACCACAAACCCACAACCACACATAATGGGAAGCCCCAAGGTTCTCCTGGCAAAGCCAGGATGTTAACCTCAATCTCACAAATAAATTCTCAGTGGCAATAATATTAAAACCACCAAAACTTGTGATTCCTCCCCAGTTTCAGCTGGAGGTTGTGTTGCTCTATGCTGTGACATGGGTCAGGCTAGAAGATTGAGTTCCTTCTGAGCTGGAACTCAGTTAAGCACCTTTATTTTAAGAAAGGATCCTGTCCAAGCAGGGAAAAACAGGGGAATTCTAACATAAAATCTACTGGGCCTTTATTTCTAGGAAGAAACAAAAGAGTAGCAGACAGGGGTAGGAACAGAGAGGAGAGGTGAGTTTGTGTTCATTTGTGCTGCTGGATTTATTGAGTGCTAAATAGAAAAAATAAAATAAAATAAAAAAGATTCAAGGTGTCTCTCTTGCCTTGACAAAAGCCCTAAACCAACAAACCCCACCCTGAACCATTTGAACAACAAAGCAGAGACAATTTCTCCAAAACCTGGGGCAAAACCAGAGACCCCCAAAAGTCTCCTTCAGGCAGTGACCATCTCCAGGGAGCAACCTCCATTCCTAAAATTCCTGTTCCTGTTTCCCTTTCCTCCTCTGGGTTGGGCTCTGGCTGAGCAACCTACACCTTAAATACAAACCAAGGACACATCAGCCCAACTTCCAGCATCCCATCCCTATAATCCACTCCTCACAGCTCACACTCAGTCTGCTTTGGTTTCCAAAACTCCAGAGGAAAGGCTTTAAACAAAACCCAAGGTTTCCAAAGCCAAACTTGGCCCCAGGTCATGTTGACCTCCAAATTTCTGCCTTAAACTGAAACTAAGAAAGCTGTGCTGAAATTTCATGGTGAAAATTCCATTAAAAAATCCCATCAGTGATCATCCATCATCCACATGTGGCTGTCACAGCCACAATCCCTGTGCCTAAAAGCAGAGGAGTAGGAAAGGTCCCTACCCTGCTGTTCCACAATCCCATCCTGGTGGGACTGGGCTGACTTTGGGTCAGTTCCACCCAAACCCCTTCCCACCAGCACCACCTCCAGCACCCAAACTTCTCATCCTGTGAAGCCCCTGCCCAGCCTGGAGGTCCCTCAGTTGCTGCTCCTTGGGTCCCTTCAGCCCCTCAGCAGCAGCCAGATGAGTTTTCAGACATTATTTATTACCAGATGAGTTTTCAGACATCATTTATTTCCTTTTTCTTTCTCTTCTCTCTGTTGCCCCCCTGTCCTGCATGGGAAAACTCACCCCAATCCACCTCTCAACTCCAAGCACCCCTTTTTCCAAAGCCTGACTCAAACCAGACAGGAGGGAGGGGGGATGGACACAAACCCTCCTACTCCTCCCTACCCAAAACTTCTTCTCAACCATGGATTTTGATGAGACCTCATCAGGGAAAAACCCATTTCTGTTCTTATACCCAGCACTGATCATATTATCAGCAAGCAGCCAGCCACAAAGTTGCTCAGTGGCTCTTCCAACACAAAATTTTGAAATTTTGCTTCACTTAAGCAGGTGTTTCACTTCCAATAAAGTCAAACCCCACTTTTTTTTAGTGCTTTCTGCAATCGATGGCCATAACCACCCCTTGTCATAACAGAAGAGATCAAGCCAAGACCAAGCAGGCTGAGAACTTGGTTGGGTTCTCATTTACCCAGATTTCCAGCACCCACCTGGAACCAACTAAGCCAATCTTCACATTCCAGATTAAGTTTAAGGGGCACCCACCTAAATTACCCCCCCAAACAAGAGCAGATGAGCATGGGTTGTGGTCCTTGCCATCAAAGCAGACACAAAGCTTGCAGCAATCAGGTTTCTTTGGGAACCCCTACCTCTGTCTTCCACAAATCCTGTCCCATGCCCACCCCCAGCTTGTCTCCTCCCCACCAATTACTATCAGAGAGTCAGAGATTGACAGAATCATAGAATAATTTGGGTTGGAAGGGACCTCTAAGGGTCATTATTCCATCTTCTCCTTGGGGAAGGAAGCCAGATGGATTTGGTGAGCCTCCTGAGATAACACCCTGCTGCAATGCTGGGATGAGAAAGAAAGGCTCAGCAGAAAAAGAAAAATGAAATAAAACTAAGCCACCAAAAATTCCTTTTAATACTGTGTTGTTTCTTTTGTTTTTTTGAGAGACCTCACCCAGGCTGGCTGAGAGCTGCACTCCCTTTCTGCTCTTTATTTGCTTCTGGTCCCACCCCAGATGCAGCTCTGTGATCACAGCCCCACTTTTGGTTGTGTTTTGCTCTTTTTTTCCCTTTTCCTACTGAAGCACTTTGCCATCACTGGGGGCATAATTCAGCCCAACTCCTGCAATCCACTGCAAACCAAAAAAAAAAAAAAAAAAAAAAGATGGAGAGAGCAAAAGGGAACAGGGATGGAGAAGAGTGGGGGGGAAAAGAAGGAAATAAACCCAGTGAGGCTGAAGGAAACTTGAACCTCTGCAGAGGTTGATGCCAGCTTTGCTCTGCCCAAGCCACTTTGTCACAGCAGCTGGGGTGGGAAAGAGGAGCTGATGCTGGGCTGCAGCAGAGGGAATGATGGCATTCCCAGGAATGCTCCCCCAGCTTCCCCCAAACCTCTGCTCTCAAATCGTAGAATATCCGAATGATTTGAGTTGGAATGGACCTTCCAAACCATCCAGTTCCAACCCCCTGCCATGGGCAGGGACCCCTCCCACCAGCCCAGGGGGCTCCAAGCCCCATCCCAACCTTCAACACCTCCAGGGATGGATGGGGCAGCCACAGCTTCTGGGGACAACCTGGGGCTCAGCACCCTCACCCCAAAGAATTTCCTCCTCGTGTCCATCCTCGATCTCCCCTCTGCCACTTTAAAACCATCCCCCTCCTTGCCCTATTTCTCCAGGCCCTTCTAAAAAGGATCTGAGCACCCCAAGGCTCAGTTTTCCCACCAGCCTTCCCCCCCACTACCCCAAAAGTCAGCGAACCCCCCAAGTTTCCACTTTTATCCCACAACAATTGGCAGAGAGAGCCCCAGCCCCCCAGCTCCTCCTTGTTCCCTCAAAAGAGACAAAGTCCAACGAGATAAGAGGCGGATGGAGCCTGAGGATCCCATTCCCTTTTCCCTCAGGAAGGAAACCTCTCATTTCCAAAACACCTTTGAACGTGCTGGAAGACACTGGGGAGCACAAGGGTTGACTGAAGTGTCACCAAAGCGGACAGAAGCTCTCCTCTGTCCCAGAAATGGCCCTGATGGCTGAAGGAAGGTCTGAAGGATAAGCACGGGTGTGCCAAAGTGTGCCAGCCAGCAGGAATAAAAGGGTCCATCCAGGAAACCCTAAGTGGGAGTCAGCAGATAGCCAGGTGTGCTGACCAATCCCTCCTAGGAGCATCCTTTCTCCCTCCACAGCACCTGTACCTCTTTCCTTGGATTCTGACACAGTCTCATCCCTCTCCATCCATCCCCATCTGCCTGCCAAGCACCAGAGGAGACCACGGGCTGGGTTCTCAGCACATGGGAAGGGGATCCAGGCAAGCACCAGCTGCAGCCCCAAAGCCCCAAGCTTGTGGTGGTTGTGGCTCTGCTCAGAGCTGCTCCCCCATCCTCCTGCAAGGCAGAGGGTGGTTAATCATTCCTCAGCCACCCTGAGCTTCCCCAGGCTCTTATCAGAGAGGACAAAGTCCAAGTCCAATCAACAACAGGACTGGAAAGAGGGAAGGGGTTACCCAGCAAGCTCTGCTGGAGCAACATCATCCCCAGGCAGGGAAATCCCTGGGATCCATGGGAGAGATGCTCAGATGGGGTCCAGACACCTGCAACACTCCTGGGCCCCAAGGGTTTGTTGGCCACAGCTCCCATCTCCAGCTCACTCAGACCTGGGGTCCAGCAGGAGGAATCCCCAAGGTCCCAACCAGAAGAGGAGAAGTGCAGCAGGGTCCCATCTCCCTCCTTTCTTTGAAAGGCTTTGCAAGGGGTGAGAAGGCAAAAAGACCACCACTGAACTGAGACAGGAGATGGAAAAGCCTTGGGGAGAGCAAATTCCCACCACCCAGGGAGGAATACACTTCTCCAGACCATGCCCAGCTGTCTCAGACCATGCCCAGCTCTCCCAGACCATGCCCAGCTCTCTCCAGACCATTCCCAGCTCTCTCCAGACCATTCCCAGCTCTTTCCAGACCATTCCCAGCTCTCTCCAGGCTCACCATGTCCAGGAGCCATTCCATTCCACAGTTATTACCACCAGTGACAATGACAGCTGGGATGTCCCTGGCCCCAGAAGACCCAGCTTAGGGAATGTTTTGCTTTCTCCAGCCCCTCAGGAAGTCTCCCTCTTGCCCAGCATCTCCTTCCCATCCCCAGGTTGGCACCAGCCCTTGGCCAACCCCAGCCCAAGGTGTGGGAGCAGCAGGGATCAGCCAGACCTGAGTCACCAAGGTTCCCATTCCCCATCAGCTCACACCTCCAGCCCAACTCTCTTCTGATCTTGCTCCTTCCTAAACCTCCTCCAGACCCCTTCTCCTGGTCCGTGGCTCCCAGGGCTCCCAGGACACCAACCTGTGGCAGACACATTAACCAGGACAGGGGCAAATTGTCTCTGTCCCCCAGGAGCCTCTGCAGGGGTGTGCTCACCCCTCTCCTCCTGAATCCCAACCCTCTCCTTACTTATCAGAGCTCTGAAGGGATCCACCCTCCCACAAAGAGCTCCCTGGCTTTCCTCCAGCTGGATGCCTCCTCTCCTTCATCCATCCAGGGGTGGAAAAAAAAAAAAAAAGGGGGCTGGGGAAACTGAGGCAGATCCCAGAGAAGTTTCAGCACAGCCAAGAAGAGGAGGCTGGAAGCAGCAGATTGTTCTGCACCAGCCTTGCCCTGAGGAGCAGAAGAAGACAATTCCTTTGGCTGAAGATCCTGGGAACCTTCTCCTGCTGGGATGGAGGTGGCAGCTTCTCCCTGTGCCCAGCAGTGACCCAAGGGAATCTTCTTCTCCCTTCCCTCCTCTTCTTAAGCCCCAGGATGGAGTTGGGTTCCCCAGCAGCCCCCCGTTCCCTGCTCCTGCTGAGGGAAGGGATGGGCAGGGGAAGCCCAAAGGAGATGAGGAGGAGGAAAGCATCAGTCTGGGAGGTGATGGAGAGGCAGGGGGGAAAGGCAAGCAGGGCTCTGGAAGGGTTGAAGCATCTGTTGGGGTTACCTGCTGGGATCCAGTGCATCCTGAGCATGGTGAGAGCAGATGTCAAGCTCCTGCCGTGTCCCTCCTCTCCCCCTCTCCCATCCTGCTCCCTGGCTCAGCTCCTCTGGGTCCCCAGGGCCTTTTCTGTTCCCTGGGGGAAAAGTGGGAGGGCCAGGGGGGAGGCTGGGAGGCTGCTGCTGCTGCTCCTTGGGCTTTGGGTTCACCAGGGGATTACTGGGAGGGATGGTCATGTGTTTGGGCTGTACCAGGTTCCCCAGGACCATCCTGTCACGGGCTCCCTCCTTCCAGCAAAGCACTGCACACACAAAGCCTCTTACTCACCCTCCTGGCACCAGGAGAGACTGTCACCCACCCCTGCAAAACCACCCCCTCCCCAGCTCCTGGAGCCAGGGATGGCCACAAAGTGAAGATCCCACAGAGATTCTCCCAACTTTTCCTCCTCCCCAGCACAAAAACCTCTCCAGCAGGGGCAGAGCTTGAGGATGCATTTGGGGGATGCAGAGATGTAAAGGTCAGGTTGGGCAGGGGGTGTGAAGCCCAACTCCCCAAAAAGCCATTTTTCCATAAAATTCCAAGGCAGCAGAAGCTCTGATCTGCTGTAACCCCATCCCTATGGTGAGCTCAGGTACCTAAAAACATCCCTGGGGTCAACTGTCCCGGGCTGTGGGTGGCTCCTGCCTGCACCACGATGGCCACCACAGCCTCTGCTCTGGAAGCCCTGGGGCTCCTGTCCCTCTGTCCCTTCTGCTCTGTGTTTCCAGCCTCAAGAAACCCCAGGAATCCTCCCTGCACCTCTCAAGCAACCAGAGAGGACTCCAAAGCAGTCCCTTGTTTCTCTGTGACTCTTTTTTTCTTCCCAATCCTCCAACCTTCTGCCTGGCAGAAAGTGAAATAGGTCCCCAGGGTACAGAGAGTTTTAATTTAGAGATGGGGTCACCAGGACTGCCTGGGAGCCCTGGGATGGTTCCCTCCACCAGGAGAGACACCACTAGTCCTCTTCCCTTAAGCTCACAACTTTCCTGGTTTACATCAATCAAAGTTCCACCACCAGTGATGTTCTCCACCACCAAGCCCTCCTGCAGACACAGAGACCCAACCTTGGTGGCCCTGGGTGCTGGACACGATGAAAACCCAAGGGTTGTCTTCAGCTCTGCTATTATTTTATATCTCTGCTATTATTTTATATCTCTTCACCCAGGGAAAACGTGGCAACAACCCAGGTGACTTCAAGCAGAGCTGCAAGGCTGTGTTTCCTACTCCCATCCCTAAAGTCCTCCCCAGTACACAACAGAAATCACCAAGGAAATAACAGACACCACTAACACACACACAAACCTGGGCTTTTAGGGGTAAAACCATTCACTAACACAACCAGATTTGGTGCCAATCCTCCAGCAGGACACAGGGGCCCTCCACACACACTTCCCAGTGCTCCAGCTCCTGGAAAACTGTTAAAAATCATAGAAAATTAGGGACTTCAAAAAATCACCCAGTCCGAGCAGGGTCACCTACAGCAGGTGACACAGGAAGCCATCCAGGTGGCCTTGGAATGTCCCCACCAAGCTGCTTCCTTTCCCATTTTGGGCTCCAGCACCCACTGCAATGTGGCCCTTGGGGTTTAACCAGCCCCCCCCCTCCCAAAAAAAAAGAAAAACCCTCCCAAAATTTGAGCCCTGGCTGCTCCTTCTCCATTTCTCTCCCTCTCCTGGTCCAAGCATCTCCCAAACCACCCCCTCCCCTGCTCCCTGGGGCCCTGCTCATCTTCTCCCCGAGGTACATTCTTGAACAACCTCTTATCTCATAAATTAACCAAGAGAGAGTGAGAGAGAGGGATGCTGAATAGCTGAGCTCTGTCGTAACCATTTCCCTTAGGCCAGGGGTGGGCAGGGAGGAGGAAGGTGAAGGTTTCCAGCAGGATGGCAGCCAAGGGTCAGGAGCTCTCAACTCCCAACTTTGCCTTTGATGCAAAACACGCAGGCTCCCAACCCCATGGCAAAACCCAACTGAGCTCCCTTGACCTCTGTTGCCAGAACCTCAAGCAGCCCACGCTCTCACCCAACCTTTCCCAGCTCCCCAGGGCAGGATGAGCCCTTGGGAACCACCCAAGGTAAAAGCAGGGGAGTGATGATGCTCCAGCCCGAGGACAGAGCCTCTGGTCAGCCAGACTCTTGCTCAGAGCATCTTCACCCCAGCAGGGTGGGATGTGGGGTCCAATCCATCTCTTGGAGTCAACAAAGACTCTTCCCAAGCCCCTTCCCCCAGGCCTGAGCCTTTCCACCTCCCTCTTTCTGCTGCTTCCCCATCCTCCCAGGGCTCAGATCACCCTCCCAAAGAGCAGGCAGCCACATTCCAGGGAAATACCCTGGCTCAAACAAATACTCTGAGCCCTCTCCACAAAAATAAAGGTCCATCTCCTGCAGCTGGGAAAACCAGAGGTGAGCAATCAGCTCTGAGACCTTGGGAGCACTTGGTCCCCCCCAAAACCAGCTTGGCTTGGAGCCAGCCAGACACCAGGATTTGGAACCAGCACGGCCACCAAACTCTTCTCCTTCCACACCTCTGCCCCAGCACAGCCCCTGCTGCCCCAAAAATCTGCAGGGAGAGCCCAGTTAATCCTCAGCTGACACTTTGAAATAGCACAAGCACTGCAGGATGGCTCCTGAATGTGCTGGGATTGCTGGCAGCCTGGCTCAGATCCTGTGCAGACAGCACAGAAAGGGAATTCCCAAATTATTAGAGTTGTTGGGGTTTTTTGCTTTTTTTTTTTTTTTTTTTTTCAGCGTAGAAGAAAGAAATCCCTTCAGCCTGAAATCCCCACTGGGTGAGCTGTGAGAAGGAAAAATATTTTGCTACAAAAGGAAAAAAAAAAATAGGGGTTGAACACGTGGGAATCAGGGGATCCCTCTTAAAAAAATGTTGGGGTAGTGAGGGCTCAGTTCTGCTGCTGGAATTTCTTCCTGCACATGAATGAAGTGGAACAGAGCTATTGCTCACACATCCAGAAATCATTAATTCTTCAGGGCAGCAAAATTCCAGGGGCAAATCCCACTCCGTGCAGCAAAGTTGGGGATTTAAAACCCTGACATTCCCTTCCAAACAACACAAGACCACTTTGGCCACTCCAGAGCACCACAATTAAAGGAGAAAACTTTGTTTTTTCCCTCCTAATAGAAAGTGAGGAACAAAAACTGAGCAGCAAAAACTAGGGGGAGAATTTTCTCCTCTTCCCCCTTTTGCCCTGAAACACAAAAGTTCTTTAAAAACATCACCAAAGGGATCTCAGCTGCCCAAAGGAAACAAACAGCAGTGTTGGGCTCCACAGAAATTAAAAATGAAGGTCAGGGAAGTTCTTCAAAGGAAGTATACAGGTTAAAAACAAATAAAGAAAAATAAATCAGATGCTAAGAAATCAGCTGCCTGCTTACAGCAGGGGGGGGTTGGACTGGGTGACCTTTAGAAGTCCCTTCCAACCCAAATAATTCTACGAGTCTATGATTATAATTCTTTGAAATATCCTTCAGCCACAGTTCCCCTCACTCTGGGATTTTACAGGGATGAAATGGTTGCACTTGGAAAGAGAAAGAAAGAAGGAGGCAGAAAAAGGACAAAAACGAAAAGATAAAGAAGGGAAAAGAAGGGAAAAAGAAAAAATAAAAAAGAGAGAAAGGCTGGCAGAGTGGTTCAGGTTGGTAGGGACCTCTTGAGGTCATCTTGTCCAACCCCCTGCTCGAGCAGGGTCACCCACAGCACCCAGAAAGACCAAGACAGACAAAGAAATCTTCCACCCTCTGGAAAGGCACTTTAGGGAGAGGGAAATTCCACTTTCCCCAAAGCAGAGACAAGCCAGTTGAATTCTAACACCTGTAAAGAAGATCAGGGTGCTGAGCAGGGTGCTGGGGAGCTGCTCAGCGCCCAGGAGATGGGTGGGCAGGATTTAGGAGACGGGTCCAAAGGGAAATCCTAAAACCAAAACAAGGCCCCTGAAGGCTGAGGAGAACCCAGGGAGCAGAGGAGAAGCTCCCCCATGGTGCATGTCCCATCCTCACTAATCCTGGTGCTCCTGGGAAGCCAGAAGCCCAGCTGGAAGGCACAGGGAATGCTTTTTCCTTGGTAGGAGAAGAGACCCATCATCGAGCCACCACTCTGACCCCAGAAGAAAGTGAGAAGGAAGCAGCTGGAGCCTCATGGTCACTCCTGAGAGCATCTCCTGCTCCTGGCACACCCCCACGTGTGTCCCCCCCAAGGGTTAAATCCTTCCAGCAGCCCCAGAAAGAGAAAAGGGGGAGAATCCTCCCACCCCAGGGGACCCTGAGCAAGCAGCACACGAGGACTTTGGGGGGGAGGTCTTTGAGGGGAGCCCAAGCTCCAGAGCTGAACCCCCCCCACCCAACCTGCTCCCCTCCCAGCAGAGCCCAGGACCTGTTGACCCAACAGAACCTAAGGCAGGTGGAGTTCTTCCACCTTCACCAGCTCCATCTCCGTGCCAGGGGCTCACCCGAGGCAACCAAAACCTCCCCCTGGCAAACATCCCAGCAGAGACCAAGGGGCACAGCACCAGAAAGGGAGAAACAAAGAGGATGAGGGGAGAAAAGAGAAGAAGCAACCCAGCCAAGGAGGAAGAGTGAAAAACGTGCCCACAAATCCAGAGCAGGGGAGAAGAAACACAGCCAAGGGAGCCACAACAAAAAGGGCCTTGGGTCCCAACGTGTCCCCAGCTGCACCCTGCAGCTCCAGCAACCCCTTCGGAGCCCAAACTCTCTTTGGGATCCCCTTTTTCACCCTCGGTTTGCAGTGATGGGGAGGAGGAGACTCAGCCCCACAGACACGTGGAGCCCCAAAGGGGCCAAGAGACCCTGAGGAACGGGGTCTACACCCAGACCCCCTCCAGCTGGGGGTTCTTCTACACCCGAGAGGAGGGCAAATCCCCAGCAGATCCCCACCTTGCTGAGCCTGCTTCCAACACCCAGGTAGAAGAGGTCTTGAGATGGTGGCCAGGAGGTGACGTCTGCCACCCAGACACCCGGAACCAGCCCCCATTCCCAGCTCTGTGTTGGGGTGGTCCCGGTGGGCATCTCCCATCCCTCGGCCTCAACACCATCCCAAAGAGGTGTTGGGATCAACCACCACGAGCTGTCCCAGGTCCCCATCACCCAAAGGCTGACCCGGGTGCTGGATGTCCTTGGGGACAGACACCTCGGCCACTTCCAGAGGTGCTTGGGACATCTCCAGCTCTCTCCTTACCTTCAAAAAACCTCTGCAAAGCTTCCGTCTCATCCACCACCTCCATGGCCGTGCCAGCCCCCGGGCTAAGCTCCGTGCCTGCAGGAGATCATTGAGGATGGGTTGAGGATGAAGGGAAAGGTCCCTGCTCCCCAACCTCAGCTCTTTTTAGCCCCTTTTGGGTCCCGGAACCGGTCCCGGTGCCGGCACCGAGAGCTCCCGCTCGCTGCCCATCAGCCTCCTCCGAACGCTGCCCCAAAACTTCGGCTGCGGCTCCGCGCTCCTCCTCCTCCTCCTCCTCCTCCTCCTCTCCTCCCCTCCCCTGCTCCCGCTCCTCCTCCTCTTCCTCCCCCCGGCTGGGAGAGCCGGGACCGGGACTCAGGGTTGGTTCCTTCCCTACCCTTAAAACACCTTTTTTCTAACACCCCCGCCCTCCAAACTTGCCCGAAATCACCCCAAAACACTCGGGAGCTGCGGGATGGGGAAGGGAGAAGCGTTTGCTTCCCCACATCGGACCCAAAATCACGAGAAATCGCCCCCCAAATCAGCCTGCCAGCTGCGCCGTCGTTTCTCCCCCCCGCCTCCCCCCAAAATCGACATAAATCGCCCCAAATCGTTCTTCCAGCACAGGGCCTGGGGGAGGGGATAAGTTCTGTTGTCTTCCCTAGATGGGCCATAATCACCGCCCCCCCAAATCACCGTAAATCACCCCAAAGCCATCAGTCACCCCCCCAAATCACCATAAATCACCCTAAAGCCATCAATCACCCTCCCAAAATCACCATAAATCACCCCAAAGCCATCAATCACCCCCCCAAATCACCCCAAAGCCATCAATCACTCCCCCCAAATCACCACAAATCACCCCAAAGCCATCAATCACCCCCCCAAATCACCATAAATCACCCCAAAACCCTCATTCCAGCATAGGAGCTGGGAGAAGGGGAAGGGACAGTTCTGTTTTCTCCCCCAGAGGGGCCATCATCTCCCCCCAAATCACCCCAAAACCATCTTTCCAACATTGGAGCTGGGGGAAAGGGACAAGTTGTGATTATTTATTTTTTTTTCTCCCACCAGATGGGCTATAATCACCCCAGAAATCAGTATAAACCACCCTAAACCATCCTTCCAGCACAGGACTTGTGTCATAATCACCCCAAAAATCACCAGAAATGACCCTAAATCCTTCCAGCACAGAGGCTGGGAGAAGAGGAAGGAAGAAGTTGTTATTCTTTCCCCAGATGGGCCATAATCATCCCCAAAATCACCAGAAATCACCCCCAAATCCTCATTCCTGCACAGGGGCTGTGCCATAATCACACACCCCACTCAAATCACCCTAAATCACCCCCAAAACATCATTCTAGCACAGGGGCTGGGGAGGGGGGGAAAGGATAAATTGTGATTTCTTCTCCAGACGGGCCACAATCCCCCACCCCCCCAAAATCACCATAAACCACCCCGAAACCATCTCTCCAGTAAGAGGGGCTGGGAGAAAGGGAAAAGGCCAAGTTGTCTTTTCTTCCCCAGATGTGCCCACAATCAATAATATAATGCTTCCAAATAAATAAAGACCAAAAAAAAAAAAATTAATTAAAAAAAAAAAAAAAACACAAACAAAAAACCAACCCAAACAACCTAAAAATAAATAACAGTACAGTATCTAAATGAAGTTACAGTGATCTGACCACAGTTCACCAAACCCCAAGCCCCTGCCAGCCCCAAACTGTGGGCTCATTCTCTTCGGGGCAGATAAAGCACACAATGAGGTTTTGTCCATCCCCACAAACCAATTCAGAAGGGCAGATTCTCTTATATATATAAATATATTTTTCTCCCTCTCACAGCTGTGCAGTGACCAATTCTTCTCCTGGGAGGGGAGCAGGGAAGTGGGGGGGGGATGAGGTTTGGGGACAGTAATAGGTCTATTATTTCGGGGATGGAGAGAAAGAGCTCAACAACCCTTTTTTCTTCTCTCTCTCTCTCCTCTCTCTTGCCATTAAGACAATTGTTATTTTCTCTTCCCCCCACACCCCTTGTTCCTGCACCCATGCTTCAGGCACAAGCTGAGTGGGAAGGAAGCAGAGATTTATTGTCACTCTGGAGCCCCAGCACTAACCTGGGCTTAAATTCCCTTGGGATTAGGTCCTGCTGGGTTTAGGTTTGGGGTTTTTTTCTTTTTTTAGAGGAAAAATTCCTTGACTGAAAGAGTAGTGGAGTCACCACCCCCAGAGGTGTGAAAAAAACCTGTGGATGTGGCACTGTGGGATGGGGTTTAGTTGGGTTGAGAGTTGGACTTGGTGAGGTCTGGTCCAACCTTCAGGATTCTGGGAGTTAAAACCTCCAAAAGGAAAAGCTCCAGAATGAAAATCAAACCCTCCAGTACAAAAACATCTCCAGAACTTGAGCGTCCAGAACCAAAACCTCCTAAACTAAAATCAAAATGTTCAGAACTAAAACCTCAAGAACAAAACAACCCCAGAACCAAAAACCCCCAGAATAAAAAAGCCCCAGAACCAAACACCCCCCAGAACTAAAAACCTCCAAAAGCAAAAACGTCCAGAACAAAAAAACCTCCAAACCCATATATCATAAATCAGAGGAGTGGCAGGAGGGAGCTGGAGCTGTGGCACAATAAAAGAAGGAGGGAGGTGAAGGCAGCTCTGGGTCATTTCACCAGTGACAGCCAAAGCCACCAAGAGGATTGCCAAAGGGCCAAGCTGGCAGAAGGACAAATTCCTGCCCATGATGGCAATGAACCCTAAAGCTGGGTCTGAAGATGATCAAAAGATTGGAAAGGCAAATGACCCCAAGATCCCTCTGCCGGGGATTTGTAACCCTCTGGACTTGACCTGGGATTCCTCACGCCCCAGGTGCAAACTCCTGAGCAGCAAACTCAGCCAAAGAAACCCATGACACCTTTGTCCTCTAAATAAACCCACAACATTTTTGTCCTCTAAATAAACCCATGATACCTTTGTCCTCTAAATAAATCCATGGCACCTTTCTCCTCTAAATAAACCCACAACATTTTTCTCCTCTAAACAAACCCACAACATTTTTCTCCTCTCCTTCATGGTGATGTGATGGGTCCTGATGGGTCCCAGCCCCAGGGTGTCCTGCACCCCACAAACCAGACATGAAAATCCCTTTGAGAGGAACCCCCTCATGATGCAAATGGCAGCTGAGCCCCAGCAAACATTTTCCAGGTAGGAAGCATGAGGGTGCAGGGACAAATCAACCACTGGTTTCCAGCAAAGTTCTCACCAGAAGGGGCAGACCAATGGCTCAGAAGTAATTTTTGGGATAATTTGGTGGCTCTGCCTCCCTTGGGCTGCTTCCCCCATTGTGGTTCCTCCCCTGGTGTCTGACTCCAGGGAGGCATTGATGGGGTGGCTCCTGTCACCTTATTTCCCTTTTCATGGTTGTTTCTCAGCACTGCTCAGCTCTGTCTCCCATCCTGAACCTGACTCAGGGGGAAAAAACATCTTGGGCTTCTCCTTCTGTTCCAGACCCTTCCCCAGCTCCATGCCCCTCAATGTCCTTCTTGTCCCAAGGGCCCCAAAACTGACCCCAGGATTGGGGGTGCAGCTTCAGCAGCACAGGAGGGGACAATCCCTTCTGGAGTCCCCAGGGAGCTCTGCAAAGGTGATGGGTGCCACTTCTGCACCCCATGTCCTCCCCTTTCCCCCCCTCTCCCTTCCTCCAGGTCAAACAAACACCTCTGCCCCCCTGCCCTGGGGTTACCCAGGAGCCAAGAAGGGGGTGTGTGAGGGTGTTACTCAGGGAAGGTGTGGCTGTTGCCTCCCTCCAGAGCTCAATTTCAAAGTCCAATTTCAAACGACACCAACCACAAAAAAAAAAAAAAGAAAAAAAAAAAAAAGACCAACAACAAACAAACCCCCATTCATCAGTTCCCCTTCCCCATATCCCCGTGGGGCTTCTTAGGAGGTTTTTAGTCTTTCTCCTCCCTCTTTGGACACTTTGGGGCCACAGATGTGGTTGATGTGTCCTGGGACCATGGATCCAACCATGAGATTGCTCCTGGGAGGGTCTCAGTGCTCTGATCTGAGGCAGTGCCCCTCCTGCTTTGCCTGCCAACTTCCTTCAGTCTCAACCCCTGGAGAGGAGGAAAAGGCAGAGGATGGGATCCTGTCCTTCTCCAACATCCTGCACACACCCAAGGGAGCTCCCAGAGCTCTGCAGGAGGAAGCACAGAGCTGTGGGCTCATTCCCTTATCTCCCCTTGGCAAAGGGACTGCATTGATAAATCTCACTGGTTACTCATTAACTGCAAGGGGTTTGTTCCCAAGATGGAGTGAACACCACCATTGATTAAAAAAAAATAAAAATAAAAATAAAAATAAAAATAAAAATAAAAATAAAAATAAAAATAAAAATAAAAATAAAAATAAAAATAAAAATAAACCAAAAAGAAGACAGGATACACACCAGTGAGGGGGACACATCCTGGGAGACCTCTCCATGGTGGGAGAGCAGCCCAGTCAGAGCAGGGGGGTCCAAACCAACCTTCAGAGCAGCTGAGGCAGAGAAGGAGTTTTTGCACAAAAGAAAAAAAAAAAAAAAAAAAAAAAGACCAAAACTTTTGGGGCAGGTTGGTCAGGAGTTCCTCCTGCACCTCCCAAGCTCCTGCCAGCCCAGCTGAGCTGGGATCCCATCCACAAGATCCCCCCCCTGTCAAAGAGGCAGCTCCTGCCTTTTCTTATTTATTCCCAAGGCCTGAAACTTCCCAGGAGAGTGGAGAGAGCAGGATTTGGATCCCAGGGGTGCTGAGCTGGGCACTGGGAAGCAGGGAAGCCCCCAGAGCATGGGCACAGCACCCTCTGCTGCAGCCCAGCTGAGCAACACCGGGCACCTGGGAGCTGGGAAATCCATCCAAGGGAAGGGAAAATCCCAAATCCTCTTCTGCAGCTCCTGACAAAGGAATCAAGGCTCGATCCAGCCCTTCTGCTGCCTGGGGAACCCATTTGGAACATCCTTTGGGATGGCCTTTCAGGGAAGTTCCGTGACTGAGAAGAGCAGCAGCAGAAGCTCTGGAATTGCAAACCCCAAAATTCCCTGAAGGAACCAAAGGAGCCGCAGGCAAAGCACTGGAGGCACCATCCAAGCCTGCCAGGCATAAAAAAACCCACAAAACCCCCAAAAAACTCACAGAAACCCACAAAACCCCACAAAACCCCCACAGAAACTCACAAAATCCCACCAAAACCCCACAAAAAACCACAAAAACCACACAAGAACACACAAAAAAAACCAACCAAAAAACCCACAAAAACAAACAAACAAAAAACCAAGCCCCACCCCAAACCACACCACCAATTGGTCAAATTTGGTGTCATGGAACCAGAGCCTTACTTGTCCTAAAAAGCACAAATTCAATAACCGTTGGGAAAAAAAAAGATTTCAAACTACGCTTTCACACAGCCACCCTCATATTACTGTTTCTCAACCTCTTTTTCCCCTTTTCTGAGAAAAATACTGAAGTACAACCCAGCATCCTTGGAAAACCAAACTCCTAAGTAGTTTGTGCCATGTTTTTTTCCCCTGACAAGTACCCAACAAGCAGATCCCAGCCTCAGCTCCTCAGATATTCCCATTCCTTTTCACTCCTTTTCTTTCTTTGCTTGGGAACCCATCAGTCTGGCTTCCCAATTCTTTGCTGATTTGTTTTCTGCTTTTTTTCAAAAGGGTTGAAAAAACATTTTTCTCCAGAAAATGGAATTTTTTCCTTTTGCCACCTGCCCAGGAAGCAGGCAGAGAATCCTCCTGGAAATGGAGCAGCTCCATTCCCCATTCATTAATAGTTTTAAAGCACCCCCCATGCACATACCCATCTATTGCCCTCTTTAGCAACCCTATTTTTCTGATTATTTTATGTTTAGACAAGGGTAGGTTCCATTTTTATGTTTTTCTTTCTCCAGGAGAGGAAACATTGATAGGAGAGACAACAGCCTTTTATCAGACTGATATAGCTAGAAGGAAAAAAAAAAAAAATCAACTCAAGTAACCCTATAAACCAAACCCAACAGCACTTAGATTTATTTTTTTTAGGCATTTTTATAGGAACTGAGTAGTTCAGCCACCTTTGAGCTCTTAATTCCCCGATAGCACTGAAGTCTCTTCAGAAGCAACCATAAAAACTATTCCAGGCAGCCATTAATAGGATTACTTTCCTCCAGGCATTCCTTTTTTTCTTGCCTGTATTTCTCAGGGCTGCTCAGAAAGCTCCAAGTTCCTCTCCTGAAGCCATTCCCAGTGGTTCCACCCCTACCTCCTCCTCTTCCTCCTCCTCCCTGACCCTGTGCAGCCACAATTCCTCTTTTCCCCTTTCTTAATTTATATGAATTAATGTTCCAGGGGATCAATTCCTCCAGCCACTCTCCAGCTGTAGTACAACCAGATGAGGCACTGAGCTCCTGCTTCCCCAAACCCACACCAAGATGTGCCAAGGGTGCCCTGGTTGAGTTCATTAAATGCTCTCAAATTACCAATAAGCATTCATTGAGAAGTAGAAGGGTTGGAAGAACAACAACAAGAAAAACAAAACCACAAACTAGCAAAAAAAAAAAAAAAAAAAGGAACAAAAAGCCATTCAAATACCAAAGAGCAACCCAGGGAAGGCTCCCCCCAAAAGTGCCCAATTTGTAGGGTGAATGCTTCCCCATGGGGTGAGGAATTAGGGCAGCTGGATGGGATGGGATGGGATAGGGTGGGATGGGGTGGGATGGGGTGGGATGGGATGGGATGGGATGGGGTGGGGTGGGATGGGATGGAATGGGATGGAATGCTCTTGCAGAGCTTTTCCAAGCCGACCACAATTTCATGATTCAGTGTGTCCCACAGCTCAGTCCCTGCCAGGCTCCTGGGAGACCCTCCCACCCCACCCCAAACTCCCCTGCAGGAGCATCCCAGCACCTTGATGGTTTTCCATGGGATAAATCTCTCTCCATGGGATAAATCTCTCTCCTGTCCTTGCTTGCTCTCAATCCTCCCCTCCCCACCCCTTTCCCACACCCTCCTGAAGGGTCCCTTGGCATCACCCACCTTTGCTGGCACTGCTCTCGGGTTTTTTGGTGAATCCAGGTGCTTGGTAACTCAAAGCATCCAAGTTTTCATCCTTAATTCTCCAGGGAAGAAAAGAGATTCCAAGAGCTGAGCCTCCTGCAGTCCCCACCCTTGGCTGCACGGGGCCAAAGCTGCAAATTCTACAGAGGATGTAGGAGCATCCAACTGATCTCAAGCAACAGAAATGGTCCCCAAAACATTTTTCCCCCCCTCCATCAAAGGCTGAGATCCAGAACAGAGCCACTGAGGTGACTCTCAGGCCCAGTGCCAGCAAAATTCCTCCCCAGAGCTGCAGGGATGGTCCCACCACCATCTCCTCTGCAACAGAGCCCAATGAGGTTTGGGGTTTTGTTTTTTTCCAACTCTCAAACTCACTCACAGTCCTTCTGGGACATAACCTCAGGCAAATCACAACCATCATCCTCCAGGTCAGGCTTGGGAACAGTCACACACAGCAGTCATGCTTCTACATCCATTTTATACACAGTGCCATACAATATACAGAAACTTTTATATACATATATCTTTTATATAATATGCTATATTAATCTGGTTTTTGTTTTTTTTTTTACAGCAATATTAGTTTTGGATCTTTCATACATAGGTACAAAAAAAATCCCATAAGAATGGCACATGAGAAGTGCTTTAGTTTCCTTGGAGCCTTCATGCTGGGGCAGCTCGGAGCAGGGATGTGGAGGGCAGCATTCCCAGGATGGGCAGTGACCTCTTCTTGGTTGAGCTTGGGGACACAGGATCCTCTGCTGTCCCCCCCTGATTGCATATGCAAGTGCCCTAAGCCCTGCAGAGCAGCTCAGAGCTCCCTACAGGGGCTGTTTCTCCCATAAATACAAAAGAGGCAATTAGGGGTCAAAGGATTAATTCCTAGCTACCCAACTCTGAGCTGCCCCAGCACAGGATGTGAGAGAGGTGACAGAAACAAGCAAAAGGGTTTTTCCATCCAGTTTGTCGTTTGTTTTTTTTAAATTTTTATTATTTTGCATTGGTATCCACTGGGAGGGAGAAAAATGGGAGGCAAGGGAGGTTCTGAACACCAGTGCTGCCTGGAGCCCCCACCAATATCCTGGGACCTGGAGCCCAACCCAGCTGGGCTCCACCCAACCCACCAAAAAAAGCACAAAAAGAGGAGGAAGGAGATTTGTTTCCACCAGTTTTCTCTGGGCTCACTGCCTCTGCTCCTTCCCAGCCACGAAGGAGGAGTGGTGGCTGCAGGGCAGGAGCAGAGAGCTGAGCCAAAGGGAAAAGGTGCTGGAGGGCAGAGAGCTCCTCTCTCTCCCTCTGCCCCAAGCACAGAGGCAAGGAGGAGCAGCCCACTGCAAGAATCCCTGTGTGGACATCAGTAATTCAATTTATCACCAGGACCATTCCCTGGACATCACCTCCTGGAGGGGAAGCTGGAGCCTGGGCAGCTGTAGATGATGCCACTTTGCCACCCGGAAGAGCTGTGGCAATACCAAAAAAAACCCCCAAAACCCCAAAACCAAACCAAAAAACAAAACAAAAAAAACCCTCAACCAAGAGCAAAGACCCAGAGAAGTGTGTGGCAACACCTAGCAAACACTGGGATGTCATCTCTTTGCACACACAAGGTTCCCTGAAGCAGGACAGAAGGGACAGAAGGGACCTTGTGTCCCTGAATGATGGGACACAGTGCTTTGGGGCTGCCACCTGCACCAGGGACCTCCAAGTCTGAACCATCAGAACTGCACCAAGCCCATGAGGGAAAGCAGGGCAGTTGGATCCCAATAAAATAATAAAATGAAGGTTTGGTCCTGTTCTGCTCTGTTTCCTGACGTTGCAGGAATAAAGGAGCAGCCAGAGAAAGGGTTCCTCAGCATGCTGGGAAGGTTAAAAATGTCAAGAGACGAAAAAAACATAGCACAGGGGTATAAGGTGAGGTCAGAAGTCTCAAAGACAGCAATGAAAGCCCCAACTCTTTCAAAAAAGAGCTTACCTTTGGAAGTGGCTGTGCCAGAGCCAGGGAGAGGAATCTCAGTAAATGAAACTGCAGCCAAGGGTTCAGAATGTATTTATAGGAACTCAGAATGTATTTAAATTCCTTCCAGCACAAGTCCTCATAAAAAAACCAACCAAACAAACAAACAAAAAAAAAACCCTCCCCAAAACAGAGTCAGACCTGATGACTGGGAAGGGATTTCCTCATTCATAGGCCTGAGGCTTTACTTGTGAGCAGTCAAACACCGACTGAGGTCACCTCCAGCAGAAGTGGTGGGAAAAAATTTTCCCTCCCTATTGCAGAGGAAAAAAAAATGCAAACCTTGCAGAAGCTGAGGTTCCAGATGGGACAGGGCAGGCAGGGTAACCACAGCCTGCTCAGGTCAGGTTTGGCACTTGGGTAAGGACCTGAGGCTGTGGGGACATCTCCTAAGTCCCAGCTGAGGCAGCAAGGGCAGCTTCAACCCAAAGCCTTGGTCACACCTCATCCCTTCCCTACATCCAGGGGAGAAATAGGGAGGGAAAGGAGGGGAGAAGGAAGGTGGCAGCTGGATGGTGCTGAGCAGGAGGCTTGGACCTCAAGCCAAAGGCAAACAAAGGCACAAGAGGCATGAAGAACTTGGGAAGCAAAAAAAAAAAAAAAAAAAAAAAAAAAAAAAGAAACAGCAATAGAGACAGCTGATGCTTTTTAGCATCCCTATTGCAAAGGAAGTCATTGCTCTCTCCTTGCCTGAATTTCCAGGGTGCAGGCCTCTAAGGAGCTAAAATTGAAGCTGAAGATGGAGAAGGAAGGAAAGAGGTGGGGAAGAAAAGCATCAGAGCAGAAATGGGGCAGTTTGCAACCTTCCTGGCAGACACAAAGCCAAGAGGCTGAGGAACACACAGCACCATGGGCTGGGGGCACTGCCCACCATCTCCTGCCTCAAAGCTTTCTCCCCTCTGCTGATGCAGTTTACAAATTAATAGGGTTTGAGTTTCAGGCTCTGTCCACCCCAGATCTAACACCCAGCCAGTGCAGGTTCCTGATTCTGAGCTGGAACAGAAAACTCTTGAGGCAACCACAAGGTGGGTCCCCAGGTTTGTCCCTGCTGCCCAAGCTGCATGTGGCACTGCAAGGGGCAGCAGCTCCTGCCTTGAAGGGAACAGCAAGGGAAAAAATAAATAAATCAATGGATCTCAATCCCATCTACACCACAGACCTCCCAGACTTGACCCAGAACACCAGTATGCCCATCTGACTGGGAAGGAAGGAGCTCCCAGAACAAGTCCCACCTCCTGGTTGTAACTTTTCCTTCTCTCCTTCTGCTCAAGACAATCTTTGTCCCCAGCATGTCCCAGGACATTCTTCCCCAGGGCAGTGGTTGCTTCCAGCAGGATGCAGGTTTCCTGGGACACGGAGCATCCTCCAGCAGCACCAGGAGAGGGAGCTTTGGCACAAGAGATGAAATCCTGCTCTAAATCCAGCGTTGTATTTGGGTATTGCACAGGTCCCCAGAAGAAGCCCGAGTCTGTTTTCCCTCTGCTACTTCAGAGAAATCTATTCCTGCCTTCAGAGCAGCAAAACCACTGCTGAATTTCCAACCTTCCCTTTTCCTTCCAAGACAGCAGAGCAAAATACCTCGTGCAACTTCCAATGGCTTGGAATCAAATCCTCAAAACCTTGCAGAAATGATGAACACTGAAAACACAGACCAGGAAAGCAAAAGCCAGAGAGAAATGAGGAACCTCTCAGTGCTGATAGAGCTTTTAACCTTTACCTGCCAAGCTTAAGAGAATCAAGTCAGGAATCCCAATCAACTCTGCTGGATCCTCAGGAGATGACAGCTCATCCCATGGGGAATCCCATAGGGAATAGCTTCCCAAGTGGTGCTGCCAAGGATGTGAACCCAGACACCATCATCCTGAGACAGAGCAACCAAAAGAGAGAGAAGTTAAGCCCAGGTGAGGTAACTGCAATAGGGAGCAAAGGGGGAAGGTTCTTGGGTGGCAGTTTGAGCAGAAAATGAGTATTTCAAATGGAAAAGGCAGCTCCCTAGAAAAGGAGAGGGGATAATGGGAAGACTGGAGAAAGCTTTGCTGTATTTGTAGTTTTGTTTTGTTTTTTTTTTAACATACTCAGCAGGATCCTCTCTCTGTTCTTAGCACTGCTGCAATTAAAAGCAACAATAAAAGCAATTATTATTGATGCAGAAGAGCCTCCAAACCCCACAGCCAGCCAGCATAAGGGCTCAACATGCATAATTCACTGGGATATTTGCAATAAGATTATTTCCTTCCACCTTGGACACACTCCAAAAGGGTCAGAGTCCAGCTTCCAGGTGCAAAAAAAAATGGACAGCAGGACCCAGCTCCCCTTGTGAGCCCATTCCTAAGGTGCTGGATGGAGTTCAACACCTCCCTGGTTAAGAGCCTCCCATCCCATCTTGTCCCTGGATGCTCCACAGCATGAGGATTCCATCCCTCTGGAGCCTGCTGAGAAATCCCAGGGAACAGCAAGCACTGGTTCAGCAGTCAGCTGGGATCTGCTGCACCAGGGGATGGTGGAAAGGGCTGAGAACCTGGCAAAAAAAATCTTTGGCAAAGCTCTTTTGGTGCAGAGGGGTTTGCTTCCTGTGCTTTCATTTTAAGGTGCACAACGCTCAGGCTCTGCCCTCCAGGAACTGGGGGCCTTCAGCTCCACTCCTCAACCAAAAAGCTTCTCCAAAAGGAGATTTTAAGGAGGTGCCATTGAACTGGGGGAGCTGGGGGCAGCTGGGATGGCAGGCACTACCCAACTGCCCTTCCAGCATCCCAACCTAGGGGGGGAATATCTTGGTGAAATAGCAAGGGTCCGGCTAAAGATCAGAAGGCACAAAGCTCAAGAGATGAGCAGAGAAGCCAAAAGATGAAGATATTTGAAGAGGCTTCGTGTTTCCAAAGAGAGAGTGGAGCAAGCAGGCAACAGTTTGTGGTACAAATGAAGGAGGTAGCTAAAGGCTTCTTTTTTCTTGTTGTTTTAACTGGCCAGATAGGCTCTTCCAGGATGAAATAGGAAACCAGCCTGTCCAAATCCTCAGCTTGCTAAGGAGTGATGAGAATCAAGACCCAGAGACATTGAAAGCAGAAATAATGCAAAGAAGGTGGATTTACTTTGGGAGGACTGGGAATAGACCCGTGTGTCAGCAGAGACCAACAGAAAACAGGAATTACAGCATGGTGCAGTAAGAACCTTCACTAAAAGGGGGTTTTTGCACCTTTACTGCCTTGGGTCTAGGGCAAGCCCAGCTCAGTAGGTGTTGCCAGGCTTTTGAGAAGCCTTATCATCACAGAGCACAAACAAAGCAAAAATCAAATCAAAATACAGCATGCCAGGCTGATTCCTGCTGGTCAGGGCAAAGCAACCCCATCCCCTTGGGCCCCAATGGCACAGAGAAGGAAACAGTCACACACATGGATTGTGTCTCCCAGAACACTTACACCCAGGTAGGAGTGACTTCTAGTGCAATATTGTGACCCATTAAACATCCCCAGGTCACTACTGAAACAACCATTATTATTTTTTTTTCCCTGAAGAGGGAGATAATCCACCTTCCTCAGCTTAAGTCATCCCCCCACTGTCCTTGGGGAGGGCACCAGTAGTTCCACCTCATCTCAGAGACCACCACCTCCCTGCCAGGGGCAGAGATGATGCCTCCATCAATGTTTGTAAAGTGCTTTGCAGAGCTAAAGCTCTGCCCAAGTGCTAAGTGGTACAACTACCCCACTTTTGCCCAGGATTTAAGGCAGAAACCAACTCCTTCCCCCTCTCCCTCACCATGTCTCAGCATCAGGAGGGGAGCCAGCCTGCTAGCTCAGCCTCCCAACCTCTGTACAATCCTTTTCCCCCCTCAAAACTCCAGTTTTGGGTTGTTGGTTTTTTTTTTTTTGTGCTCATTCCTGGACACCACCTTTGGAAAGATTCTTGGCAGCAGAACAGCCCTAACCTGGGGTCTGCACGAGCTGATGGTACTTCCACACTTGCTCCAGGGGAACCATGCAAGCTCTGAGCAAGGGCAGTAACACTGATGTTTTGGGTTTTTTTAAAGAACCTAAGACAAAAAAAGTAACTTCTTGGTGCTCAGAATGAAAGCATTTTTTACAATTTCCTTTGATTTCAAAGAGGTTTCTTCCCTCCCATTCAAGACACTCTAAAGAAGGCCACCTCTGGAACCTTAACCCCAGGGACAATGTTTTTCTGCCTGTTTAACCAAGGCCCTGTCACTTGGAAAGGGGCAGGGGACAGAGTATCTCACCCTAAATTGCTGAGTGGGAGATTGTCACTTGAACACAAAAGCCCAGCTCACTTCTGTGCACCTGAAATGATTTCCCTCAATGCTGGCTCTAAAGTGCTCCCAGTCTGAGTCAGTGACATTTCCCACACCACTTGTGCTGGGTTTGCTGTGGCACCCAGGACAGCAGAGCCCTGACCCACACCCTGACCTGCCCAAAACTATTCCCTGAACACAGCAAGAAGTCAGGGCTAACAGGAGGCCCAGGGATTTGTCATGAGCTAAGCTCCTGGGAAGCACAGCACCCTCCCACAATGGAAATATCACAGCTAAAGAGGGAAGGGAGGACAAAGAACATCTCTGTGATGAGAAGGAAGTTAAAATACAATTATTTTTTTTCCACCCAGGGAGGACAGAGCTCAGTGGTAACTCTGCCAAGCTTTGATACAAAGGGGTTTTGTCAACTAAAGGCCTTTGACAGGTCACAGGATGTTTAACTTTCTCCATAGGTAGTTTTCTCTCCTGCTTCCACCATTGGAAGGTCCCTGCTGATAGGGCCAGCAGGCTCCTCCAGGCTCTGCCCAGCAGCACTCAGGGACTTTTCCTAACAATTTGCTCAAGCTTTGCAGCAGGGAGGTGGGTGAGGGAGGGTGGGCAAGGGATGCACATAGCCCCTTGCAATCATACCTGCTCATCCCTTCTCTCCCCTCAGTCCCCAGAGGGAACAGCAGAGGAAGGAAAGAATGACCATGGATTTTGCTTTGGGAAAACCTCCCTCTTTGCTTAATAAATACCTTCCAGAAAGCTCAGCAGCTCTGTAAACATACAAGAGATTTCAATACTTAGAAATAAGTTCATCTTTTCCCCTGAACTCCTGGTGCCAGTGGCTGTGACTCCTGCAGATGGGAGGTGTGAGAGGACCCAGCTGAGTCCAGGAGAGGCTCCCAGGCTCTGCAGGCTCCTGGCAAAATCACTCTGGGTGGTGAGAAGCCCGTTCCATTTTTCAGGTTGCTCCATCCATGCAGCTCTGAGGTGGATCCTGGCAGTCCTGCAGGAGCTTGGCCAGCTCAGAGCAGTCCAGGGGAATGAGAAGTGAGGATGGTGCCATCCAGGAGAACTCTCTCTGGCAAAGGAGAGAAGGTGGCAGAGGGCTTTGGCTCTTCAGAACAGTGTCCTTCCCTCTCAGAAGCAGCCTGGTGGTCACTGAACACAGAAGTAACTTCAGGGGAAGAGAAAAACCAGTGCCAGCCCCATTCTTGCTGCACCTGGGCCAGGGGAAGGGAGGCTGCATTTGGGGAGAATACAGCCCCAATGGCTTTAAAACAGGAGAGTGTCCTACAAAAGCCATCTCCATGGAAGTGTGACAAATTGGATCTTGGGACAGATCCAACCTGGTAGTGCAACAGGGCTCAAAGTCTCAACTTCATTTCCAAACCCACTGACAGGGTACCCAGGGGCTGGGATCTGGCCTGGCCTCCTCCTGTCTATCAGCTCCTCCAGCTTCAGAGAATCCCCCCCTTCCCCTCAAGAGGATTCCCTGAAGCAGGGTGTCCCACTCCCAAACCCAGCAGGTGCCCAGGGGCAAGGAATCTGCCTCTGCCAGGAACTGAGACAGGCTGAGGTAGGGGACTTGCATCTGACTTTCAGCTCCTCAGACCCTCCTAGCCTGAGGCCACACTTCTCCCAACACAGGACTCCACCACAATCCATCCTTTGGACACCATCCACCCACTGTCACCCCCAGAAGGAATCTTTCTGGCTGCCTCCTCTGATCCAAACTGCCCCATCATCCCAGCACTCAGCCTATGGGATCAGCTCTCAGAGCTGCACCCCTGCTTTTGTTTGTTTGGTGGTTTGTTTGGGGGTTTTTTTCGTTTTGTTTTTTATTTTTCGAGTAGGTTTGTTTGTTTGTTTTTTTAAAACCCTGCACTAGAGGGCTGAAATCATGAGGTCGTCCTGCTTGGCAGGGCTGGTTACATTCCCAGAGGGGGTAGAAGTCCGGATTTTTTCCGTGGCCAGACATTCCTGGCTGCTCACACCTGTGGGACTGATGTCCATGAGTTCTCCAGAGGAACTCAGGGGGAAAGAGGGGGAGACAGAGATGCCCGACGAAGGATCTGTTGAGCCTGCAAACAACCTCGGGGGCTTTGGGACTAGATTAGGTTCATATTGTGCCCTCAGCAGGATCTCCTGATCGCTGACAGATTTGGGCATCTCTGCAAAGTCACTAGAGCTGTCTGACACCATCATGCAATAAATGTCCTGGAAAGAGCTGCTTTTGCTATCCAGATTAAAGAGGCTGTCTATGAACTCGGCAAACTCCAACACCTGGGGACTGGGGACATCGGTGAGACGCCCGTTTTGAAGGGACAGTTCCTCCCGAGGAGCTAAAGAAACCTGATCCCCCTCACTGCTGGGCCCCTCCTCACTGCAGCGCCGCTGAGGGGTGGTCCCCCCACTGTTGAGGATGTTGTCAGGGGGCTGAGTCTCCTGGGAATGCTTGGAGAGGCTATCAGCAGCCAACAGCTCTGTCCGGGAGCTGAGGGAAGGGTTTTCCTCAGGGATAACAGGGTCGATATAAAAGCAGTGGGTTTCATCCTTCTCCATGACAGCGTGGAGGCTGGGGGAGCCCCTGATGCTCCGAAATCCAGAGGAACGCCTGGAATCAAAGCTGTAGATGGATTCATTGTCTGAGAGGCTCTCCATGGTTGCCAGGGGGGCCCGGCGGTCCTGCAGCTCCACAGACAAACGTTCCTTGGTATCCAAGAGAAGCAGCTCCACGGGGTCTTTCTGCACAGGAGAAAGTGGCTTTGTCTCGTAAAAGCCCTCCAAGCTGATTTCGGAATGGGACTTGCTCCTGGAATGAGAAAGAGGCAGCACATCACCCCCCTGAGCCACAAGCTGCCAAAACAGGCAAAAGAACCAAGGTTTGGGCAGAGGGTTCCTCCTCAGAAACACTGAGGGCACCTGGCATTGCTCTAACCACAAGAAACCTCTTCCTCTCTCCATCCTCCCAGCTGAAAATACAAGGTGGAGTTTCTTCCCTCTGCAAACTCAGGTTTTCACCCTTTTCTTCTGGCTAAGTATCTTCCCTTCCAGCAATAGAAAAACCCAAGATAGAGCCTTACTTGGTACTGCTGTTCCTCCTGTCCACTGTCAGGGCTCCAGTTCCAATCTGCACTGAGGGTCCACTAGGCAAGGGTTGACTCTGGAAGATCAACTCTGGGGTGAGATCCACTTCTGTAGGACTCACCATCACTTTGGCTGCAGAAAGCAAAGCTGTTTTCCCTTTGTTGTAGTTCTCCAAGACCTGGGGAAGACAAGCAGAGCACAGTAGTGCTTTACCCCAGGTAGCAGCTTTGCTCTTCTCAGCTGAGGACTTTCAACCAGCTGGAATACTCTTTGTTTCTTACCCATGCCTTCTGCAAGCAGAGGGCAAGGTCTTGAGAGAAAGGATTACATCAATCAATTCTGACATGCCCTGGGCTGTCAGAATGCCCTGCTGGGAAGCCAGTGGTGGGGAGATGACAGGCAGGATGCTGGCAGGAACAGCTTTGGGAGCAGAAGAAGACCTGGCTAAACCTCCAGGGTAGAGCTGCACAGCTGGGAGCTGAAGCTTAGGGGCAGAGACCCAGTCTACAACCATTAACACCTAAAGCTCCATCACCCCTCAGACACAGGGGAGAGGACTTTGGTCCCAGCTTGGATTCCACTGGAGCTGCAGTCTATTGAGACTTCTGAGGAGGAACCAAAGAGCACCCAAGTTCACAGTGTTATGATGACATTCCATGGGGAAATAAGACCCAGTCTGGGACTCTGGGTGTTGGGATGGAGATCTACACTCCACTTCCAGACCTCATCACGTTCAACATGAATGTGTCCAGAGCACAAGCTTCTTTCTTCCTCCCCTCCAAAGTAAATGTTCTTGGGTATTTAACCCCCCAGCCTTCCTGGGCAAGGACTCTTCTGTGTACAGAAAAGCCTGGGACAAGGCACAGGTTTTATGAGGGCATCTAAGTGCTCTTCCAAGAAGAATTATTAAAGCTGGACCCCACCAAGGGCACCTTCCTGGCTCTCCAACACCCCTGCAGAGCTTTGCCTTGGCACCAAGAAGCCTCAGCAGCCCCTTGTCCATTTAGTGTTCACAGCTCACCCCAGCAGCAGCAGAATTTCTACCTTCCTTGCCCAAACCTGGGCCTCTCACTCACTCAAACCAGAGCCCACATTATTTTGCACAGAATGATCCCTGCCCAGTCCTCACCCCAGTTCTGGTTTACCTTGTTGAGCCCTTCCATGACCACGTAGGGGAGGTGTTCGTGCAGCATTGCTGGTGAGATGATCACTTCATTGAAAGCCTTATTGTCACCCCAGATTGCAAAGTAAGTGGGATCCTCTTGCTCACAGCAGCTGGAAAAGGAGTTGGGATTCAAGGAGAGGGGAAAAACAGGGAGCAGGAGATAAAAGAGCAGGCAGTCCTCTGATCATCCTCCTGGCTCTTCTCTGGACCCTCTCCAGCCTGCCTGCATCCTTTTTATCCAATGGGAACCAAAACTGAACACAATACTCCAAGGTGAACTTCACAGTTGAGTTCCCCTCTTGGGGAGTCTTTTCCAAAAGGAAATTTTCAGCCCTCCTCCCCCCACCCAGGGCTGGTTTCAACAGCTGTGCACAAACTCACCAGCACTGCTCTGCAGGGTGGTTGTGAACCACGTGGATGATGCGTCCAGGTGGGTAGAGGGGGGTGCTGGCAGAGAGGGCAATGGTCAGGTCACTGGGATGGGTCCAGAGGCGATTACTTGTCACAGAATTTTCCTCTGTTTCCTCTGGGAGTTCTGACTTGGGGATGCACTTTGTAGCCCCCACAATGATTCGCCACTGTTCAAAAAAAAAACCAACACAAACCAAAAAAATAAACCAGACAAAACGCATCAAAGGGAAGCAGCCGTCTCACAAGACACTACTGGTGGGTTTAAAATGAATACCTAATAGCAGAAAGGAGAAATAAACAAGTCTTGTGCCCTGATTGATTAAATAATAGAGCTAGAGTTAGAGATAATCCTGCCCAGAAAAGCTGCTTCATCCTTTCTCAGTTTTAACCTTAGAAGTGGCAATATCTCACCCCTTCCTTTTTTTGCTGGAGGTTTTTGTAGAGTTAAGGATGTAGAGCAAGCACTAACTTGTTAACCAATTGCCAACTTAATACCTTCCAGGATAAAGAAGGCAGATGGAATTGGAAGTTTCAACTTACAAAACTCAGGAAAAGAAACACAAACCCCACAGCATGCAAACAACAACAACAAAATAAATGTAAACTCAGTTTTCCCTCTACAGTTTATTTATATAATTTTTTACCCCTAAAAATCTTAGTGTTCTGGTTTTTTCCATCTCCGTGTAACAGTAAAAAAAGCCTGGGGAGGAACAACTTTTGACATTTCCTATCTCCCAAAATTATTCTACACCACCACCACCCAAACAGCCCCCAGCAGTGTCTATAAGCAGCTAACTGTTGTACTTCCTAGCCTGCTATCATTTGTTACTGGCCAAGAAAAGCTACAGTTGGAACACAGACTTTCAAACAGTCTCAGATGAAAAAATAATCCTGTTTTGTTATTTTAAACCACGATGATGAACTTGCAGCCCACAACCCAGACTTGTCTCATGGGCTGCAGAGTGCAGCCCTTGGTCCTGACCTCTCCAGCTGCCTTCCAGCTGTTGCAGTCCCTCCTCTGGTTACCTAAATAGTAGTGACAGTGGGTCTGAGGAGAGCTGGAGGGCAGGAGAAGTCAGCAGTATTGCTAAGTGACCCTAAAAGCCTCACCTTGAGTTGTCTTTTAATCTTGACTCTTACCTTTGGCTTGTTACTTCTTTGAAGAACATCCAGAAGCTGTCGGCGAAATCCCTCCAGTTGGGAGAGACCAATTCTGGAAAAGAGGAAGATGGGTTTACCAGTGCTGGGCAGGAAACAGGATGGCAGAGACAGACAGAGCAGAAGAACAAGAAGTGATGCTACAAAAAGAATACAACAATGCATGATCATTTCAGAGGTGGGTTGTATCATCAGCCAGGATGGACAAGCAGGGTTAGGAGGCCCCAGGAAACCATCACGACAATAAACAAGTGGGAAATGTAACAGCAGAGTCAGATCAGTGAACAGAGATAGGAGAGGTCAGTGAACAGATAAGGAGAGAGAGATGATGCAATCACAGAAATAAGTGAGCAAGAAACAAGGGTAGGATGAGACAGAAGAGATAAATCAAAAAGGTGGCACGGAACTATAATGACACCAAGCGACAGATGATAGATTTTGTCACACAGGTTACTAAGGAATATATTCAACACCCTGTAGTACTTTTCCTCCACTGGCTTCAGCTTGTCTCATATTGTAGACAGAAATGATATTGTATAGCCAGAGATGTCACCATTTCTCTCAGGTCACACTGCAGGGCAGAAGGAGAAGTAAAACCCAGGTTGTCTGGCTCCTTGTCTAATGCCCTGTTCAGCACAAAGTGTCCCCAAGGAGATGAGGAGAGGTGAGAAATGCCAAGAGACAAGAAATGAGGGAGCTGATTCAGAGATGTGAGATGATATGGAACAGGTATTCAGGGACAAACAGTACAAAATGAGATGGCAGCACATCTAGTTCAGGGCAGAGTGTAAAGTGGTCTGAGATAACACAGGCGAGCAGGAAGATGGCACTGACAGGTCAGATCCTGCACTGACTTTAATTACAGAGGCAGGAGAGTCACCCTTTGCTTTCATCCTGGCAGGGCTATGCCTGCAAAAAAAAGGTGTTTGAAGCACCAATATAGGTGTCCAGGTAAGAGAGGCAGCAATACAGGTGACCAGGAAGACAAGTGAGAAGCAAACAAGGACAGGGAAATGAGGAAACTGAGGACAGATATGATCTAGATGTTTCTGATAGGAAACAGGTGACTTTGGTACAGAACAGCAGACATTCATCAAGAAATTCAGACACTTCTCAACTTGCCTGGGCACTAGATCTTTGCCAAGCACGACTGCAGTCACAAACTCTTTTGAATACTCCATGGCATCCTCACTGGAAGAGAAACAGGACCAAGAAGAAGCAAAGTGTTTCACGAGCAGCAAACTGCACTTGATTCCCCATTCACCACTGGTGTTGGAGAGGTGACCAAACAGTGAACCAGGGTGATAAAAACCCCAACCCAACCTGCTCAAGGCTTCCAGGACTTCTGCCTTGATAAAAAGCTTGATATTCATAACCCATGCCCAAGCAACCTTACTCTGCATATGGCTCAGAATACACTTGGAAAAGAAGTACTTTAACTCAGCACCTCACAGTAATTTTCTAATAGTTTGGGAAAGGCCTGGACAGCAGAAGGGAAGAAGATATTCCATGCTTCTAAGACTGCTTTACAAAGACACTGTAGAACTAAGATGGCCATTTTCTGCAGCAACCTGAGTCCCAAGGGAAGAGGAAATTAAGGCTTCTACTCCATGAGCTGGTTCTGCAGCCAGCTGCCTTTCCAGAGATCTTCTGAGCCAGTCACCACAGGCACAGGCTGCATCACTGACCTAGAGATGATCCTGGGCATGACCCACAGTGCAACACAAGTGTGGCAGTCAGAAGCACCTCCTGGAGCTCTGAACAGCTGAAGGAACACAGCACAGCCTGGCATGAGCTATCAAGGGATCTCGAGAGTGGAAGCTCTTGAGCAGAAAGCTACCCAACTCTCATGAAACATTCTGCACTCAAACTCCTCTATAGCTACAGAAGATCAGGTTTTACTAACATATCCAGATTCATTAGCAGGAGGGTTAAAAACCCTTGGCTGCTCCTGGACCATGACATAGTAATTATTATAAGAAGCCTCTGATAATCCACAGCTGCTTGGGAGTGCATGATGTCTCTGACATGAGTAGAAAGACCTTAACTCACTTCACAGCAATCAAACAGGTTGGTTTTGTATGGCTGCCATGTAAATAACTCAACCAGCAGGTGTGTTCCAACTTCCACTGGGAGGAATTCACCATACTCAGCTACTCCCTATGGGTGAGGTAAAGAAAGAGGCACCAAGAAGCACAGTCCCCCTGACTTATTTTAGGGACCCCCTTTAGAATGACCAGAATCAACCCCCAGAAGTGCTCAGTTTTTTGGCAGGTACCAAAAGCAGTCCAAACAATGAGATCAATTGATGCAAACATCTACATTTGGTCATCTATGTCCCTTATTGCACATCTACTCAGAAGCAGACAGGGAGAGGACTCGCTGGCACTGGGCAAGGAATAAGAAAATCACTCCCTGTCCCCTCAGCTTGCATCTTCCACCAGTCAGGGTGAAATCAGAGCTACAGCCACAGACAACTAAGTCATGAACCAGAATATTTGGCAGAGTGGCCAGCATAACCTAAACTCCAAACTATAACAGAGGCTGCCAACAACCCTCAGCTCCTACAAACGGCTTCTCCATTTTCCTGCCCCCAAGGCAGAGGGCTTCTCTTTGTGAGGCTCTGAGGAGCAGGAAAACAGGATCTGATTCAGCTCCAACTACAGCCCCTTCCCTCAAGTGGTTCTTCTGCCCCAAAACCTACCTCAGCAGCCCACCTGGGGGAGAATAGGCAAAGCACTTCAGTGATGGGTACTGCGGACGCAAGAGGAAGGACAGGATGGCAGCTGTCCCAGCTCCTAGGGAATGACCAACCACAATCAGGCCATAGTGTTTTGTTCCTCTCCCCTAAAAGCAAAACAAAACAACAACAACAAAAAAACACCACCATAAAAGCAAATTGAGGTCAGACTGAAAGGTGAAGTCCATAAGTTCCTGCATCTATCCCTTTTCCCCAGCTGGGAGTCTGAGCACTGCTCAGGCTGAGGCATGAGCACAGCAGAGCTGTCTGCCAGCAGGGAAGAGGGTGGTTCATAAGTTTTCTCCCCAACGGGGTCATTACTGACATCAAAGCTAAGGTAAGCTGCTTCTTAAGATCTCTCTTGGGTTCTTTGATATCCTTCTCTCACAAGAAATGTGCATCCCATTGCTATCTCCAAAGAGAATCTCCATAGAGATGGGATTTTAGTTCCTGTTGATTTGGTTTTAATGTTCCCCTGTCCTGTGTTGCCACCAAATGGGACTTGCTGCCTTGGCTTTGTCTGACAAAAAAAATATTTAAAATATAATCACGAGTTCTGCAGTATTGGTGGTTTCAAAATGCAAAAAAAAAAAAAAAAAAAAAGCAAAAGCAAAAAGAAAAAGCAAGCCCCAGGGGAATGAGTAACTAAGTTGCCTGTCTGGCAGTTCAGAGGGGTAGGAATTGAAGGAAGATTTGAGAAATTAGTACAACAGATTCAGGGACATGGAAGTTTTCCTAATCCCAGTGGTTTAGGGAAATCTCATTATAGCCTGCAAAGGATAAAAGAAAACTAATACTCACTAAGTCTCGTCCAAAAGCTTGAGAAAGCACCATTTCTTGCTCCAATTTCTTCTTGATGTACTCAGCAGATAGCACCATTCCCTGAGGGAAAGATGAAGACAGAACAGGAGGTAAATGGTTGCATCTCAGCCCTGCTCTGAACACCCAGCAGACCCCAAACTGCCCTGGTTGCTGTGTAAGCTTCAGAGTGCCCCACAGCACGTGTCAGGGTGGAGGAATATCCCTGAATCTGCTCCACATTAAGGAACAGAGTTTGTTAGACACATGTCTTGGCTCACTGGTTACCAGGAGCCACAAACTCTTTAGAAGCAGTGACAGTTCTGAAATGAAGACAATACTCAAAGGCTCTGATCTTGGGCTCAAGGTGCAAAATCTAGAAGAAAAACAACACAAGAAAACCCCACTCCACTTAAATCACAAATTATTGAAGGTTTTTATTCACTAGAAGATAAGAACTGCTGGAAAGGGGAAAATAAGATGATAGTCTGCTTCCAAACATTTATCCTCTGCTGATGGCTGCCTCTAAAGAGTTTCTTCCTCTGTGTAATAATTACAAATGCAGTTGGATCAGTTAAGCAACCAGAATTTGGGCTGTTGCAGAAATTCTTGGTTATGCTTTTACTACATCTTAAGTCCAAACCCATAGTTTTATCCTTTAATAAAACTAGTTTAATACAGTGCTAAGTGAGCCTGAACTCCAAATATAATTCAGAGTGAATGTGGGTAAACAGAAATCAGCTACTTCTACTTTGGTAGTTACAGACCTCAAAGAATTCACACTGCCTGGGGTAGCCAAAACCCAAGGAAGATCATCTCCTTGGTTATTTTCCATTAAACCCCTCCCTGCAAACAATTTAAGTACAAAGCCAACATTATTAAGCACTGTCTCATCTCAGAAACATAAAAAGAATTAAAGGCTCTCTCCAAAAAAGCAAAAGAGATGGGGGAATTTTCAAAGTCCTTAATATCAAACACACCATCAAAACTCAGAGTACCAAAGAGCTGATTTTTGCAGGGCCTGGAAATGGGACATCTGTAATGCCACCATCATTATCAAAAAGCAGATGCCACGAGACTTCATGCCTGTGTTCAGATCTCCCAGCAGCTCCTGCTGCCTTCAGAAGAATCTCCATTCCCAACTCTAATGAGAAGTGAACAGTAGACTACTTCTATAAATTTCTAACCTTAATTTAGGATTCTATTTTGGAAAAGCATGACCTAAATCCTCCATGATATTACTAAGGGGCTGTTAGTCAGCCTTATAGCTATATTTTTTTATATAATGACAGTACATCCTAATTAGACAGTGACTGTAACACTATAGAATGAGACTTCAGTGGTTGCAAAGTTACATCTAGATTCACCAGTGAAGTGGACACTGGTGATTTTCAAAGGATTAAAACTATCAGGGCTTCAATTTTCAAACCTCTGATGTAAATAACCAAACAGACTGGAGATGCAGGGCAAGCAAAATGGAAATGCTCAGCGGTGCTTTTGTGGTTTGAAGTTGTGAAGCTGCTCTCTGAGATTTTAATGGTGTGTGTGAAAACCCACAGAGAGGGACTATTTGGGAGAGAAAAGAGCTTGGAAATTAGTGCTGCTCCTGACTGTTCTGTCAAGCTGCTGAGAGCTGTTATCAGGGCTGAGATTTCAGGGCTTCCATCCAGCAGCTCCTTCAGGTCAGCCCAGTCAGCATCAGGAAACAAACCTCCTCAACATCAGCATTTTTGTAGTTTTGTTCTATACAAGTTCAACAGAATTTGGTGTGGATTCATGCCCTTGACTTATCATAGAATCCTAGAATGGTTTGGGTTGGAAAGGACCTTTAATCTCATCCAGTTCCAACCCCCTATATGGGCAGGGACATCTCCCACCAGCCCAGGTTGCTCCAAGCTCCATCCAGCCTGGGCTGAGACACTGCCAGGGATGGGGCAGCCACAGCTTCTCTGGGCAACCTGTTCCAGTGTCTTACCACCCTCACAGGAAATAATTTTTTCTTAATGTTCAACCTAAATCTCCCCTCTTCAAGTTTTAAACCACTGCCCCTTGTCCTCTCACCTGTGTGAGAAGTCCTACCCCAGCTTTCTTGTAGGCACCCTTCAGACATTGGAAAGTTGCTATAAGGTCACCTTATATTATGATTATTTTTAAATCAATTGGTTTGGATTTTACTTCAAAAAAATTAGTCAAACTACATTTCTTTTCTTTTGTCAGTTCACTTCCCCTGGGGACTGTCACAATCCCTTTATTTTTTTTCCTTGCGTGCGAACCCGTAAACCTTCGTTCCAGCTCTGGTTTTTGACCCAAAAATAGCTCAGAGACCTAATATATATTTCAACTGTGGCATGCATGCACAGCAACCCCAGATATCAAACGTTTTCAGCTGTGGGACCAGTGGAATGATAAGAAAGCTCATGCAAATATCAAAGAGTTTTAAATTGTAGGCTGGCTGCTGGCTGTGGTGAGCTCTGCAGGTGGAATCTGCTGGGGGTGCAGGACAGAATCAGCAAGAAAAAGAAGAGAAATCCAACAACTTACAGGAAAGCTCCCAAATGGCCAAGTACTTTTCTCCAAATTAAATGTGTTAGCAAGACACTTCATTTATTTTTATATTAAAGTTGACTTCTGGACATTAAAAATGCATTAAGACAGACATTTTTAAATTCTATTGTCTCCTTTAGTTCCCCTCAGGAATCAACAGTACATTATTATCTGAAGATTAATACTGGTAATAATTTGAGATAAAGCTATATTTCCATCCTAGTAACAATCAAAAAAGAAATAATACAAAGGCCAAAGAAAAAACCACCTCAATATAGAACAAAGGGCATGATCTGATGTTTCATAGAAGTCACTGGCATAGGAACATTTTCCCTGCAAGATCAAAAGTAAAGCCAGGAACTGCAAGGAACCATTACACATTAAAAATAGAACAAATTCCCCTTGCTTCCCTTTTGCCTTTGTGAACTGTTGATCACCCTGATTGCACAAAGTCATTTTGAGCTAAACAAATTAGTAAAAAAAAACCAAAAAAACAAACCCAAACAAGTGACAGTAGATAACACTTTAGGAGAGTAAAGATTCACAGAGCTAAATATCAGTTCTGTGCCAAAATACTACCTCACTTATCTGTGTGTTTCCATAACACATCCTGTTATTGCCAGATTAATTTTCTCATTTGGGGGAAAAAAAAACCCAAACAACTCATTAGCCAAATAGCAGGTACCAACATTGCTTGCAAAAAAATCCCACTCTGGGAAACCTGGAGACCAGAGAGCATCCAAACAACATTTCTTAGCTAACCCTGAAGGGACCCAGAGCAACAGCATCTCATCACCCTGAGCTGCAGCATCTCCTGCAGCTGCTTTGTTCCACCCAACCTCCAGTTTGTAGTTTTTCTTTCCCAAGCTGGCACTGTGTCTTGAGAGGCTGCCAAATTCCTGAGCAGCTTAAAAACCAGCGTGTGACATTACTTCACTGGACTTGGGGGTAAAGATCAGCTTTATAGTAAATTGATTTAGTCAGCCCAGTCCTGATCACTAAACACAGACACAGAGCATCAGTTTAATCAAACAGATGTGAGGTCTGCCAGGATCCTGGTAGGAGATTTGAGGCCTTATCCCATTGCAGCAGAATTTTAAACACATTCTTGGGAGTTGATTGCAAATTCTCAAAAGGTCATTGGAAGAAAAAGTCATTTGAATGATGCCAATAATTTAATTTTAGGTCTCTGCCGATGCCTTTCACAGTTTGGTTTTGCTAATTGTATGAAGGTTTTCATGACAAACATAGTGATTTTAACAGCTACAAGTGAGGATATTAACATCTCAAAGCCATTCGACTGCAATTATTTAAGACCCTTCTTAAAAGCACCTCAAGCACTTAAAACCACTTTTTTTTTTTCCTTATGTTTTGGCTTTTCACTTCTAGGCTAAATAAATAAATGTTTTCCTGTTGTTTTGGGTTTTTCTTTTACACACCTTGTGTCCCAGCCACGTTCCATGGTGACCCTCAACGGGAAGGCGCTCAGCATCCCCAGTTAGGTCAGTCAGGGCATCCTGGAAAAAAAGCAGATCCTGGGCTTCAGGAATATCAAACACCACATGAAAGGCAGGAAGGTCTCAGACTCTTCTGAAAGAGTAAATCTGAGGTTGCTGCCCAGTGCACTTACTTTTGGAGATAGAGTTCCTCGGATACTAATCACCACCTTCTTCTTATCATGGTCCACGGCCACATAGAAAGGTGTTTCATAAACCTGGAAAAGATTCATCACTGTAACAAGGAGGTGAGACATTCCTGTTTAATTATTCACCTGCTCAATAAAAAAAGGAGACAGAGCAGCCTGGCCTTACAGGCATAATAATCTGATTTTTGGCAGTGGCAAATGTTTCTATTCGAGTAGCAGAATTTCTGGAGGGAAAGAGAAGATGGGAAGCTCTAGGGTCAGAAAAAAAGCCTTAAGCTGCTTCTTCTTTGTACCACTACACCTGGAAACACCTAAATCCCATTGGGATGGACCTGAGGAACAGGCCCCAGGTAGGAAGGGGGTTGCAGGCTGTCCTTACAGCATCGTGGCAGGACGTGTAAACGATGTCCACCGAGGTCATGTTCTCATCCAAGAAGTGGCGTCGGATGGCGATGGCATTGCAGCCACAGCAATTGTCCTCTTCAATGGTGACACTGGGAGCATAGCGTGGGCGGGAGGGACAGAGGCAACAACATCTGCAGGAGGAGGGGAAAAAATAGCTTTGAGGAAAAAAACGAAGGATGTGGAAGAGATTGGGATGCTTCAAGACAAGGGAAGGACTGACCCTGCATGCCACACTGGCCTCGTCTCAGCAGCAGTGATTTCTGCTTCATTTGGAGGAGCTGCTGCACAGAACAGCACCCAACTCCTGGCTCAGCATCAAGAAGGGGTACTGGGATCAGATGTAGTTTTCCTTCTGAGCACCAGAGAGAGCTACAGGGCAACCAGTCCCCAAGGAATCATCTTGGGAGCTCTCCTCAAGGGATACGCTTCCTAGCACAGACCTACAGTGCTTCAACACACCAAGCAGCCAGCATTTCCTAAAATCTACATCTATTTATAACCCCCCCCCAAAAAAAAAAGTTTCTGAGACTAGAATAATTTCAGATCAAAACCAGAAGCACAGAGATTATTTTTTTCCTCCTTCTACCCTTTCTGAGACACCTCACAACTAAAAGTACTCAAAAGGAATTCCGTTCCTCCGAATATGTTCAGCACAGAAGCTGCCTGTGTGAGTGCAAAAAGCTAAACCCCAGGGAGAATCTGATGCCAGCATTACAGCAGCTGAAAGCAAACATTTAAAACACCACCATCCTGAACTCAACTCCACTATAGAGCATGGCAGAGATACAATTAGTCAGAGAGAACACAGCACAAACTCTGGCCAAGTCTTTGCCAATGCTTTATTTAAAGACTCAAATGTCAGCTCCCTGCGTATCTGGGCTCACCAATAAATCTGATTTCTGAGCTCCAAGACAACTATTTTGACTCAGTGTGAAAGCAGCCTTGTGCCAGATGGGTTCTCTATTTGCTGGCTGTTCATACTGCACAGGACTGGCATGATCCTTAGGGCACCAGAGATGCTAGAGCATAGTACAGTCTGGTTTATTTAATGAGGTAAGCAGAGAAGCAACTGGGAGGAAGAAACTGTGGGGAAAGATATTGGAGTATGAAGGCAGAGAGTAACTGGGAGAAAAAGCACGAGGGGGGAAAAGAGGGGGAAATAAAGCAGAAAGAAGAACAAAGAGAGGGCTGATGAAACTGATGAAAGACAGAATTTGAAAGTGAGGAGAAACAGAAGGGGAAAAGGAGGAAGAGAAGGCAGAGTGATAGACAGGGTGGCCACTCACGAGCAGGATCTGGCCAGGCGACAGAGTCCACATGTGGGATTCCTCATCAGGTATATGGGCCAGCCATAGGCAGCCAGGGCAAACAGCATGTAGTAACACACCTCTTTGTACCGCTGCATCTCTTGCTGAAAGAGACAAGAGACTCACTAAAGGCCTTGTTCTCTTCTAGAGTGACTTTTCCTACTGTTTCCCTTTTTGCATCAAGACACGTGCACTCTTTTTTGCTGAGCATCAGCTTTCTCGCCCAGCACCACTGGCAGCATGGCCAGGTGACTGGGGGAGAGCAAGCTGGTTATGCTGGGCAGGATCCTCCCCCTCCCAAGAAGAGCTCAGTCCCTCTTTTCCTAAGTGGAGATGCCCCATCAGCTGTTCAACCAAATCAGAAATCAGTTGTAGAGAAATTCTGCTGCAAAGGAAGGTCATCCTCTGGGGGCTTTGCTCCATCCTACCTTAGCTGAGTAGATAAACTAGATTTAGTCCCAAGGTGAGCTCCCTAAATAGGCTCTTTCCACACAGTCACAGGCCAGAAGATGCCCAGAGAGGACAATCAAGCCAGTTTGGAGCAACACTCCTGAGTGATGTCTTCTACAAGCTCTGCTGACACCTTGCCCCCCACCACCCCTACTCAGGAGAGACAGGCTGAGCACAGGCAGGGTGTTAGTGTTCACCACAGCACAGCTGCAAGCAGGCTAATCCCAGGATAACTCTGCTCAGAAATGCTGGGATTGGGTCAGTCTGGCCATCTCGTGCAGCAGTATCATCTCACCAAGGATTTGCCCACTGAAGGGCTGCACTAGCAGCAAGCCAGGAGAAAAAAGCCAAAGCTCAGTTGACCCACACCAGCCCAAGCCTGCAGGAATTTCCATCCTCAGAACTGCTGACAATCACCCCCAGGGAGGAAGGCTCCAGGCTCCACCTCATTCCAGGCAGCCCCCTGCCCTTGTCAAGATGGGAGCCCTGGTGGCACAGCCATCTGGAGCTCTGCACAACACTTCTGGATGAAACCCTCAACTCTTTGGCTTTGGAGAAACCTCATGGTGCCTTTCCCCATCCCAGTGGCAATGCCACCACTTCCTGCAAAGTGGAGGATTCAAAAAAGTGATCTGAAAACAAAAAAACCTCCAGATTGCAAGTACTGGTAATGTATTCTGCTGTACTAATCTTCAGTTTCTTTGATTATTCCAGAGGGAGGTTGAAAGGAGAAAGAAAAGCCACCAAGAAGAAGAAAACAAGCTACATGGGGAAGTGTGGGTAGTTTGGAAGCTCACAGCTCAGTGACTTACCGCATTTTTCAGATCCAGATACTTTGTGTTCCTGGTCACTGGCATCCCAGACAGAAAAGCTAAAATGTCATTGTTTGCCTGCAAGTCACAAACATAGATTAAAATTCTTCTCTGTGACACCAAACCAATATCTAGGCCTGAGAAACACAAACGACTTTGTAACCTGGGATGAGATAAAATCCAAACATCCCACCCCATCTCCTCAACTGGTTCCAACTCTGCTCTTCCTATTTCTGAACCCCACCTCTAGGGAAAAACAATTTTCTATTGGGTTGACAATCCACAAGTCTCAATGCCAGTAATGGCTCTGGAATTTGAGAACTTGAAGTTCCTTCTGTAGTTTTACCCAGCTGCTGGGGTCTTCTCCACAGCCCTGTGCAGAAGGACTAATTCTTCCCACTCACTTTCATGTACCTGCCACCTCCTTCAAGGCAGTTTTGGAGTCAAGAGCTAAATGTCGATGTGTCACCTGCCTTAAAAAGATGGCAGGTTTGACAAGCTTGATTTGTGTGGTCGTTGGGCCCTTGGGAATCTTGAAAAGTCTCTTACAAGTTTTCTGAGGAGCAGCTGAGGGAACTGGGAGTGTTCAGTTTGAAGAAGAGGAGACCTTCTCACTCTCTACAACTCCCTGAAAGGAGGGTGGAGCAAGGTGGGTGTTGGTCTCCCCAGGCAACAAACTACAGGACAAGAGGGAATGGCCTCAATGCCCAGGGAACGTTTAGGTTGGGTATTAGAAGAAACTTCTTGACAGAAAGGGTCATTTCACCACTAGTAGAGGCTGCCCAGGGAGGTGGTTGGATCCCCATTCCCTGGAGGTGTTTAAAAACTATGTGGACATGGCATTTCAGGATGTGGTTTAGTGGGCACGGTGGTGTTGGGCTGATGGTTGGACTTGATGATCTTGAAGGTCTTTCCCAACCTTAATGATCCTATGAAAAAGCCACTAAAAAAGTTAGGATTTTGATTTTTAGCCCAGCACTACACAGAGACAAGGTGGGGAAATAATAAAGAGGATAATAATAATAATAATGATGATGATAATAATGATGATTATTATAATCATAATAGATGCTAGATGATTAATAGCTAATAGAACCTTTCAGGTTGGAAAAGACCCTTGGGATCATCAACTCCAACCATCATCCCGACTCTGCAAAGTTCTCCCCTAAACCACATCCCCCTCCACCACATCTAAACAACTCTTGAACACATCCAAGGATGATAACTCCATCACCTACCAGGGCAGCCTATTCCAGTGTCATGCAGTTGTCCCAAAAAATGAGTGACAAGAGCAGCAAAAGCTCGGGGAGAACCCACCTCATCCAGCACAGCGTTGCGCTTCGCCCGCTGCCGTTGGCGCAGAAGCACCAGCCCCGCGATGATGTCAGAGGGGACAATGTCCAGGTCTCGGAAAAACTCAGCAAAAAGGTAGGCAATTTCAGAGTAGGCATCCTGCAAAATCCAGGGAGAGAAGAGGTCAGAAGGAGTTTGGATGTGGGGAGGCTCAAAAGAGGCCACGGAATGAGAACCAACGCGCGGCAGCAACGGCCTCGTTTCTGGAGTTCCGAAACATCCATGAGATTCCTTCAGGGAACACCATATCTGGGCTGATGATCACAGGGATATCTTGTATTTATTTTACACAGTCACACTTGGAGGCCCCAGCTGAGACTGAATTTGGACTCTGCTGGATGCTTATGTGTGGGCAAGCAGACCACCCCAACATCAAAAGACACAAAGGGAGAGGAAGGAAATGTTTACACCACTGTCTTGTAAATAAAACAGAGGAAGTAAGATGAGAACCAAGCAAATCCCAATCCAGTCTCACCTCGGAGTCATCCTCAGAGTCTTGTGGTTGGTTACCATTCAGACCAGCAAGCTTAAAGACAAGGGTGGCCCAGAGGTTGGATTAACAAAAAGTGGAACTGAGCAAGTGCTGTAGTACCCAAAAGCTCAGAACTTTGACTCCTGCCATCACAAAACCTTTCCGACCAGGGTCTGTCACAACTTTATCTTGAATTTTTAGTCTGGATTCTCATGGCAACCCTTTCTCAGAAGCTAAAGCCATGCCACTGCAGTCTTGTCTCTAGAAAGCCTGAGCTCTCAGCTTGAAGAAAGGCTGCACTTCAGGACAGGATCCCTCCATCTCTCTTCTTTGACAGGCAAAAAAGTAAATCCCTCCTCTCCCCAGCAGCCTTGCAGGCAGTGACCTACATTCTTTCATCTCCAACAAACTCCTAGAGTGTGAGATTACTTTCTATCATTTTTTTTTTTACTTGCCTACAAAAGCAAGTTTAAATCACCATTAAGAATGGGGCTTCAGGTGCCAACTGTGCAGGCTGCCATGCCAGCTGTGCCTTTGAAGAGCAAATGGACTGGCATTAACCTCTCCAACATTACAACTGCAGTACCCTTGAAGTACTGACCCCATAAATCTTAGCAGAGCTCCTATAAGCAGACAAAAAAATGTAAACTGCCTCAAAGCAAAAGATCACAAAAACCAATTAGCTCCAAATGAGCAACACTCCTTAATACTCAGACCAAAGTAAAAGGCCATAATGGAAGCTCAAGATGTATTTTCTGTTCTGAAGAAGAGGGTTTTTTGCTGGAACACCTGGTGTTGGAGTTTAGGATTGATTGCAGTGTTCTGCTACAAGCCCTGCAGGCTCCTGGTGCTGGCAGAGCCAGTGGAGACAGAGCTTCAGATCCTTAAGAACAGATTTGTGGCCACTCTGCAGAACTATTTTCCAGCCCAGGGGATGAAAATCCTCTGCTACAACATTTTTTTTTTTTTCAAATTGGGAGAGACAGCAATGGATTAATTTCTGAACCATTACATATGCATTCATTCCACACGCTGTCATGCCAGGACATACAAAGTCAGATTGTTTCTGCAAAATAAAAAAAAAATTTAAAATGCCTGCAAATTGCTGAAGCTGAATGTAAAATGGAAACTCAGTCGCACAAGGAATTTGAAGATTCTGGTGTATGCTCTTAAAAAAAAAAATGCAGACAAGCAGACAAGTCACAGCAGAATGAGGATTTTGTTAAAATAAAGTGAAATACTTTGCATTCCTGAATAAAACAGAAGTTGAGAAAACAGGTCTTTCAGATGCCTGGCAGGGCACCCATGCTGCACCCTGAGGACAAGCATCTCTGGCTACCTGGGCAGGGCCACCTGGGGTGTTGGAGTGAAGGGAAAGTTCCATGGCAGCAGAAAGAGAGGAGCAGGAAACAACCCCCAAGGGGATGCTGCTGTCCAGATTTTGGAAACTGCATCCTATGGGTAACTACACAGCACCTTCCAACAAACCCTTTTAATATCCATACTGGTGGCCATACCTGGGAGTTCAGGTGGCCTTCACTATTATTCTTTCCCAAATCTTAATTTTTTTACACTTTTCCCTTTACAGGGTCAAATCCTTGTCTCATTCCTCTTCCCATACAAATTCACATCCCCTCCAATATGCTCCTTTTTCTGCAGCATCTTTTAGGAGACCAAACACCAGGCTATATTTAGTGAAGACATCACTGATGTGGTCGGTCCCCTGATGTTTCCCCTTTCATTTTCTGTGTCCTTCTACTGAGGCTAAATGGGTTTTTTCTGATTTTTTGGCCACTGCTGTGCACTCATGTCTTTGTTGAAGTGTCCTTGATAATTCCTAGCTCTTTTCCTGAGAGGCTGTAACTAATTCAGAGCCCACCATACGTAAGAAATTTAAATTGTTTCTTCAGACGTGCACACATCACCTCGTCTTGCTTTCTGACTTTCTTCTGCCTTTGATAACAATCCTCTGCTTCTCCTTGGTCCTTCAAGAGTTCTCACCCATAATTCTGACTTAAATATTACAAATCATCAGCAAAATTTTCTCTCTAGGACATCCTCAGGAGTCCTGTTGACCAATACCCTAAGACACAAACCTGCTCCCACTGCTTCCAACAAGAACAAACTGCTGCCTTTTGGGGGAGCAGCACCAAACCCCTTACTGGATAGAACCATCCCAGCTGTAGCACATGAAAGCTTCAAACCAACCATCTTCATGTGAATCTATAGATTAAGCAGTAGTTTTCTACTGTCAGTCATCCAGAAGTATTCTTTTGCTGATTCTGACAGGTTTAGATTTTCAAGGAGGTCTCTCCCCTCCTTAAGTAGTGATGGAGAGAGGAGAGAGTGATGATGATGATGATGAGTAGAGATGATGATGAGAGTGATGCAGACACCAGGAGGAATTGCCTAAACCAAACTGATAAAGGGAAACTGAAGCAGACCCCCAAGTGCTGCCAAATGTTGAACCCAAACAGTGAAAACACTGTTTGTCTTCAATGAGAACTGAGCAACTTCAGGTGAAGAGTTTAGCACTGACAATATTGTTTCTCTAAGCTAACTTTCCCTTCAGAGAGAGCTTTGGAACTCTCAGAGAATTAAGAGCAGCCATTTGCACAAGACAACTGTCCTACCCAGTGATGCTACAGCTGCATCCAGAGGGAAAAGCAGTTTCTTTTTCTGCAGGGAGCCCCCAGCCACCCTGCTGCAAACGCCAGCTCTCTCATTCAGGCTGCTTGGGCAGAAAGGAAGGAAAAGGACCCAGAGTGCTGCAAGATGTCAAACCTGGTTGTTTTGAGCATAGCTCAGCTTGCAGCTTCTCAGGAGGCATTTCCAGTCCTGGCATGCACCCCTGGCAGAGCTCACTGGACCTCCTCGTGCCTCCAGATTGCAAACAACACTCCAGAGTGAAACGAGACACACATCATCCCAGGCTTGGCAGCAGGGAATCCATGCTCTGCTGAGTCCCCCAGCTCCTCAGCTGTGTGCAGGGCTTGCTGCCTGCCAGGAGATATTTGGTACCCACCGACTGAGAGTCTTTTGTCCGGGTGCAGCAAAGAAAAACTTTGAGCCTGCGTGTCCAGCTGCTGGCTTGGCCTTCCTCCAGACGGTGGCTGTGGAGAGAGGGAAGTGCATGGAGGGTCAGGACAGGCAGAATGGGACTGCAAACCAACCAGAGGATCATAGGGAAGGACCTTAAAAGATCCTCAAGATCCAACCCCTCTGCACGGGTAGGGTCACCACCAGACCACGTTGCCCAAGGCTTCATCCAACCTGCCCTTAATCACTTCCAGGGATTGGGCATCACCAACCTCCCTAGGCAACCTGTGCCAGTGTCTCATTACCCTCATGGGAAAGATTTTTCTCCTAATAGCTAACCTAAATCTCTCCTCTTCCAGTTTAAAACCATTACCCCTTGTCCTGTCACTATCCTCTCTGGTGAAAAGCCCCTCCTCAGCTTTCCTGCAGCCCCTTCAGGCACTGGAAGATGCTCTGAGGTCTCCCTGGAGCCTTCTCGTCTCCAGGCTGAACACCCCCAACTCTCTCAGCCTGGCTCCAGAGCAGAGCTGCTCCAGCATCTGATAAAAAGTCAAACAGCCTACACTATGACTGGTAAAACCCTTTGTTATATTTATCCTGGTCTAGCAGAGATGAGCCTACATACAACCTCTGCTCATTTGATAGGACAGGAAGGTGAAAAATCCAACTCTTCTGGCCAGAAGCAAGCCTCTGTATTCATACACATGGTGTCCTGCCTGAATGGGGTGGCCACAATGAAGCTGCTGGTTTTCTGTGATACCTGCTGGGAGCAGGATTTCCAGGAGCACCTGGCAGAAGGGCCTCCTGGTAGCTGCAGCCCATGTGAGGATGTAGAATCATAAAATTATTTGGGTTGGGAGCTCTAAAGATCACCTGGTCATGACTACCACTCAGTAGGAAAAGCTGACCTTGGGGCTAGGGGGTGGGAATGGTGCAAAACACCTCAAGCACTTGCTATGAGAGGAGATGGGTGACTTTTTTTCCCCAATAAACAGCGTTTTTGGAAAAACAGATCTGTTAAACATACTAAAGGCTCAGAATAGAAACAATGTGCACTCTTTACTCATGTCTGGTGCATAATGTGAATAAAAAATAAAAAGGGAAAGCAAGCTGAAGATTCTCCTTCAATTTAGAAAAGGTTAAAAGAAGGCTGAATAGAGAAGGTTTAGCTCAGCCCACATTTGGTTTATATGACAGTTCCACTTCAGCTTTCAAATTAGCTAATTGGACAACCCCATTTCAAAGGAACTCCAGCTGAGTTCACTCCACTGTTGTGAGCTTGTCCTAGTTACTCCATTTTGCAGGGTGACAGCTCCTTCACTTGTGACTGGCATACCTGCAAACACTCCTTAGATCAAGGCAGGCTCAGCAGTGTTGAAGTGGATGATTGTGTGGTTCTGTGTGGTTCTGTGCTACCTACACAAAGTCCACAGCTCCTCCACTGCAGGGTCTTTTAGTCATGTGAACACAGCCCAACTCACTCAACATGGGGTCAGGCCAATCAAAAAAGATGACTTCTAGTTTCTGGCAGGTGACCACACCAGGAAAAACCCAAGCTCAGAAAGTAGGTTGCACCTGGAAGAAAAAGATGCTGGGAAAGAATGATTTGCCCACAACAGAAGGAGCAGATCCCACAGGGCAATGAAGCAACTCATGCCTGAGTGTTTGACAAGAATTATCTGTAACCTCCAAAGAAGACTGCAAAAGAGGAACAGGAATATGAGTGTCCTAAGACAGAGCTGGCAGCACTCAGTTTGCTCCAGCAAATGCCAAAGAACTCGGGCAGCAATGCAAAGAACTTCACAACTTCACAGCGGGGGTTGAAAAAGCAAGTGTGCTCTGAGCTATTTTCACTCCAACTTTCCCCAAATTCTCTCTTCCAAACACTGCACTTCCCCGTGTTTAGCAGGAGCTCTACAGCATGTTTCTTAGAAAAGCCTCAGTGCACAATTAGCTGCTCTGTTGTTTTATTTTCTCAGCTCTGCAAGAACATAAAAGCCCACACACATCACGATGCCACTGGTAAAGGAAAACCACTGTGTAACAGAGTGCAACAGCTACAGCAGAGTGCCACAAAAAGGAAGCCAAAGTTACAGGGCTCCTTAATGTGACAAATAAAGCAAGCTTTTTTTCAGGAGTTAAGACAGAGGAAATGGCTCAGGAGGAGGTTCTAAGGTATTGGTCTCTTCTCCCAAGAAACAAGCAATAGGAAAAGGTGAAACGGCCTCAACTTGCACCGGGGGGGGATTTAGATTGGATATTAATTAATATATATTGGATATTAGGTTCTTTACTGAAAGGGCTGTCAGGCCCTGGCCCAGGCTGTCCAGGGCAGTGGTGGAGTCCCCATTCCTGGAGGGATTTCACAGCAGTGGAGATGTGGTGCTGAGGGACACAGGTTAGTGGTGGCCTTGGCAGTGCTGGGCTGGACTTGATCTTAAAAATCCTTCCCAACCAAAACCACTCAAGGAAACAAAGGTCAAATCACTGCTGTGCATCAGAGGGCACACATCACTGCAGACAGAGGGCTTGCAATAGGAAACACAGCAGCATCTTGTAGGATAACAATCCAGACACAGGCAGAGAATTTCCAAATACAAACTTTGGAAAGGCTTGCTTTAAGCAAGTGGAGAATTTCCAAACCTATTCTTTGAAAATAATTGTTTTAGTAGTGAAGACACAGTAACATTTTCTGTTTCCTTTTCACATTATAGCCCACAGCATCTTGCTTGTTAACATCTGTTAACACTCCCTTTTCTGGAGTAAAAATCTGCAAACAGCAGGCACAAGCTCTCAAAAAATGTTACAGGCCTGGAGGCAAAAACCTGGCCACAGCCTAAAGGACAAATACCTTCACTCTGTTGTCTGAGATCTCAAAATTCATCACAGAGGAGAATGGAAGTAAATCAAAACAACCCCCAAAATGAAGTTCACTGGCAAAAAACCCCAAAACTTTGCTATATGTGGCACTCCATTTCCCTTTGGAAAAATAAGGCCAAACAGCTTTGATGTGGTATGGGGCACTAAACCCACAGTATCCTCTCAGCTTCTCATCCTGACCTGCCCAGGAATGTCCTGATCACAACATAGCAATCTGATTTTTCACCCAAAAGACAACCTGGAGGAGCCCATTTCACAATATTGGAGAAGCATGTATTCAGAAACACCTCATTCATTTGAATACAAATTCCCAAGCAGAAAGGCTAAATTTGCAGAGTGCTTTTTAAGAGCCTATTTTTTTTAGCATTCAAACCCTAATGCCCTCATGTCTTACAAAGCCACATTCCTTGCTGACAGTCACATATGTCAAGACTGCACCAGAAAACAAAGCCTGTTTGTGTTGTCCTGCTACTGGAAAAGAAAAGAAAGGCTTCTGAGAAATTCCTTGCTTGGTGGAAAAAAAAAGCTTTCAAAAATCCCCATCTGAGTAGCTCAAAGATGCAGTTGATTCTTAATTAAAAGATCTGACTCCCAACACAAAAGAAATTGCTTCTTGGCCAAGACCAAATGCAAGAAACCTCAGGCCAAAAGGTTGTATTTTGAAGACAAAAATAAAGGGAGAAAAAGGCTTTGGAAGAAGATTCTGCTTCAACCTAAGCAAAATCCAAGCAGTGCCTCACTATTAGCAGGCAAAACTCTGCTACAGGCTGGCCAAACAAACTGTTCTGGTCAGCACTGGCTCAAGGGGCTTGAAAAGACCCAAAAATCCAGTGACTCCCACCCAACCCAGGCAGACACCGCATCGCTTCGCCTCCTTTGGATGCCCACATGCAGCACCTGCCAGCCTGAGCTGCATTCTTCCAAATACCCTCCCCTCCCCAGCAGAAGAGAAGCCACTCCTGAAGCTGAACTCTCTATGAAGAAGGCAAGAACCACCAAAAGAAAAAAAAAAAAAACCAAAAAAACACCCCAGCAAGCAGGGCCCCCTCCCCGAAACGCTGCTTCACCGCAGGTTGTAGGTCCTCAGGTTGCGCTGCCGCCGCTTCGTGGCACGGAGTTTGACAAAGGTCCGGCCCGTTGGGTCAAAGACACAGAGGACAGTGATGCAGACACTCAGGATGACAACCCAGTTGCACACCACCATCCCTGCAAAGAATGAGGAGAGAAGTCAAGTGCCCTGCCTGTAAATCTTGGCAAGTGCTTTTTCACCGTGAGCATCAGAGCCTCTTGTCTGCTGCTGCGGGGCAGAGTTACTCCAAATCCTCTTGCTGCCAAGCTGCAAGCAAAAGGAAATCCTCTGGAAGGGTTTCTAAACCACGGTGAGGTTTCTGCAGCTGTTTGAAGAGGTTGCCCGTGCAGGCAGCCATTAAATACTCACTGAGCATCTAAAGGGAACAGCAACACTAGCATCAAGCCTGCAGGAGATTGCAAAGGAGTTCCAGGAAAACAGTCAAGCCATTTTGAACAAAAAGAAGGGGAAATCAGGTCTTCCAGACCCCCCACCCAGCCAGACCCTTCCTTAGGAATGTGAATTCTTGCCTCAGTGCAGACAGCCCAACCAAGTGAATAGAGCAACTGTTCTGAGCACTAAGGGGCTCAGAAAAACAAGCACCACATTTACAGCTTACAATCCACTTCCAGCAGTCAATCCTCCCAGGCAGCTGGGAATGAACTGGCTCTCTCCTCCAAGGCAAGAGGGTGTCTGAGCATCCAGAGGGAAGGCCCCCCCAAACCACCTTCTAAATACCTACCCAAAGTGACACTCTTTGCTGTGATATCATTGCAGGAAGCGTAGTACTGCGTTAGCCAGACGATGCCCACGATAGCATAGACAAATTCAATCACCAAGATAGCTGAAAGGGAAGAACACAAAGGGTAGCAGCAGCATTTCTCTAAGGATTTATGACTGCCTCTCCTCATCTTCTGGAGAGGAAACTGACAGGCAGGGTGTTTGCAGGAGAGTTGCACACAGTAAGTGGCTGCAGGACCGGGTGCCAATGGAAAGGGGATAGTCACGAAAATTAAAGAAAAATGTAACGTGTCCTCAATATTAACTATTCCTAAAGGAAAGAGGGACCACCCCTGCAAAGAGCTGTAGGGGTAGTCAAGGTGGGAATCAAAGAGTTTGCACCCAAGGCAGTGGAAAGCATCTTTTGGGTTACAAGAATCAATGGGCAACAGTACCCAGGTCTTAACCACCTCAGCCACACTTGGTCTGATTCACCAGTATGAAATAAAGAGCAGTGACTGCCCAGGATTAATCCTGATCCTGGAAAGATCAGTTCAAAGACCCACACAGCAGAGTTTTCAACAACACTGGGCAAGGAACCAGGGCAAGAATGGCTCCTGATCTGCTCAATTTATGTTCTTAAGCTGAGCTAGACTTTTGCCTAGTCTTTGCCAAGCCAACCTTGGCTTGTCTCCTCTCTGAGATTACCAGCAGCACAGATGAGATCTTCCTGGGTTCATATTGAAACTCCTTCCCTAGATTCCCATGCAGCAAAAACCACATGGTTAAAATGGGACAGTCACATGGACCTTGCCCACACACTGGTCACACTCCTATTTCTATCATCAGAACTGAGGAAGCCATTAAGAGCAAAAAGCCCCATGCAACAAGCAAATGCAAAGACCCAAATCAGTGTAAACACAGATCCTGAACACGTGCCTTAGTTGAAGGCAGACAAGTGGATGATTCTTGGGTAGGAAAATGGCTTTTTGCCTTCTCTCTACCTCTCTGGTCCCATTCAGTCTGGTTTTAACAGTGTGTTGCTCTGTCTGGGCTCTGTGTGCTTCCCCAGGGAGACTGCAGTGTGTCTGGGAAACTGGAGAGAAAGATTTGTTTGCTATTCCTGTTAATGATTTGCACTTAGCACTCAAAGGCAGAAATGCCTCCAAGACAGAGCTTTCAAGCAAGGTTACCCATATTCGAGCAAATTCTGGATGAAAACAATCCAGCAAAAGCAGAGATGCAAAAACGTGAGATGCTTTGTTTGGAAGAAGCTTCACTCTGCATCTCCAAAAGATTTTTCTGTTCAAATCTTTACTCTGCCCAGAAAAATCTGATCCAAGTGTCTGTGCCTGGAAGCCAATGGAACCCAGGAGGGCAGACAAGCTAAAAAGGAAGCACTGAATGAGGGAATAAGGAGCCATCTCTTTTCTGATCTTGGCATTGGTGGGTGAGTGAGACAGAAAATGGTTTTTGGAAGACAAGCCAAGTATGAACTGCAAGAGAGTGGATGGAACCAGTGAGCAGGTGGTAGCCCTATTTATCTCATGGTGCCTGGAGGTGGAGTATCAAAAGTGCAGGTGAGTCAAGAGGTCAAGTGTATGTCTCAAGGTAGGTGGGTGTAGATTTCAGTGTTTGTATGACAGGCAAGAATATGCACATGCTTCAGGGTGAGAACCACCATGGTTTACATGATAGGAAAATGTGTGTGTATGTGGGAAAAGGTGAAAGAGAGGTGGTGGATGGATCTCACTGTGGCAGCTTGGTGTTGGGAGACAGAAGGGGAGCATATTTTGGTTAGAGGAAAAGGCTGTACCTGCATGGCAATGGAGATGACAAGTTAAAAGGTTTGCTGGGAAGATATTTGGGGCACTGCATGAGAGCCTTTACAGCAGTGACAGGGTAGAGCCTATGTGATGTATTCAGATGCATATCACATACAAGGGGCCATCTGGATGTCTTTCAGAAGCTGTGTGTTTTGTCAGGGTGTGGGGAGAGAAGACTTCTGCTTTAGCAGATGGCAGTGTGGAGGCTGAGTCATTGGGAGGCCTCAGGCCCCTGCCTCTTACCCAGTCTGACATAGAGCACATACTGCATGGAGTCCCTGGGCTCTGTGTAGAGGATGCTGCCTCTCATGCTGAGCCAGATGATTGCCACCTCTGCGATCATACAGCTGAGCAGGATGCCCAGGTACCCTCTGCCGTGGTCCACCAGGTTGAGGGAGCAGCTCTCGTTGGGGTTGTACACCAGCCCAAAGAGCACCACAGAGAGGATCACAAACCTGCCAGTCACAAACCACCTGGTTACCAGCAGTTAAGTCAAAGCAAGCTGCCATGCAATATCCCACACCTGCTCTCCTCACAAAGCTCCTCCCTGTCCCATAGATACTTCGAATTAGGATTAATTTCTTCTGGAAATCTCCTCCCCACAAGCCATCCAGAGGCCCTGCTACCCTATCAGAACAATTTGAATCAAGTCATATTATCACATTATTTTAGGCTGGATGTTAGGGAATATTTTTTCACTGAGAGGGCTGTCAGGCATTGGAATGGCCCAGGACAGTGGTGGAGTCGCCATCCCTGGAGGCATTTAAAAGGCATTTGGACCTGGTCCTTAAGGACATGGTTTAGGAGTTGCCTGTGGTGTTAATCAAAGGTTGGACTGGGTGAGCTTGGAGGTCTCTTCCAACCTAAAACATTCTGTGACTCTGTGATCCCATGGGATCTGCCTCTCCAGTTGTTTTTTCCTGAGCTCCTGTACAAAAACACAGCCCCAAACTCCAGCAGCTAGCACAGGAGGATGCAGGGAGCTCTGATCAGCCTCCTTTGGGACGAGAACTTAAAGAGCTGAACTCATCCAAATACACCGATGGCTGACCCAAACACCCCAAAGAAGCCTTCCAGCTGCACAGCTAAGCACAGGAAGAATTCCAGCTGCAAGAAACAAAGAGCAACACAAAAGACTTCATGGGAGGATTCAAAACCATCCTTCTGCCTGACTTACCAGGTGGTATGCAGGAGGAAGAGGAAGACTGCAGGCAAAACCAGATCATCGCTGCCCACAGACCAGCGCCGGCGGAACACAACAATCCCTGGCATGGCTAGTGGGTCACTGGGAGTTCAGCTGGCACAATGCTCACCTCCTGGAAAAGAACAGGATCAAAGATGCCTGTCAAATCTCTTCAACCTCCTCCAGAGAGCCCCCACGACAACCCCAGCAAGAGGATTGCACCCCCGAGCTCTCCTTGATGACCCCAAAGACGGCAGAGCTTCTTCCTCTCAGCACCTGGGGGCATGGGGTGCTGAAGGAGAGGACAGGAGTGGATCCTACAGCTGAAAAAGTGAGAAGTCTCAGATGTGAAACAGGTGGGGAACTCACTGGACATAATCACCACTCACCCAGCTCCACTTCACAGGATTATCTGAAATCCTGTTAGGGCTGTGTGTTGGTAAGCAGGCTCTGTGGGGTGCCTGGACAGGTTATACTGACCTCAACTCTAAAGCAGAGCCTGTTGCCAGCCTCTTCTCTTGTTGTCCCAACAGTTCCCTCCCTCCTTTGGCTCTGCAAACCAAAATACCCATTAGCAGCTGGTGGTAGCATTTGGGGAAACTATTGACTGGCTCCCAACAGCAAGCACTTACAGCCAAGGAGCAAGCTCCTAGGAGACCTCTCACTCGACCATCAGCTCCACAGGAGCACCCTGCCAGCTCCACATCTCCTTTGTGCTCCCACTGGCCCTGACAGGCACTAACAATTAAAAGGTTGAAGATTGAGGGGCTGGCTGTTCCCCCTCCTGTTTTGTTTGTACTCCTCTATTTTTAAAGCTTCCCAAACCCTTTAAAAAAAGAAACAGCAGCGGTGTAAAGTCACGAGACTCCCCAAGGCTATTCAGACACCTCCTCCCTGCAAAGCTCTCCCACACCATTTCAGTTCTGCCTGGGTATTCTCCAGCCTGCTTCAATCCAGGTCCCTGGCTCAGTCTTTTCCTGCAGCACACCCCATCTCCCTTCTGCATTTCTTGCCCAATCATGACCAACAACCCTGATTTCTGGTCGCTTTTGTCACCCTTTGGTTTTGGAGAGGGTGTCTATGGCATCTGCCCACAGCCACCAGACACCTCCTGGCTGCAGCAGTCATTCCTGTTCCCCTCTTCTGCACCCTAAACCTTGTCACACCTCTTACCTGTACCCTCCTGCACTGCCACAGACCAGGGGACAACCACACACTGGCCCATGCCACTATCCTCTCCAACTGAGGAGAAACTTCTACAACTTCCACCTTCTTAACCCCACTAACCTCCCAACCTTCATCCTCATGGACTCCTGCCCCATCCAGGACCTGCAACAACTGTGTTTCTCCAAAGCTGCCCAGCTCAGGTAGGAACTTCTTTGTGATCTGGCCACCTGCTAACAGCCTGACAGGCACACAGAGGCAAAAAAAATCAAAGCAGCAACACTTGTTTAGTTATGATGTAGTCAGGATTCCCAACAGTATTTCAGAGAGACTGTCACCCACTGTACCCCAATGCACCAGGCAGAAAAACCCCAAATTTACAGATGATGTCTCTAAGTCAGTGCTCTGGGTGAAAAAAGGGGAGAAGGGATATAATCCTAGTGAAACTGCTTTAAAGTTCAAAGTAACAGAAGTGTTGGTTTTGTGAGAGACCACAGGCTGTGTCACAGCACTGACTGCTGCAGTAACAGAGCTGCCTCATCCTCCCAGACCTGTTCACCAGTCAGGTGTGGTTACCCCATCCCAAAAGAGTAGGATTCTCTTGCACTGACCCCCACAGCTGCTGGCCTTGACCTTCCTACCTTGTTTCAGTCACTCAATATTGAAAAATCTACACAAATCTTTCAGGCTTTTCCAGGAGATCCCACAGTTCCCAGGCTGAGACACTTCCAGGACGTTACTCACCTGGGTGAAGGAAATGCTCTATTCCACCAACAAAGCAAATGTGAAATGACACAACCAGTTGGATTCCCACTTCCTTAGCACATCATCATCAGAGCACTCAGAACACTGCAGCTCTGCCTTCAAACTTCTCACTCCTCTGGCCATCTGGAGATTTTCCTTCTAACCTCTCCAGCCTCCAGGTAGCCCTTGTATCCTGAGGATTGCTAACTCTGCTCGGTCTACGTGGATAAACTTTCCAGAACACTCATCCTTTCTTCTTCTGGTCACCTCCCAGCCAAGCTTCAGACCTCAGCTCCCATCACCCCTCCTCAGCTGACGGCTGCATCCCACCAACATGCTTTCCCACAACTCTTCCAACCTCTCCAGACACAAACAGTTGTGCTCTGCCTGCTTTCACCCACCTTTTCTTGAGAGTTTGAAGAGGCAAAATAACCAGCAAGAGCAGCAAACATCTCATGTGGATTTCTTATCCTCAGCAACAGGCGGGGATGGAGTGGAACAGCTTGTCACTCACTGTCACCCAGGAGAACACTCGCTGTGGGACTGTCAGTCCTGGCTGTATGCTCACCAGGCTCTTGGTTCCCAGCAGAAAGAGTCCCAATTAATTTTCAAGGACTGCCTATTAAAAAATCTAAACCACAAGGTCTGGGGCCTCGTCCCTAGTTTGGAAAGAAGAGAGGTGATAGAAGGCCTGAGACTTTATAGCCCACCAAAAAACACACACCAAAAAAGTGAAGCTTGCAGGGTGAGGACTCTTGGGCTTCATCCCAGAGTAGCAGATCCCAGGAGTTACATTTTAAGATGATGAAGATCTGATCTAGCAGAAGAATCTAGATGAAAATGAAAGGTCAGGGTGCAAATAGCCCTGACACCACTGCCCTGAGTTCTGAAACAGCAGAACCCCTTGCGCTGCCCCTAAAAATCACTCCCTAAAAGAGTGGAAAATTCCCAGGCTCTTGGGAAACCTGGAGCCTGCTACAAGAAGCCCCAAGCTCTCGACACTGAAGCCAGGGAGCAGCACATGCAGGCACCAAGGAGTCCAGAGCCCTTGACCCTGAAGAGCAGAGCAAGGTCTATGGAGGCAGCAATCTCACATGGCGTGTGGTCCAGCCGCTGCACATTCTTCTCTCCCGTGATGGGTGTTTCAAGAGCAGCAGATATCCAGGGAGACAGATATCCAGGGAGACAGACTTCACAAGGGAAGGAGGGAACAGCAAACTCTTCTTGCAGCCATTGAAAAACCCCACTCAGCCAAGGGAAGGATGGCGTGGTGGTGCCTGCCTGCTGACAGAGCCCAGCATCATCTTCAGAGCAGCTCCCTCCCTCCAAGCCAGCATTTATTCAGCCAAGCTGCTGAAAGCCAGACAGCCAAGGGTCGTGACTCCCCCCTTTCCACACAAAACCCCCCTTTTCCCCGGCACCCTCTGGAAGGAAGTGACATCATCCCTATTCTGAGGAGATTGTCTGCAAATTGTGGGAGGGAAGACGGGGAAGCAGGCGATGCTGTCAGGGATGCAGAGCCAGGAGAGAAGGAAACCCCTCCAGCAGTCCTGCAGCACCACAAACCTCCTCCCTTCTTCTTTCCTTGCTGCCAAGAAGCTGACAGGACCTGGAGGGCTGCAGGAATGATTCAAACTTGTCCTGGAGCTCCGTGCGAGGGAATTCCTTGGGTTGCAGCTGATGGCATCGGGGTGGGAACAGGACTGGGGAAGGCTGAGGGTTGCTGGGCTCTCCCTCTGTGGCCAAAGGGGAGGAGAATTGGATGGGACACAAAAGGGGCACACAGAGGGGGCCACCCTGGTCATAGAAAGGAGAGACTGTTCCAGAGATGTCTCTCCCCGGAGCCTTTTCAGCCGTTAATTCCTTGTGACATGCTCTGGGGTATGACAGGATGTGGGGGAAGGGGAGAATTAGCTGTCTGTAGGGAAAGGCTTAGAGAAAAGAGCAAAGGAGAAAAATGCTACAGAGAGACAACATTCCAGCTAAACCTCAGAGATTTAGTCTAATCCAGCATCCCATCATGCCTGACATTAGCCTCAGAAGAAGGTACACAAGTAAATACAAAGCTGGACACAGCCTCAGCTGAAGGAAAAGGGCTGCACAGAGATCTTGCACTGCAGGAGACCATCCACACCGTGCCAACACCCCAGGAGACAATCAGCTGCTCCCCACCACCCCAATCCACCCCCCAAAGCAGGATTTGCTTTCAGCTCCCAGGCACCCGAGGCACCCAGCACAGCCCAACAAATGAACCCCTTTGCAAACCCATCATCCCTGCACCCCCAGGGCTTGCAGACTCAGCATCCCCACCTCCAGGGCCCAAAAACCTCTTCCTGGTCACCACTCCACCTCCTCCAGTGCAAACTGCTCATTCCTCTCCAGCAGAAGATGGGAGACCCCACAGAGAAATCAGATCTGCTCCTGCCAAGGGTTTCTTCTCACTCTGGCCATGCCTGCCCAGAGGCATTAGGAGGAGAAAGCCCTGCTAGACCAAACCACTCATCCCTCACTTCTCCTCTTGGCCCGAGATGGTGACCTGCTTGCAACTTGACAGAACCCATGTGCAATGCAATCCCACCTCATCTGTGTTTCATATCCATGTTTCAGATGGTTTCCTCAGCTCTAGAGCCCAGGATTATTCACCCAAACTCTCTCAAAATAAGAACTGTTCAAATCCCAATGACCAGATCTTCATCTTCACTACTTCTGGCTATGGAAAGCCCAAAAGAAAAGGGAATTTCTAAGTCTTAGCTCTGCAGATGGTTGCAGTCACTATAGGACGAAGACCCTTTGGTGTTCTGCAGAAATCCAGTGCCATGTACTGTCATGCTGATCCTCCCAGCGGCACCTTCCTGCAGGCCTGGATGAAATCCCACCAGGGACTGTCCCAGCCCCAACTCACTGTCCCACTGAAAACTCCTGACCCAGTACCACTACCTCTCAAGAGCTGCTTAGAAAAATCCATCTGGAAAACTGAAACAAAAGCAGCTTTGTGTCATGGCAGCTCCACCAGAAGCATCTCCTTGAGGGTTGTTTCCTGCTCCTCTTCTTGCCTGTGCTACCACAGCAGAGGCACCTTCCCTTCATCCCAACACCACATCCAGAGATGCTTGGCCTGAAGGTGCAGCAGCCTGGCTGGAGAGCCCCAGGAGAACAAGAGGCACCTCCATGGTAAGTCCCAAGTGACACCCAAATAGCCCAGGAGGGTGTCTGAAGACAACCAGATTAACTCCAGCCACTTCAGTCTTCTGGAGCTGTCTTCTGCTTCCTACCACACATGATGGGAATCACAAGTACTCTACAACCTTCCTCCTCTCCTCCCATCACAGCACCATGTTCTCTCCCTTACCTGCATTTCCTCTTTCTGAAATGATTTTATTAGAGCTGCTGAAGCTCTCTGTACTTTTTGCAGCTACCAGAGAGGTTTTACGCTGAAGCCAACAAAAAAAGCAGCACCCTTTTTAACCAGCCACCTTTGTCAAATTTAGCTGAGCCAAGGTGACATTCAGCATGCTTAACCATGCCATTTCCTGACCCTTCAACATCTGCAGGTTGATAAATCATGAAACTTCTCCCCCAAAAAAGCATTAACAGATAAGGTTCCAGCCCCATCATGGTTCTCCTACCTGAACCCCACATCCTTTTTTCCCTCACAAGCACATCCCACATGGGACATGGGTCCCACCAACACCAGCCCTGCAGCTTACAGGAACCTCCTGGTCCCATTAAGCAGGGCTTTCTAGAAACACTTACTGTACTTGTCAGAAATCATCAATTAGAACTTGGATCAAACTTCATCAGCCCTCGCCCAGCTATTTTCACAGGGCCTTTAAATGGAGCTCTTTCTGGTTTTGAGCTTGGTTCCTCACAATCTAGGAATTGTTCTTCCCATGCAGGGAGAAGGGGGATGTGGCTACACCCATCCAAAATGCCCTGGAGCTGGCTAGGAGGCATTTGTTTGTGTCTGCACACATACAAACTCATTTCTCTTCCAGCAACTCTTGCAGGACCCAGAGAAAGGACAGAGGAAGGTTTGTTGCTCTTCATCTTCCCTGTACAAGAAATTTGTGATAGGACAGATGGAAAAAAAAACCATCCAAACCTTTGAAAAGTGCCCTTCCAGGGTGGGAATATCACAAAGCATCTTAAGAGAGAACTCAAAATAATGTGAAACTGAGGCTCAGAGGACAAGGTGGGGACAAAAACCACTGCATCAAAGGAAGGGGAGCCCTGCTGCCACCTGTGAAAGGGCACAAGCTCTGGAAGGTGTCTGTTGGGAGCAAAGCCTGCAGGAATTGCAGGGAAAGATCTTTCCCTGGGGGAAGATGGTACAGCAGCTGCCAGAAGGTTGTGAGGATAGTTGCAGCATGACTGAAAATGATTAAGGGAAGAGAATTAAGAGAATATTGTATGTATTCATGCAACATCTTAGAGTCATGTTACAACCAAACCACAGAGAGCTCAGCCAGGGCAGAGAATGCTGGCAAAAATCATGGGGAAAGGTCTTCAATTCTGGAATATCAATTTCATACCTACTTTTAAAGATTCTCCTTTATTGTCTCCCATTTTCCAAGGAGAAGGCAATAAAATGAGTCCGTGCTAGAGCCCTGGGACTCCACCATCAGGTTTGAGAAAGGAAAGGTTCAAAAAGCCTCTTGTGGCTTGGCCCATTTCAGCTGCAGCTCCCCCTGGATGAGGGCACTGCACCACAATCAGCTCACCACAATGTCAGCAGCACAGAACTCAGATGATTAGGTTAGACCTGGAATTACAACACTGCCCACTGACACAAATACCCAAAATACACCTCGGAGTAGAAACTGACCTTCAAAACCTAGGGAACAACATCTTCTCTGAGTGTCCCACCACTTTAAATCCTAAATGCTGGTGTAATACCCTTGGAATGGTGACCATCACAAGAATATACTGGTCCTGGCCAGCTGGCCCAACACTGATCCATCTTCATCAGCTTCTTCCTCCTGAATATTCTTCACAAGGCCCCTTTGTCTCCGACACCATAAACACAAGAAGATGTTTTCTAAGTCCATGTTCTCTTTGCTTAAATCCATCCCCTCTGTCCCTCACTCCCAGTGCCTCTTGCCTTGGGTAGAAAGAGCTCTCACAAGTGGCCCACACTAATTTCAAACACAGACAGCATTTCCTACCCATTACCTCCTTGAACCTTGCAGCCTCACAATTTAAACCCTTGAATTTCTCAAAAGCTCCCACTTATCTCATGAGAAAAAAAAACCACAAAACAACTCTTAAAACCTCACTACTAATGCAGAAGATTTAGAGTCTCATTTGCTATTCACTCCAAAGTGGTTATTTTCCCCAGAGAACAATGCCCTGAAACAACACAGGGTCCAATGCATGTTGCTCAGCAATGGTATTGATAATCCCAGGCATTATCTCAGATGTGAAAAATCACAAGTATTTTTTAAAAAAGACATGCTACCATTAATATATTTAAGTTAGATTTTGGGCTCTGCACACAGAGGGTTCACATTTCAAAGGATTTTTCTGCAACTGCAAGGATTAGTGCTTTCCCCCAAGAACAACTTGAGAGAAAGTGAGCATTTAAGGAAAAATAACAAGTTGGCAGCATCCATTTGCCTCCTTTTGGTGGACTCATATGGCAGGGAGGTTGAAACTAGATGATCTTTAAGGTCCTTTCCAACCCAAACCATTCTGCTTCTGTAGAATTCCCAGGAATTAAGGTATTCTTTGCAAAGCTGAGGTATGACTTGAGAGCAAGTGTATTTTCTGAATGATTATTTTTCATTATAGAAGCACTAGGCAGAGCCAACAGATGTTTTGCATGTACCTGTCCACAGGGGTGATATTTTTATAGGGAAAAAAAAACCAAAACACACAAAAGGAGTATTGCTTCCCTCTCATGAGCAGAGTTCACATTTCCAGTAAGTGCACTTCACAGGTGGATTTGCCAAGGGTGCTGCCTGCCTTTAGCTGCAGTAAGAGGTGTATGTTAACAGGAGAAGAAACTCTGAAGTCTCCTCTCCTTTTCCAGCTGGGAAACCTCACAGGCCAGGTTTTTTTCCAAGGGGGAAAAAGGAAAAGTTTGTAGGGATAAGCACAGTCCTCCTCTTCAAAGCATTTTCATTTTAGTACCTAACGACCCTGATCACTGAGAGACTCAATTGCTCAAATTAAAGGAAGAATAATGTTCTGAGTGAGAGGAAAAGAGCCTCACCCTACAGCTCCAAGATTACTGGTACTTTTCTCCTTGACCTCAGTGGCAGCACAATTTAACTCCAAGCTTGAGACTTGTCAGACTACAAAAAATTAAGTCTTGTGAGTCAGTGGTCAAAAAACCCAACAGAAGTCGACAGAGAAGCTTACCTTAAAATGAGCCACTTTACTGAAAACCTGGGAGTGGAGAAACACAATCCAAGTCTGCTGACACTGATTTTGTTAAAAACAACCCCCAAGCCTTGTATCAGTGCCGACATATCTGCAGCCACCTACATTTCATGCTAGCAAAGCCCACAAGCTGAGCCTCCTGACAATTCCAAGCTTGAGCAAAAATAATGCCCAAGTTGCTAGGGGGAAAAAAAAAAACAAAAAAATGTACTAAAAAGTGAAAATAATTCTGTATTTCAAACAGAACTTACTGTTCAACAAAGCAATAAATCTGTTTAATAGTCAGCAGTGACCAGAAAAGCTTAGGAAGAACAGGGCAAGGAAAGGACATAGAAAGGTAATATTTGGATGAATTGATCTAAGTTTGTAGGCACATCAAATAGCTCACTTTCAAAGATGCTGAGCAGCTGGACACCCCCAAATCTGACTGACATCAGCAAGCAATGCAAACAACCCTGGTCCAACCACACTCACAGTTGTGGTACAACAGTTCCTTTCCCCTGCACACAATTATTTGGGGTCAATGCTGCTTAGTTTTGTTGTAATATCCCATGGCTGTATTGAAAATTTGTTAATTCATGGTTGTAGACCACAGAGTCATTAAAAAGTCTATGGGAAAAATAGCAAGGGCTGGATTAAGTCAGCCAGGGCTGAATGAAGTGGTAAATGGTACTTACAAAAGGAGTGTTTCAGATGTAGCTGACTGGTGCCAATCTGACAGCCTCATTTCTTTAGGCAAGCTATTGTTCACTACAGTCCTGGCAAATTCAAATCTGGCAAGCTTTAGTCCACTCTGGAATGCTTATCACAGCCACCTTAAAAAAAACAAAAAAGAGAGATAAATAAAAGCACATCAGGAGGAGCATATTTTAAGGTGAAAAAAAAAAGATTTATAAATATTCCTGCTCCAGCGAATCTTGAACCAACCTGCTGTGAGGAAGAGAGGACAACCACACCAAAATGTAATCCCTTGTTTACACTGGTGGGCAAAGAGTTTTCCCAATAACTTGACTCATTGCTTCAGGAATTCCCTAGAGGATGAGTCACCTCCAGGGAAAGCCACCAGTCATTCCACGGGAGCTCCAGGGACCCACGGCTGCCAACAGGAGAAGAGTGAAAGAAGTGGGAGAAGAGGAGATCAGTGCCAAAATGGAGAAAACTCTGTGGTCAACAGCTCTCCTTGGCATTCCTGCCTTGCTCCCCTCCCCAAAAAACCTGCTGGCATGCAGAGGAACATCTCAAGCAGCAGAGACACAGCCCCAGGCTCTGCAGAGAAGGGAATTGCTGTGGTTTCTTCCACCTGCAACTGCCAGGACAGGAGGAGGAGATGCTGGCTCTGCTGGCATCCAAGATCTGCTTGATGGAGGGAGGGAAGGTGTTTCTGGAAGGGAAAGATGCTCTGCCTCTTCCAAGGGGGATACAGCAGGAATAAGAGGGGGACATGCAGAATTTCAGTGTCTCACACCATGTTACAACCCCCCTGGCCAGCAGGGTTCCCAGCCCATACTTCTGCTTCACCACTATAACTTATCCTGGGAATTTTTTCCTAAGTGGTGAGGCAGGTATGTGCCCAGTTACAAGTCAAAAATGCTGAGAATCTCTGCAATGTGGCAAGCTCACCTGCAGACAGAAACCTAATGCCCCTTCTTCTCAACACAATTTGTCATCATTCAACAAGGATGCTAACTGTGTGAAACTGCCAGGCTCAGTTGAGGAATTTCAGCAGAAATTGGCTTCTAACATTAAACTTTACTTGGATACAACCTATTCTCATGTTCCTGCTGCTGCCTGTTTGTTTTTTCTTTTACCCTGGGCTGAGAAACCCATTTCTAACCAAACACCTACATTGCTTCTCTGGTTTCTGACCTTTCCATTTGCACTAAAAATGCATCTGCTGAGCCTGACAGAGACCTGCTGCCTCCACTTGGGCTGACATTGCCATTTCTGGTTTATATCCCTTATTTTGGGTGAGGATGTGCCTTGATCTTGCATTCCTAGAAGTCAGGCTGAAAAGATTGGCCCCTGGAGATCATGCAGGCCAACAGCCATCATGTCCTTAGCTCACCCAGGAGGGGATCTGAATTCCAGAGCCCTCTCTAGCTTATCATCCCTCAAACAATGAAGCTCTCCCTGTTTTCCATTTCATTCACCACAAAGGATCCAACTTCTCATAACTCAGAACCAATTACACTTCCCTAAAATGTTCTCCCTTTACATCTTTCCTCCCACAAACAACCCCCCCAAATGCCATCAACCTATTTCACAACTATCCTTTAGCAGGTGACTCCAAAGCCACAAAACCCTTAGAAGCCTGCCAGGATTTCAAAGAGGGAATATTGCCCAGTGCTGTGATTTCCCTGGAAGCACTGTCTGTATTCCAAAACAAATGCATGGCTCTGCTTTCTCCTCTTACTCCCCAAACCTTCCCAGGTTCCCACCTTCCACTAGCTTCTCCCTCCAGAGAACATTGCCCTTGTACCTTATCAACCAGAACTGGTTTTATTTCTTGGGCACAACTCTGGATTTCTCCCATCCTACACTGAAAATTAATCAGGATACACTGCAAGCAGGAGAACCAGTCAATCCTACAAGAACATTGAACAAGACAGAACCTCAAGAAATATTTCTGGCATCCTATTTGAAACCTAACTCTATTTCACCATCATGCCCTCTCTCCAGCCTATCTTCACAGAAGGAACCTCAAAAAACCCAAAACCAAACCCAGAATCCTTTTTTTCCTTTTTTTGGGGAAGTCTAATGATCTCCTAACATCCAGAAGGCTGCTGCTTTTCAGAGGAAGGCTTCCCTTGGGAAGAATCCAGGAATGCAGGCCATGTGCCCATACCATGGAGCACATCCTCTGGACTGAATCCTCACCCTGGGGCATTAATGAAGCAAAGATCAAACCCCAAAGTCAGGAGCTTTGGCTCTTGAAGGATCTTTATTTAGGATCTTGAAGGATATTTAGCACAGGCAAAGGGAGGCAGTGTCACCTACCCAAGTGGCAGCACAGCACTGACTGCCTTTAAAATCCACCCCTAAGAGCATGAACACCTACTTGCCAAAATCCTAGAGCAGAGAACTGGGAGTTTTGGTTCAGAAATATCCTTGAGTTCGATAATAATGTCACATATGGACACTGGAAGCATGTGACAACAGAAAATTGTCACTTCTTGTCACAGCAACACAGCTCCTGCCCCTCTGCCCCTCTCAATCCAGCACACAAGAGGAAGCTTTTCAGATGCAAAAGCAAAACAGGTTGTCAAGGTAAGTGACAGTCAGACAGCTTTGTATCGACTAAGGTGCTTTTCTCATCCTAGAGCAGCCCAAAGTAGTCCAGATCAGAATCTGGAAAAAAAAAAAAAAAAAAAAAAAAGAAGAAGAAAAGATTTTTTTTCTGCTTCTCAAAGCCAAGATTGAAAGCCTAACTCTGAATTTTCAACTGCTGGCTTCTGCTGCTCCAACTTCAGAAGAAATGTGGTTCTGCCCCTCCCATTTTGTGGCTTCCACCTCAGTGCATGAGAACAGCCCTTGAAATAAAACAAATTATCAGGCTAAGTATTCCCAGAAGAGAATGAGGAAAAAAAAAAAAAAAAAAAAAAGAAAAGAAAGATTCCTTATTCCTGCCTGGAGAACACAACCTTCTAAAGAAAGCTCCCAGCTTTGCCCCAGCTGCTGTAAGGCTTGCTAATTACAGTGAAAAATCTGAAGCAAGCAAGAGCAGGAGGGAGGGAGAGGCAGACTCCAGCTCTCTGGCTCACACAAATGACAGCTTGAGGAAACTTTTCCTGCCTCAGTGGTTGCTGCCATAAATAACCCCCTCCAGGGCTCAGAGCTGCAGGGACCCAGGTCCCTGTCACCTCCTGGACACCCTGGGAAGTTTGCAGTGCTCTGGACACAGAGGCCCTTCAGCAGCACCCACCTTCTGGCTGTCTACATCCTCATGGGCTTCTCCTCCAGACAGTTCCTCTCACACACACCCAGAGCTTTCTGAAAGCCTCCCTTCTCTCCTCACCCAACCCTTCAGCTTTTGTGCATCTTCTCTCTCCTCCAGCAACCCACTCCCCCCATTATTCTGTCATTCTCTTGCTCCCTTTTCTCTTTCAGTCCCCACATTTTCGGTGGCTTTCCTCAATGACACTGCTCTGCAGCCCTCCACCTATTTCTCCTTATTGATTTTGTTGTTCCTAAGATGCCTCAAAGTATTCTTGAGAGAAGCAGAGCTCTTCCTTCCAGCTGCTCTCCAGCCCAACAAGCTTCCCCTTTAGGAACCCAGAGGAGATCACTGAGGCAGAGTGCAGCATAAAAAAAAAATAAATAAAATAAAAAAAATCCCCAACGGTTCACTTCATGCAGCTTCCAGCTCCTGGGCTTAGAAATTAAGTCCCAAATTCAGACCCAGTGGAAATCAAACCCAGGCAAGTTCCCCTGTGACTTACCAGGTTTTTTGCTTTCCCTGGAGCTGCTCTCTCCAGCTGGTGCTTCAGAGAAAGCTGCAGGAAGAGGCACCAAGAGCAGCACAAATCCCCCACTTGGATGCAGCATCCATCCCCAGGACAAGGAGACCAAATGCTTCCTCTCCTCTTCCTAGGAATTCTCCCCCCGTCCAGTGCTTCCCTAATGGCACAGCAAGAGAAAAACTGAAATCCAGGGTGGAATCCTGCCCAGCTGAAGTAGGTAGCCTCTTCCTGACTTGCAGATTTGGATGCATGTGATGATAGAAGGCAGGAATCCTATTTTCATTTTGCTTATGTAAGCAAGGATGAATCAAACCCAGGTTCCTCCAATCTTGTGTCATATTTAAGCCTTATATACATGTATATATATATATAAATTCCCACAACCTGAAGCTAAAAAGCCCTTTTCTTCAGACAGAGCCTCCATTAGCTAGACTTCTAAGCCCCAGCACACACATCCCTCCTCCTCAGCACCCCCACACAGCACCTTTAGCTCAGAGGTACAGCAGAGCATCTGTATGCAGAGCTCCTCTCCAAGCCCTCCAGCCCTGGGTGGCTCCAGCTGTGCCTGGTTCCAGAACTCCTCCTGGTTCCAGAACACACACACACCACCCCCCCCAACAGTGTTCCTTCCTCCTGCACCCCAGGGAGAGCCAGTAGGTGAGTTGAGAATTCAGTTTCTAGCTCAGGATTTAATTAGACAACTCAATTTCAGGAGGTCTCCTACTTAACATTCTATAGTCCTTTAGCTTGCCAGCTCTGAGTCCTGCAAATACTCTTACATGTATTTTGCTATTTTTTTGGGTTTTTTTCACCTGTTCCGTCCAAGAGCTTACATAAACTTCTGCTTATTGCTCTCAGTGGGTTCATCACTGAAGACCCTGGAGCTGGAACAGCTGATTAGCATCTCATCCTCTGCTCCACACAAGTCTGACAAATTCAGGGAGCACAGCCACACATTCCTATCTCCAGCCAGGGTACCACACATCTCCTCCTCCCAGCACACCCAAGTTTTCACACTTAGTTCCTAAATCAGCACTCCCCCATTTTCTTCAGGTATCTCCTTGATATGTTGCCCCCCCTCTCCCTTTCTATTCCACCTCATAGCTCTTCCAAGATCCCAGTTGCAGGATATTTTCCTTGGGCTTCCCAGCAGGAACATCACCTAACAAGCTATTTACTGCTCACTCCATTACTCCCTCTCCAGAAGAAGGTTAGAGGAAGGGGGCAGATGAAGCAGAACACCACATACTCCTTCCAACAGTGCTGTGCATGGCAGAGCTTGGAGCTGATTGTGTAAGATCTCAACGTGAGCAAAGTGTTTCTAGCCAGTCCCAAGGGTTGTCTTGATATTCTTATGATAACATTTTTTTTTGTCCTGTTGCCACCATCCTCCTGGTTTCCACATACTCCTTGCTCTCTCTTTAGCTGCTCCTGGAGAAGTCACCAAGGACATGGCAGAAGGAGCTAGGAAAGCCTGTCACTACAGGGCAGCATCACCACCCTCTGGGCCATCCAGCTCTGTCCCTAGAATGAGTCTGGCAAAGATGGACAAAAGCCAGGGGAGAGGAGGTGAGGCAGAAGGAGACATCCCACATGACAAGAGGAGAGCTGCAGCACCCAGGAAAAAGCATTCCTTGGCTCCAAGCAGCTGTATAGACATGACCTGAAAAGCACAGACTGCCAGTTCCTGTGGCTAACAACTGGTTGGACTGAAAGAAAAATCAGGAACAATTCTTTCCCGAGGTAATGGAGCGCAGGAAACGTGGATGAGCCACACACAGGAGTCCACCAGCTCCAGCACTTTGCTAGGACTATGGAAGGAGGTACAAAAAAAGCAGCAGGGACTCTTCAGAACATGAATCAAAACCTTGGTTAGCAACACACAGAGTACCATGAAAATATGATGCAAGTGATCATAGATAACTGGGAAAGCAGTTAGGTATCTTCTCCCTGCCAAAGAGAAGTGGACAAAATGTAGGTGCAAGCTCCATCTAAATAACATCAGGCTGGTGCCAACAAACTGCAAAAGAAAAATAAACAAGACTGGCCACCTTACCACTGAGCAGGGAACACATGGAGATATCTGCCAAAGAAACCAGCTCAGCCACCCAGCTCACCTGGCATCCAGAAACAAACCACATCTTCTTTTCAAAGTTGCTGTTGTCTTTGCAGGAGAGGCCGGGCTGGCACAAGGCACTCCTTCTGCAGCCACCACTGAGGTCTGGGCCTCTCTGAATTGAACAAGTGTCACCTTTCCTGAAGAAAATCAGCCAGGTCAGCCTCAGAGGTGTAAGTAGCCTTGTTATCTGCTCCCAGGTAGAAATCCAAGAGCTGGGAGGATGAATGCTCTGGGAGCTGGCTGCTGTACAACCTGGACAAAAGCCCTGGTCCCAGTTCAAATCTCTCACTCTCTACTGAACTACAATTGGAAAATTAAGACATCAATAACTTTGCAGTTTTTGTGAAACAAAGTGATTTCACTTCTCCATCAACAAGAAAGATAAAGCACAGGAGCTGACCCCAAATCTCCTCCTGAGAACTTGCCAACAGAAAATGGGAAGGATCCCTACTTTATCAGCTGTTTGGGGGAAAAGGATGCATTTTTAAATTGATTTCCAGAAGAGAAGCCACCTTTCCTATAGTCTAGCAGCTAAGAATTTCAAATGCTACTAGATGAATCTTTACACTCTAACTTGTTACCCAAACAGGATTAAATGGAAAAAAAAAAAAAAAAAAAAAAAAAAGCTGTTTACTCAGATATACTCCAGGACAAGCAACAGGCTCTGAGAAAACACAGTTTTAGGCTCTTAGGAGAAAAAGAACTTTTCTTCTTATGCTGTAGGCACTACATCATTATCCCCATAATTAAATGTAGTGCTTTTGTGGCAATGCCTTCTGCAGGATTTGTCTAGGTGAGGACTTTTTTCCCTTTTCCTTAAATTATATTACAATTAGCCATGAAGGGTCCATTCATTTCAAGCTTTTCAACTGAGTTTCAGAACTAAATGCCTGAAACAGTCCTTGGTGAAAATATAATAATTTTCAAAGAGATCACCAGCACAAGATCTGGGGCTTGGTAACTAATTTATTGTTCTTGCAAGTGAACTTTCAAAGCCTGCCAAAAAAATCTTTTTCAATACGTGATTCAGATCCTCATCCTTGATTAGAGCTCAAAGGCCTCAGAGTAATATTATATTGCAATTAACCCAACTGATTAAGGCATAATCAAGCACCTAAATATCAGGCATAAGCCCAGCCCAGGTCTGAGCAATTTTGCACCTCACTCCTGTGCTATTTTTCCTCAATTTCTTCCTGCAGTCACTTAAATTCTCACCATGGGCACAAATATTCAAGTTGAGATTTCCTACAGTTCTTTCCTGGGCAATGTGGGAAATGTTTTCAGCCCTTTTTGGCAAGGAAATAGAGGAATCAAGCCTGCATTCTCATAGAGATGTTTTGCTCAACTTGAACTCTGCATGGACCTTGCAGACTGCCCTGGGTAACCCACAGGATTTCTCTTCAGCTCCCAATCTGAAATCGTGTGTGCCTGCAACACTTTGCAAGGACATAAAACTACAGAAGAGTCATGTCAGATGGCTCCAGTTCTTTTCCAAACTATGACTGTAATCCCAGACTCTTGGAGAAGGGGATTTTCCCAAGTGCTCAGTGACAGACCACATGACAAGTGCACTGAGATGCCAAGTAATTGCTCACAAAGCTTCACAGCGTTTGTCTTTCCCACACTCCACAGGCAACACACCTTTTCCAGAGAAAAGTCTGTGCCTCTAACATCTGCCATTCAAATTCTGGTGACCTCAAGAATCCACGCTTGGTCAAGGACCTCTCTCCAGCCTTTTCTCTCTGGAACTGGCCATCAGTCAAGTCCGGTTTCCTGCATTCCTTCCTCCAAACTGGTAGCGCTGGGGGAGATGTCAAGAGGTGCAGTACAAAAGGGTGGCTGCTGGAAATACAGACTTGGGCAGGGAATTCCTTAGCAGAACCTGTTAGTGACTAGATTACTGCTGGAAGCAAGATAATGAAGAATTCTGCTATCCACAGATCAGCATTGCTATTACTCCCATGAAGAACTTGTCTGCTTGTGCATCTCAGGACACACAGCATCCGATCCGTCTGCCCAGATCATTTGTGATTTTATTTTCACTGCAAAGAGGAAAAGGGCAGAGAAGGCAGACCCAGAAAGCACAGTCTGCTCCAGCATCCACTTGCCTAACACATGATGAATTTGAGTGTTCTTTAAACTGGAAAAAATTCATGTCCACGGGCTTCTCCCTTCCTCCCCTGCACTCAGGCACAGCCAGGAGCAGTGTCCAGCAGAAGAACAAGCACTAGCAGGCAGGATCCTACTTCAGCTGAACAAATGATACCAACAGGCAAAAAAATGATCACTCTGGAGTGAGGAAATAAGAATACTGGCAGAATGTCACTATAAATAATTCACCGTCAGTTCAATGTTCTCTCCTGGCACCACTGAAACTTTAAAGGTGTTCCAGCTACCAGGCTGAAGTTAATCTGGAAAAAGAAAAATTATACAAAGGACACAAGAATGACCCCACTCCTTTTCCATGAGTAGGTTTTAAATTGCAACACCAGCAGCCCACGCATGCCTTCTTCCCTCTCTCCCTCCTCCTCTCCCTATGCTTTACCCTAATACACCAGGGAGGAGGAAAAAAGCAGCAAAATTTAAAAAAAAAAATAAAATTCTACATTTCCACCAGTGAAGAACCTTCCAGGCTGTACATGAAAGAAGCAGGGCAGAGGCAGAGAGACAATCTGGTCCCTGAAATGTGTTAGTTTCTGGGATTACAAGCTCACCTACACACAGAGGAGCACAGAGGCACAATGGCAAGTGGGGGAACTCAAATCCCACCCTCGCCCTGCACAGCACCAACTTCTTTTCTGACCCTGTCAGTTGAAAAAAACCAAATAGAACCCAAAAGCACCATCAGGATGGGAGCCAAAGAATCCAGAAGCAAAATAGCAAACAGGAGACTGGGAAAGGGGAAAAGTTGGGAGACAGAATGAGTACAGCAAGAGCCTGCCACTTTAACAGCCCTCCCTCAGCTGACAGCAAGCAGGCATCATGTTCCTGCTCCAGATTGCCAGCAAGGGCTGCAGTGACCTTTGTCTTGTCCATCTCCCTCCACCAGAAACACACAGGCAATTTTTTTTCAAGTGCCTGCAACTTTTTGACATCCCTATTTTGGGGAAAATTGAGATAAAACATGGATTTTTGCAGACAAGAACAGAAAACTCAAAAAAAAAAAAACCCAACCAAACCACGTTTCTTGGGTGGGCTTTTCCTCCTCCACGAGGAAGCTGAAATTGTTCTCTAAAGAGTTCTGAGTCTTCACTAAGTGCCCTCAGTACAAAAGCTACAAAGAAAGGTGCATTATTCTTTAAATGAAGCACTGAAACTTTCAGGCACATGATCTTCATTTAAATTGCATCTTACAACATTGGGAACACAGAAAACATAAGGATGATGAAGAAACTCCATGATCTGCACTAGGCACAGTGAAGTTGAAGTACCAAGGATATTGACATTTCATGGCCAGCCACCAACTGATTGAAACCCCACAGTTTTAGGGGGAGGGAAAACTTGATAGCAATTCCCCTTATAATAAAATAAGAGAGTGACCTCCAAACAGGAGCCCCCAGATGTGCTCCCCATAACCAAGCCACAGTGCAGCTCCAGTGGCAGAAGGGGAAACTCCCAAAGAGAAAAGCTCCAGTGCTTCAGGCAAGTCCGCAACACCTCATTTATTCACTGCAGCACCAAGGAGTACTCACCCCAGGACCACCAAAGCATCCCTGGCAGTCTCAGCCACCACACCTCCTGCTCAGCCCATCTGATGGGAGTCACAGTTTTGCTCACTGGCCACGTTGTGTTGACTTTGGAACAGTTAAAGAACTGAACACAAAGTTCTGTATATTTAAGAACATCAAAGGGAAGTTCTTCTGAAGAGGTATGTGCAAAACAACGGGGTTTACTCACCTCACAAGGTCCATTTTAAGACCAGGCCCCCGCTTTTTTTTTTCCATGAGCCTTTAGCTACCGTGCCAAACTGGCAGATCCACCAAATTTCTTTTGCTGGTGGCCAGGAAGAACACTCATCCAAAAGGCAGCGAGGCACCACCCCTAGGCAGGTGTCTGCTTTCCATTGAATTTAGCTGAAACAAGACACTGGTAGAAAACTAAACCTCTGCATTCAAACTCCTTTCTTTTTGCCATTTCCTTTTCAACTTACAGAGAGAGCAACCTAACTTTGGGACTGCAGTTCCTCTCAGGTCACATAAATGCAGCTGATTTCCTTGATGCACCATACCTCTGACACCACCCAACCTTTCTGAACAAGGAGAACATGTTGGCCAAGCTCCTCAGGAAGAGGTGTGCTAGACAGGGCTGGGCAAAGTCCTACCCTGTCCTAGGAACTGCTTCACCAGCAGCCTGCAACTGGGCACAGCAGAATCCAACCAGGATGCCTCTGCCCTCTGAATGTTTTATCTACTTTAAATAAGAGTGGATTCACAAATAATTTTGTCTGGCATGTTAATTCTGAGCGAGCTACTAACCCTGCCCCACAAGCAACACTGCTCTGGGGACCAAAGCTGTGGTTGACTTCTCCTCTAGCAGACATGGGTGGGCTTTTTGCAGCCTTTCTGCATGCAGCAAGAGCACAGAACTGCTGAGGCAGGAGAAAAGCAGCAGGGTGGACCCCTGATCTCCTTGGCCAACTTGTAATTAACTCTGTGGCCATGGAGCAGTGAAGCATTTTGTCTTGAAGACACTGCACAGAATCCTCTCTCCTCTTCAGCAGAGAAAAACTTGGAGGCAGGAGCCAGGCAGGGAAAGGAGGAGTATTAGGTTCCCACTCAAGTCAGAAATCAAATCTTTTTCCCACCTTTCTTGACAAATCCCCTTGTAGTTGAGAATTCAAGCCCTTGCATCTTCTATCTGTTCCCATAGGAACCTAAGAACCACAACTGCTTCCAACTTCATCTCTCCTTTTCCAAATAGTTGAAATATCTAATGAAGTCTTGGTAGCTCTTCTGCAACAAGAAGATGATGCAAGCTTGAAGAAAAGAAAGGCAACACTTTTCTTCTCTCTTCTACAAAAAGGGAGCAGCAGCCACACCATCCTGAGGGCCAGAGAGTCTGGGATAATCATCTTCCTCCCTTTTTGTCTCTCCTAATTGGAATCCACCACCTTTTCTCCTCCAAAATCCAGAGTTTAAACAGAAACTCCACGCTGAAAAGCCAATTCCTGGAAAATCCCTGCACAGAGGCAGCAGCCAGGTGCAAGGCAGTTGAGCAAACACCAGCAGATTTCATCTCAAACAGAGGGAAAGGGATGAACACATTTTCTGGAAACAGGATCTCCTGCTTCTCCAGGCTTGGACAACCAGGAGTTCCCGAATCCCACCCTCTGGCATTTCAGAACAGCCCAGGGAGAGAAAAAGAAGTTTGCTCACACTCCCCACTCCAAAAGACTTCCTCAAATATTAGCATATAGAAAACAAGCTACTGAAACGGTGCCTGCTGGAAGAACTGAAAGTTCAACTTACTCTTTCTTTGGGAGTGTTTAATCCTTGTGGTCTACACCAGAGAGGCTCCAGAGCTGGATTCTCCCATGCTAGTCAAGAGGGAGTGTTCTGGCTTCCCCCCCAGGTAACTTACAGTCCACTGGTTTGCAAAACAAATCCGTGTTAACATTGAGATATTCACCTCATAAATCAAGCAAATTGAAGTGAAATGGTTCCTGATTGCTTTAACCACACCCTTTCATGCTTTTGCACTCAAAAGGATTTCATTTCATGGTCACAATACCCAGAACAGTGACACATAATGCAGAAGATCTGCAGCTACAGGAACAGAAACCAATGGGATTCCTTCCCCTTTAGTTGAAACTTATTTTCCTCCCCCCAAGCTCCCCCCAAGTCTTGTCTAGTGCCATGACCATGCAAGTGAAAGGCCTTACTCCTTGTAAACACCTCTGAGTGGGAAGCAAGACTAGAGCTGCCTCTTGCTGTTCTCTGTTCAATTAAAACCCCCATGTATTATCCCACTTCCAAGTCTTTTTTTGTTGTTTCTAACAAAAGAATTAACCAGAAGATGAGAAAAGCATCTGGAAAACCAGCTTGTCCCAGCATGAAGGACACTGACTTATCCTTCATCCTTGTTTCAATAGAATAATTAACTTGGGTATCTCCATCCAAAATCCTCGGTGGTGGAGAGATTTCCATCTTCCTTGAGCAGCTCCATCCTCTTCCTCAGCCTTCCCAAGCAGCTCAGCTCAGAGGAGCTGCCAGAAGCCCCTGCACATCGGTAGCAGCTGTCACAGAACTTGAAAAAGTACTCAAAACATTTTGTACCAGGGTGCCTACTCACTGCAGAGGAGAAACTCAGGCAATTTCCTTCCTCTCTCTCAACTTCAGATGGATTTTGGGGGGTTTGGAGTCATTAAAAGCAGAGATCTGCTGTTTCACCTCTCTGCCTTCTCCAGCATATCCTACACCACAGAAGTCCCTCCCAAGCTTTCAGTTCACATTGTGCCAAAGAGTTCAATGGCTCATTTCCTTTTCTTGTCCCTGCTGCTGGCCACTTCATCAATTTTTTTCTATTTTAATGCCTACTGTCTCCAAACATCCATCTCACCTTCCCCAGCCCCTCCACCAGCAGGTCCAGACAGAGACAAGAGCACAGGACAAGAAGGAGGTGAAAATCCATCAGATAAATAACAGGCTGGATTCCTCTGCTCTTTATCACTCCCAGGAGAAGAAAAAAAAATTAAAAATTTCTCTGGTGATCTCATCCCATCCCCTTAAGGACCTGGGCAAGATAACTCAGCACAAAACAGGCACTGGATGTCCCAAACAATAAAGGTCAGATGCAGCAGACCTCAAGAATTCCTCAGCAGAGCCTTTCTCCAGGGAATGAACACCCCAGGAGTCAGAAAAACCAAGGCCAAAATGTCAGTTCCTCACCCTGCAAAGGGCAGGGGTGGAGTTGGGTCATTTCCTCATCTTCACCCCTCAGCAGCACATGGCCTGAACACACACAGCCCTCCAACCTGCACCCTACATTCTGGAGAAGTTCCCCAGATTCCTGCCTTTGCACCCCAAACCCCCGATGCCCACCTCAGAGAGGATTTTCAAGCTTTCTGCCTGAAATTCCCTGGGGCCAATCAAACATCGTGGGCATTCCCCAGGCTTACAGACACAGAGACTGCACCCAAATCCCTAACTTTTCCTAGCAGGTTGCCAGGAGGCACTTCAGTTGCACCACACTTAGCCACTCATTCTCAGAACCAGCATTTTCTGCAGCATCCTACATGGTTCCCACCTCCAAAACCACCCAAATTAATTCCTCCACCCTCATAAATTCTCTTCCCCACTAGCAGAGAAGTTGGGGGCCTATAAAGTAAGCAAACTAACTAGTTATATGCAAGCAGTAATGATTAGCTGAGACTCTTGGAACATTTGGAAGCACCAAAGACAATACTGAATTTGTGGTTGTCCCTGTTTTCTATGGAGTTAAATTTAATTATGGCCCCTGAGGGATTTCAAAAGAGTTTGCTTTCAGATCTGGAAGAAAGCGTGTGCTTTTTGTTTAAAAATAATAATAATAATTAACGAGGATTGAAAAAAAAAAAGGCAGTTTTTCCAAACCCAAGTATTGAACACCAAGAACAAGCATGAAATAGAGAGGGGAAAGGGCTTCTGGAGAAAAAAAGCCCATGGCTTCCTGCAGAATGAAGTTTTAACCCCACAATTATGGAAAAGGTTTTTGCCCTGGGCTCTTCTGATGTCACTGAAGTTTCAGGAAGGCTCCACTCTTTCCGGTTTTAGAACATCTTGGGAAAGGCAGCTCTCACTTCCTATGCACTTCATTATTTATCTGCCAAATAGTTTTAGCCCCATATTACCCTCGGGAGGAAGACTGGGAAAGAAAGAGCAGCTTTTCTCTGCTAGAAAAAAAAAATCAGCGCAAATGACAAAGGTGAGGGGAAGAGCAATCCCAGAGCAGAGAAGCTCTCACAGAAATGTCATTATTCTCCATCCTATTGCAGGGAGAAAAAGAGTGTCCATTACACAGGAACTTGACAAGTCCCAAATTTCTGCTGCTTCATTGAAATGTCTGCTTCTTCATTTTCTTCTGAAGGATGTGACTTTTCCATCATTCAGCAGTACAAATGGGAACTTTCTTTTGACTTCCTCTGAGAGGGGATGACGGGCACATCCCCCCCAACCCCTCAGGGCCAAAATTACAGAGGTTCATAGCTGAATGCTCCCATTTAGGGAAGCTGGTGGCATTCGTGGATTCTCAGATGCCATGGAGATGGTGACAAACAACTGAATCAGAACACAGACACAAAAAGGATACTGTAGTCTGCAAGGTTGAATCTGCTGGAGAGGTAATGCAGGCACCCAGAGTCTTTCACATCAAAAGAAGCAGGGTCTTCAGAGGGATGCCCTGAACAAGAGGCAGAGCACTGGGCTAGAGAAGCTCTGCCATTTCCAGAGGGTTTGAGAAGCTGAAGTTCTTGAACTTCACTTTTTCCAAAGGCTTTGTTCCCAGTTCAGCAGCAGATGAGCCACAAAGTGATCTCCTTCCTGCTGCAGAACCACTTAGCCTTGAACTGACTTCACTTCAGGAACTACTTCTCACACCTGAAGTTTCCAGCATCTGGGTTGTAGTTCCAAAAGGCAAGAATATATATTTTTAGACATTAACAAAGCCAATCTAGACATCAAGGGAAGTGACTAGGTAGAAATATTACAATAAACACTTTTAATGGGTTCTGATACAACCAAGAAATGCAGGAGAAGTCAAAAAAGGCAGAATTCCCTTTGTTCAGGCCAGTCACAAGCTGGCTGAGATGCTGCAGATCTGACTTGCTGTGGTTGTATGGGAGGTGAAACAGTTAATTTCCCACCAGAGATAACAGCACAATTTTGCAAGATCATTTGGCAGATCACATGGGGGAAAAGACAAGCCTCCAGAAGCTCAGACTTTGAAGCTGGAATCTAGGTTCCAAAAATACACCAAGGCTGGATCTCTGGCTGTAAACACAGGCAAGCACATTACTCAGGTCTGTGCTGAAGAGACAAGCCATGACATAACATGCAATTCTGTTCTTCTTTCTAAAAGATGCAGAATTGTGTCAATTCCAGCTTCTAACAGATGTGGAGCAGCAGAACCCATCTGAAGGGAAACCTTTCAGGGCAGAAATGCACTGGAGCTTCTTTTTTTTTTTCATACCAGCCTCACCATTTCTGTTGTATTTCCTTCAATGCCTCTGTAATAGCAAGGTCCTCAATTTCTCCTTATTATCCAGTTCAGTTTTATTTAAGGTGGCTTAAGGGATTCTCCATTTTGTTTACATATTTGCTGCTCTTCAGAAAAGGACTCAGTGCTTAGAGGCCTGCGTGGATCTAAACTCAGGATCTCTCAGGTCTGTGCTGATAATCATACCTCTAAACCAATAAATCACAAAGAAAGTGATGTTACAAAGGGAAAAAAAATTAAAGGCAAATGCCTAGAGAACCTATTTGTTTAAGAGAGCCTTCTCATATTTATTTATTAGCTAAATGCCCCTTGTAACCATCACCACTGTTTAAAATTACCTTCCCATGGCTTCACAAGAGGAGGAGAGCATCAGTTTCATATCAGGAAGTAACTGTACTCATTCAACAAAGAATTACAAGCTCATTTAGAATGAGACTCATTATTTAGATGCTCCAAGCCAATCTTCTCACCTCCCGTGTCACAGAGGAGTCACCAAAGTGTCCCAAAGGAACTATCCCACCAGCAACAGGGGGAGAACAAACCCCTGGAAAGGATCCTCAATGCTTCCTCCCATCTTTAGGATGCCAATGTCCCAAGAAAAACAGGGGCTGAGACACAGAGCCCCTGCAGGATGGACAGCTTCCTCACCTACAGCCTCCTCAGGGCCCAAACTTCTTCTGAAGCAGCTGGTGTTTAGAAAAGACAGAAAAAATGAGGCCCAAAGCCCACCCCAAGGGCTTAGCTGGGAGTCCCACACTAACCCCCCCAGCAGGGATGTGTTAGGAGAGGACTTTTCACCCCCAGCTTGCTGCTGAGCTGGGCAGAAGGGGATGGAAATAAGATCAGGTTAAACAACTCCATGGAAGACAATTTCTCTCCTTAGCTTCCTCAGGGAACAGCACTGCCTGAACAGCACCTTTGACTGATGCAATGGAAAGATCCCCAGAAAAAATGGTCGTTTTTCAGACTCCAGATTGCATCTTGTATCTTGTTTTCCGGGGGAAATTCTTAGGAAGGTCAAAGACATTGCTGAGGAAGCCACTTGTAGTTTTAATTTCACACCCAAGGAAGGCACAAGAACCAGGAGCAGACCAGTTGCTGATTTAATCACTTGGACAGAACTAAAAGCCATGATTTCTCACCCCCCTCCAGATGTCTGTAACCAACCTGAAGGAAAGGAGAACAGAAACTCCAAGGAGGGGAAGGCAGAAGGACTTCCAGGGATCTGCAGGAGTCCATTAAAGAAACATCTGGATAAAAGCAGAGACTGGAAGATTGGGGGTTAAGAGCCCATTAAAAAAACTCCTTGTTAGTCAAGTAGTCTCTGCTTGCCATGCAGATTTTCTACTCTTGCTGCAAGGAAGAGGAAAATAATCAGCAGCCTTTTTAATTTAATCTTGCAGCTTGACATCTTTTCAAATAAATCCAGTGTATGAGACAAGGGACCTGCATCCCTCTCAGTGGAAGGAGGAGAGAAAAAGGATAAAAAGGGTGAAGAAAAAGGGCAGAAATGATTGAAGATAGAGGGAACATTGTTTCTAAAGCTCAGTAGGAATTCTACCTATTATTTTAAATAATCAACAAGCTACAGCAGCATTATCCTTTGAATTTAAACCCAAATTTTGTCTGCATTTTATATTAGGATATTCTACTTTCACCCGATGCTGCTTCTAAAATACAAAACCATCAGTTTTCACATGCATCATTATCATCCCTTAAAGCCTGTAAGGATGCTTCAAATAATTAAATAGTCCACAGTATGTTAGGTATGTTTTTATAAAACCAGACCAGTTTGGGGAACCTTCTAACACATACTTAATTTTGTAATGAAGATCAAGGTGCCAGGCACCATGACTTTAATTCATGCCCCCAAACAAGGAAGCAGAGTAAGAGTGCTCAGCATCTTCCAGGTCAGAATTAAATGTAAAACAATTGCTGCTGCAGGAGATTTTTTTAAAAATCATATTACTGGAGATGTAGTAAGCAGCACCAACATGGTTGCACAAAGGGAGCAGGCTCCAGAGTCTATTGCTGTGCCCTGTGAGTAAATCAGCACCTCCCACCTATACTGATGCTCTTAGAATAAGTAGGAACTTGATTTTAATTTTTCAAGGGGCAAGCTTTTCCATTTCTTATCAAAAATGAGAAAAATCATTGCAGGTTCTTCTGTCTTAAAAGTTCTGAGCTGGACAGACAGCACACCTGGCAGACCTGCAGGATTTTTCTTCTCATTTCTCTTTAGAAATAGATGAAGTGACAGCTTGAGAGCTGAGGGGTTCTAACTAGAAGCATCCCAGGGCATCCCACCACCAGGAAGAGGTGCCATGTATGTTTGCTGTGGCAGACTTAACACTGAGGTGAGCAGCATCAGGTAGGTACAGTGCAGAATAAAGAACACAGCAGGGCAAGCTAGCTCCAAGCTGAAAGTCAGGAAAAAAAAAAAATCTATTCCAGCAAGAATAAACCTCCCAGAGCTATCCACAGATCCCCAGAGAGTCCATTTGTCATGCTCCTGAGAGCACAAAGGGCACTTTCATCAACTCCTTTCCCCCAGCTCTCTAAGAAACCTCCAGCCCTGCAGCTCTCTAAAAGCAGATGAAAACAGTTTGCACTCTTCTGAGCAGCTCAATCGCTGTCTCTTTAACTGCAACTTCCTCAAACTCCAGTGCTGAATCCAGCTCAGGATGTACTTATTCATCTGCTGGATCATTGTCAGAATCAGAGAGACTGGGAGCTTTGACTGAGGATTCCTCCTGGCTAAGTGGAAAGCTGAAAATTTGGGGAGCCTGTTGTTTTCTCAGAGGAAAAGCAGGCTGCAGGCAGACTCCTCTTCTTCTAGGGGAGGTACAAAACTTTGCTGCCCAAGGAAAAAGTCTCACGCATCCTGCCCCTGTCTGAAGACAGACCAGATTCACAATTTAATTTTTGCTTGCTGCAAGGAAGATGAAGAAATTGTAAGCAGGGCTATAAATGACGCAAAGAGACTCAAAAAGACTGTTATCTGCCCAAAGCTGAGCAGGGTACCAACCAGTCTACTCTCAAGTGGTGGCACTCTCCTATTTCCTACAGGTCCTTGCCTGGAAGGGGCTCTCAAAAAAAAAAAAAAAAAAAAAAAAAAAAAGATAATTAGTATTTATCTTGCTTTAAGCAGAGTTTCCCAAGTAACAGAACCTTGGAAGAAGTGCAGAAAACTTCTTTGCAAATCCACACCTTTTTTTTTTTTTTTTTTCAGCTCAGAAACAAAAGTGACCCAGTTTTGATGAGCTAACTCCAAATCTATTCAGTTCCAAGCTGAAGGAACACCCCTCTGCCTGTTTTTACATTTGGCACTGGAAAACACCCCTGAACATCTGTACTTCCAGCCCCTCAGGACTAAAAGTCACATCCCCCAGAGACACACACCACCAGCTCCACAGGGATTACCAGGCAACTCCCAGGGAATTCCAAACTGGTTGACAAGAGGGAAGCAAAGACAGGTGGGGCTGAGAAAAAAATCCAAGCCAAGGGAGTCTCTCAAAGGGCAGACAGAGGGTTTGCAAGTTTATAACTCCAGTTGCTGGTTAGATTTAGGCAGTGTTTAAGGGATACATCAAAACCTCTGCTGCCTTGGAACAAACCCAGGCAGACAGAGCACAAGGAATGTGACATTTATATTCCCACCCGAGGTCCAGGAGCTTGTCTGGACACTTATGTACAAAGCAAAAAATAATTATTTTTTTTTTTTGGTCATATTTTCTTCATGGGAATTCTGACAACGTTTCATAAGAAGTAAAACTACTCCCCCAAAATTCTGTACAACACAACCACACTGAGCATGGAGCCTTCTCAGTGCTTTCAAACAGTCTGAGGTCTACATTCATTCATATTTTTTTCATGAAACACACCAACTAATTTTGGTTGATTGCATTTCTCTAGGGTTTTTTGTATATAACTGGTTTTGGAAGGAGTATTTTCACCTCCCTTTTTGCCCTGGAGCCACACATTTCTCAATTTGAACCACTCAGCCCATACAGTTGCACCATTTCTTTCTTTCTAGGACTCCAGAAGAGGAATGGGTGGGCACAGCAAAGTTTTCTTTTCTCACTGCCCATTCCCCAGCACTGATTGAGCTGCCAGGAAATTGGAGGAATCCTTTTCTCTGTGACTCTGACTTGGAATTTTTAATTTTGCACATTGCAGTCAGAAGTTAAAGTGGAACCCTGAGCAGACCTGGTTTTACAGCTCAGTGCCAGCAAACTCTCAGTAATTTTGACTCTGTCGTAGGAGTCAATTTTTCTGCAAACCAACAGAAATGCAACCTCCCAACTCTCTTCTTTTATTTCAATGTGGGTTTTAAAGGGGAACATTTGCCCTACTTCTTCCCGAAGAGTTTCAGTTACAGAAGTTCCAGGCTCTATGCATTATTGACCAGGTAGCAGATGCTGTTCAAGTTGCTTTTCCCCTTCAGCCACCCCCCTGCAGACTGATTCCCATTCCCAGGGCTGAGCAGTCATTTAATCACCTTCAAGAAGCCAATGGAACTTTTATGACCCAGAAAGCTAACACCTAGGACGAGAAATAACTTCACCCTGATAGGGTTGGCTATTAAAAAAAGCTTCCAAGAGATATTCCTTCCTCCCCAATCCCCAGCAAACCTCCTGGACAGCACAGACACTTAGATCCATGTTTCAGGGAAGCCAATGGCATGGGACCAGGAGGTTAAAGCCTCTTTACAAAAGCCACTTCCTCCAATTTCATTATCTCCCAACCACGACTATTTTAAAAACTCTCCAGCCTGACCACACCAGCTCAGACACTTTCTCCCTCTTCAAGCAGAAAATGAGAAGGCTGCAGGAGAGAGCAGCCCCTCACCAGGTAACACAAAGCTTTTGGTTGGTTGGGTTTTTTTGTTTTTTATCTCCTTCCCACTTCTGCAGAGATTATTTTCCCACAGAACCATTTCCTTTAACCCACCAGAGCTCCCAGTACACACTTTACAACCACCCCAGCATCCCAGGAGCTAGGTATTTGGCACCCACTCTGCTGGAAATCTCACCCCTCCCAGCAGGACCTGCAGGCTCAGCACTTCCCAGCCTTCCATTCCCAAGGGATAACCGAAGCCTGACCCAAACACACCCAATTCCCTGAGTGGGAATTCCAGCAGGAATTCTGGCTGAGCCACCTGGACACAGCCCAGCTGCTGAGATTTCCATCTCAGACTCCCCAGATCATCTTTTACTTTTACCAACCCGCAGCTCCCTGTCCCCCTAACTGAAAATCGATTCATTTATTTGCTTCATTTTTTCCAGCCAGGGTTCACCACCCCTTGGGGCAGCTCCAGGTCGCTGAAATACTTTTTTTTTTTCTTTTTTTTTTTTTTTTTTTTTTAGTGCCAACTTAAACCTTTCAGATCCAGGGCCCTGCAGAGAAGTGAGCAAGGCCGGGAGACAGAAGCCATGGGACACACCCACCCTTTACACCCCCCCGGCTTCTCCTTACACCACCAGCACCCTGGAAGTGGTTTGGGGGGGATGGGGAGGGGTCCAGGGGGGGTCAGACCGCCCCTTCCCAGCGGGGTGCAGGCCCCACCAAAATTTGGGGAGGGGAAGGGGGAGGTGGAAGGGAAAGCATCGGCTCCTACAGGGGACACACACACACCCCTCCAGAGCCGGGGACACGGCCAGGACGAGGGGGACAGCACCCTCAGCCCTCCCCCCCCCCCCCGCCTTCATCCCCTCAGAGCTCCCCGCACCTGCCGCATCCTCCTCCTCCTCCTCCTCTCCCTTCGGGAAAGGCCCCAACCGGGGAGGCGGGGGCTGCCAGCCCCTCACCGGGGCCTCCCCCCCCTCACCGTCCCAAGGGTGGGGGTGACCCAAGTGTCACCTCCTGTCCCCCCTCACCTCTCAGCCGCCGCCGCCAGGGACCCAGGCCCAGGGCCGCCGCCTCCATCCCGGGGGCCTTGCGGACCCCCCGATTCTCTAACGCCGCCTCCGCCCGCGCAGGAGCCGCCCCCGCCCCTACCGGGCCGCCCACTGCGTCAGCTTCGTAAGGGCCGCTACGCACCCAGCGGTCACCATGGCGACGGCTGTACCATGGCGGGTAAAGCGGCGGCGGCGGCGGCGGCGCCCCCTGGCGGTAGCGAGGCAGCAGCGCCCCCTGGCGGCTCGGAGCCTCCCGCTGAGGTTGGGGGGGGGGGGGGGGGGGGGGCTTGGGGGGGTGGCAAGTGCTGTCCCGGCCCCACTCGCCCAAACCCACCCCAGGACTCCTCAAGACACCCACTGCCAGCCCAGTGTCTGCAGGAGCTGGAGATACCCACCCCACGCACCCCCCCGTCCCCACCCCGGCTGTGGAAATGGCTCCATCCACCCCTTCAGCACCATCACCCCCTGTCCCTCGGGAAAGAGGAGGAAAATCAGGAGGGAAATGGATATAACCTCACCCTTCCCAACTCCCTTTCCCTCCAAAGACCCCTCAGGACAGTGGGAACCTCCCCCATGGACCCCCCACCCCAAGGCCAGGGCTCTGCTTTCCTCCAGTCCCATCCCACTTGGCACCCCCAACAGGAATAAAAAATTTTTTTTTCCATCACTGGGCTTGAAATCTAACCAGTTTTCCCTGCAAAGACCCCCCCAGCACAGTGGGAACTTCCCCCATGGACCCCCCATCCCAAGGCCAGGGCTCTGCTTTCCTCCAGTCCCCTCCCACTTGGCACCCCCAACCCCTAAAAAGGGTTAATAATGTTTTTTACCATCACTGAGCTTGAAATCTAATAATTTTTCCCTCTAAAGACCCCCCAGCACAGTGGGAACCTCCCCCATGGACATTCCCCCCCCCCCTCCCAAAGCCAGTGCCCTGCTTTCCTTTAGTCCTATTCCAATTGGAAACCCCCCCTCTCCCCTTCCAACTCCCCAACAAGAATAAAAATGGATTTTACCATCACTGAGCTTGAAATCTAATAATTTTTCCCTCCAAAGACCCCCCCAGCACAGTGGGAACCTCCCCCATGGACCCCCCCATCCCAAGGCCAGGGCTCTGCTTTCCTCCAGTCCCATCCCACTGGGCACCCCCAACCTCCCAAAAAGGGATAAAAATGTTTTTTTTTTCCACCACTGGGCTTGAAACCTTATCACCTTTTGATCAAAAGATGCTTCAGACTCCAGGGGGAGCGTGATGGGCTTGAGGTTTGTGTTGGCTGTGACCTCTCTTCCAGGTCTGTGCCATCACCTCCTGCTCCAAATCCTCTCCCAAACGGAGCATCCTCCCCCTGCTTGGGGACATTCAGGTGACAAAAAGGACAGAGGTGGCCCAAGTGGGACCCAGCAATGACCTCAACCCAGCAAGTCCCCAACTAACAGCTGAGGACATCATTTGGGTGCTCTGCTTGGAAAAAAAAAAAAACAGGAAAAGGAGCAAGAACCACCACTAAAAAAATTAAAAAGTCATCTCCTGGGGCTAAGGAATAAATTTCCCAGAGAAGAGCCAAGCTGGTGCAGCACAAACCTGTCTGTCCCTTCCTCCTTAAAGTAGAGCAGCCTTCAAATGGGCTGCTGGGTGATATCACTGTTATTTGGAAAAAAAAAAAAAAATGGTAGAAAAAGAATTCAGGAAGAGCTTTGAAGCTCTGGCATCCATTTACACCCAGGCCTTTGTCTCCTCTTCAGGCAGAAAAATCCCACTCTTATTTTTAAGGTCCTTTATCTTGCCAGACAGATGTGAAGTGGCTCTGGTTGAGATGAAAAGCTGGTGCTAAATATAGTGTTTAGAGAAATCATTTCAGCCCCTGCCTGGCTCCTTTCAGCACCAATCCTGCTCAGCAGAGCTGGGCTCACCTGAGGGGCTGGAACCTGAAACAGGCAGGAGCACAAAGCTCAGCCAGCCCCAAAATGAGAGGTGATTAATGAAAACGTCAGCAAGGCCCTCCTCAAGGTTTTCAGTTCTGCTGGCATAGAGTACAGACCAAGCCAGCTTCCTGCCAGTCCAGGTATTTTAAAAAAATATATAATATGTTAAGGTCTATATAATATATATTATAATTATATATATTATTCTTATATATAATATAATATATATATTATTCTCATATATAATATAAGAATATATATATAATATGCATATTATTCTTATATATAATATTATTTATCTATAATACATGTTATATATACAATTATATATATTATATATTCTACATTATTATACAACTGTATAATAATTGTATAAAATGGTATTATTATACAATTATATATTATATACAATTATTATATATACTACATATAATTATATATATAATAATATATATTAGTATATAATAATATATGTGTATAATGTGTATGTGTATAATGTGTATAATGTGTATATATAACAATATATATAACTGTATATATAATAATTGTATAATAATAGTATAATGTATATTTTTATATATATATATATATATATATATGTGATATAATTAAGGTTTGGGGTTTTTAAAATATAATTAAAGTACCCAAAGCCATCACAGCCAAGTAGCCTGGTCCAAGCTCAGGTTTTTCTGCTTGCCCAGACCACCAAAAAAAAAAAGACCTGCTGCTTAGGAAGAGCCAGTCTGGGTTTTTAGCACAGCTCCAGAGCACATCTCAGCTCCTTAACGTGGCACTGACCCGATGGACCAACAAATTTGGGCTCTGTTTTGTGTAAGCCTCTTCCCTTCCTGTCCCTCCAGGCCTAAGGGATGAATTTCCCCTTGGAAATCTTCTTCCTCTGCCTCTGTCAGAAGGGGGGGGCTGGTGGCAGGGCACCCAGGGTAAATAATTACTAACCAGAAAGTTTGTTGCTTGATGAAGATGCTGATGGGGTGTTCATAGAATGCTCTGGGCTGGAAGGGACCTTTCAGGGTCACCCAATCCATCCCTCCTGCACTGAGCAGAGACATCTTGGGCACAAGAGGTAAATTTTTCACCCTGAGGACATTGGAATGGTGTCCCAGGGGAAGGGGAGGGGGAGATTCCCTCACTTTGGGACGTTTTAACTCTCAGCTTGACAGGGTGCTGAGGCATCTCAGATCCCCAGTGATGTTAGAAGGGTTGGAGGAGATGATCCTGGATGCTCCTTCCAACCCAACATTATGATCCCATCACCTTTCAGTGGTTCCTCAGAGCCCCCTCCTGAATGGCTTCAGGGATGGGGCCTCCACCACCTCTCTGGACAACCTGTTCCAGTCTTTCACCACTCTGATAATGAAGAATTTCATGTCTAATCTTTCTGCTCTGCTTTCAAACCCTTGTGCTATTGTTAGTGGGACAGGAGCCTCACCATACCCCAACCACACAGACCAGCACTGCTCAGCTTCTCAAATCACTGCCACCACCTCTCCAGGACGAGGGAAAAGTCCAGAAGATTGTAAGAAACCTTGGGAGAGCTCTGGAGAGGTCCATAATGTGCCACCAGAGCTGATGGAAAGGATGTGAGCAACAAAGAACCCCTCCAGCTCCGCTGATCCTGGGCTCCTGGAGCAAAGCAGTGGGGTTCTGGGGTTTAGGATCACATTCTCCTAAACCCAAAACAGATGCCACTGTAGGAAATTTGGAAAAATAACGAGGCTCTGAAATGAACAAACCCAGGAGCCATCAGCTACCAAAAAGGGCTGGAAAGCTTTTTATGATTATTATCATCATTATTCAGTTTGTTTTCCTTGCCACTGCCCCCAGGCAGAGCACATCCAGTCTCACTGCTCTCAAATCCTGCTTCTCCTCGCCTCAGAGCCAGACAGTTTGTTACTCCAGGGGTAACAACCTCCTCAATCCCAACACTGCCAGTTGCCTTGAACTGCTCGCTGAGGATTACAATAAAATCAGAGTGGGGGAAAAATATTAAGCAACCTGAGTGGGATCTTCTGAGAGCACAGCGAGCTCCTTGGCACATGGTTCACGTGTCCAAACCACCTCTTGCCTCCTGTCCCATTCCTGCCAAACATCAAACCAGGATGAATCCCACCCCTGCAGGCTCTGTGCCAGGTTCAGATTGATTTTCTGACAGCCCAAAACTGCCTTGAGATGTTTTTTTATGTTTTTTCCTCACCATCAAACAATCATCACCCCACAGCTGCTTCTGCTGCCTGCAATGGGAATGCAATCCATCTCTTTGGTGCTGGGGGCAGGATTTGGGCAGGTTTGGGACATTTTGTACAGAATGCCCAAGCAGCATCCAGAGAGAAACCAATCTGCAGGTCCTGGGTGCTGCTCACTGTCCCAGGTGGCCACATTCAAAGGGGAGACTACAAAAAATGGGGGAGGACTACAAAAAGTGTCTTGGCCAGATGTTTCTGTCCTTCTCAAAGGGAACAGGCCAACAGCAGCAGAAGAATAAAACCATCACCCCAATATTCCCTTCCCAGGTGAGCACCTGGTACCTCACCCATCATTTTTGACTCCCTCAGGGATGTCAGTCAACCATATTTCCACACAAAGGGTCCCAGCACACCAGAGAAACATGAGGCTGACTTTCCTTCAGATGATTCCAGTGCCAGACACAACCAGAATTTGGGAAGTGCTTCTAAACACCAGAGCCAGAGGGATCCCTGTCCCTTGTTTCCATCCCGTGTTTCAGCCTCCATCCCCTACTCCCCCAGCACCTTCGGGCTGATCCTGCTTGGCTTAGGAGCAGCTCCTCACCCCCCAGCTCCTTCCTCAGAAACTTGCTCTGCCTCCATGCCCACAGCTGTCATCCCCACACACACACACAAAAAAAAACAAACAAAAAAGCCACCACACCTCCAAGATTGGGCTTTGTGTCTTCTCCCTCCTCCCTTCCCCATCCCTTGCACTTTCCAAGCAGGGAGCAGCGGTTGCTAATGCCCCCACAGCAGGACCAGCTGCTGCAGCTCTGCAGATGAACAGCAGCCCTCAAATCTTAACTAAAAATCACTAGGCTAATGAAGGTGCTCCTCCTGTGCCTCAGCAGGTTTGCAAAAAAAAAAAAAAAAATTAAAAAAAATCTCCCCCTCCAAGCTAATTTGGAACCTTCTGATGTTCCCCCAGCCACCAGGATGAGCTTTGGAGGGGTCACCAGGATGCTCTGCTCCCCAGCTCCCCACACCACCTTTGGGATTGTGTCCCCCCCCTGTTTTATAGATTTTATAGAAGCATCTTTCCAGCCAGCAGCTGATCCAAAGATTCCAGCAGCACTGTTGTCAGAGCATCCCAGGACAGAGGGTTTGTTCCTGATGGGGACAAATCCCCCCTCCAAGCACCCTGGGTGCCTTGTCCCTTGTCAAAAAGCCAGGAGCTGCTCTGACATGGTTTAGGGGTTCAGGGGGCTCTAAGTTTATTCCTCCTATAAGCAACAGCTCATTTCAGAGCTGAAAACTCCCTGGTCCAAGCTGGGGAGAGCAGCTCTGCAGCCAGGCTGCTGCAGGTTCACTTTTGGCACGTAGTAAACACACACGTGTGCACACGGGTTTTGTTTGACTGGCCTTGACAGAAAGCCTAGAAATTATTATTATTATTTTTTTCTACCCCCAGGTTGCATTTGGTAATTCAGCACAGCTTTTGCTGCTAATGATTCCAAGCACAAACCCATCCTCCAGCTGCTTTTCTAAATTTGTGCCAGATCTAACTATGGAAGCCAAGCCTCAAAGAACTTGCTATAAATCCAGCCAACACTTTCTCTCCCTCCTCCCAAGGACATTATCCAGCAGTACCCAAGCTGTGACTCTTCAAGCCCAGAAATTTCTCACTGGTAAACAGCCATCACTGCTGAAGAGGAACATTAAATAACTTTTTGCTGGAGTTCTCTTGCTGTTGCTGAAGCTGCTCACTGAAACTCAGGGACTTTTCCAGCCCAGCAGCTGCAGGTGGCTCCTCCAACTAAGACAAGAGGAGAGAGCAATCCTCTGGGGGCTGTTGGTATCCTAGAATCCTTGAATCTTTCAAAAAAGATCAGACTCCAACCATCATCCCTGCTCTACAAAGTTCTCCCTTAAACCATAGCCCAATTTGCCATCATCCTCCAGCCCTGTTGTCCACTCCCTCGTGGACAAACCCTTCACTCTCAGCCAGCCCTGCAAAGTCCTGGGTTGTAAAGCCTCCTGGTTTTGCAGAAAAGAAAAAAAAAAATCCATAGAACCTGAATACTCAAGGGGGAAGGGGGGGGAAAAATGCAAACCCACAGGCTCCCAACTCATGGTTTGTTTGCAGCTCAGCAGAGACCTCAGCTTCATCCCAACACTGCCTAAACTGGGACAATAAAATTTGCTTTATCTGCTTGACCTCCCCCCTACCAAATTCCTCCCTGCTCTTCTTTCTCCTCGCCGCCCACCTTTCCAAATGCCCTTGGCTCCATCCTCCTTGTTAAAACCTCATTTGGAAGGAGAGGAGAGCTCCGAGCCCAGAAAATGAATCAGGGATTTTCTTTTTTTTTTTTTTTTCCCCTACCAAGAGCTTTAGGGATGTAGGATGCATTCACCCCCACAAGCAGGAGAGCTGGCCTTTTCCCAGGGCTCAGTCAGGTGGCATTAACACAGCTTTCCCTGCAGAGAAATGCTGCCTGAGATATCCAAACCAGGAGAATTTACCCCACGGGGCTGCCCAAGAATGAGCTGCTGCCCGACTGTCAGCTCCTCTGATGGGGATGGCTGGAGCAGGAGAGGAAAGTTGACAGTTCAGCTGTGTTGTGCCTGTCAGTGTTCAAGAGAAGCAGTCATAGGAAAGCATCCAGTCTGCTTTTTTCCTCCCCAAGCTGCACCTGCAGCCTCCCAGGCTCTCTGGAAAGCAAAAGGAGCCAGAAATCCCCCGGGGTACCACAGAGAGGATGCAGATGCTTGTAGAGGAGATGCCACCTCCTGTCCTCTTTGGCTCTGGACAGGGAGCAGATGCAATTAAAAAAAGCAGCAGCTGGAGGCAGGGTGCTTGGATAATGTCAGGAATTCTGACACTTTCCCAGTCCCTGCTGGCTGCTGGAGGTGATGGTTTCGCAGGGCTGAGGCACTTGTGCTGAACCAGAAGGTTTCACATAAAGGATTCCTCTTTTGCCTTGGCTCCTTTCCCACTCCTCACACCAGGCTGCAGAACCATCCCTCAGTTTTTCAGGACCTCAAAGACCTTTTTAACCCACTTGGCTGTAGCTCAGCTCTGAGCAGCCTCTGCTCTCTCCTGGAGCCCAAGGCTTCCCACGGAGATCCTGATCCTCCCCACAGCTCCTCCAAACACCAGTGCACGGAGGTGGCTGGGATCACAGCCCACCAGGCAGATGGGAAAAGGGGGGCTCAGGAGCAAAGCAGAAGCTGCTGTGAAGCCCAACAGCCTGGGGTAATCAACCTCTGGAGAAGTTCCCACTTTTGTCCTGCCTGGCAGACAGCAGCTCCCTGGTCTGCAAGCCCATGCAACGGGGCAGCAGAACATCTCCCACCCCTCAAGCAGAGGCTGCTGGGTCCTTACAGCAGCACCTGAGCTGTCACCTCTGTGCTTTGGACCTCCAGGGTGGCTTTGGGTCTGCAGGAAGCTACCTCCCCCCTCCCAAGGGCTCTCTCCTCCAGGACTCCTCTGGCTGAGCACCATTGCACCACAGGGAGGTCCCCAGCACTTTTATGGTGCCCCAACACCCAGAACCACAAAACCACCACCCAGCTGAGCTGTGGCATCCGAGTGACCCTCTAGGAACTACCCTCAACCCCCAGGAACCCATTTCTGATGGGAGAAGAGCAGCAAACCCCCAGGATGGGTGCACAAGGACTGAGAAGTGGGGTGCTGGGACCACCCTGAGCCCCAGGGTTGTGCATATTCCTCTGGGCTCCTGTAAGAATTTAAGCTCCTTTTTGTTCTGGGAGTCACTAATTGAGTACCCACATCCCCAGCCATCAAATTAACAACATTCAAATCTCCAGAGCCTCTTCTCCCCCCCCCCCCCCCCCCCCAAAAAAAAAAAAAAAAAAATAAAAAAAATCCTATTTCAGCTTTACCCTGCAGCCAGGCAGCCCAGATGTGCTGCAGCCATGAGTGCCAAATCTCTGCTCATCCCCCCCCCAAAAAAAACCACAACATGGACCAAGGAGGCAGCACAGGGATGAGGATGAAGGCAAAGGAGAAGGAGCTGGAAAAGATCAAGCTGGAAAGAACCAGCAGGCAGGCACAGAAAGCAGAGCCCACCCAGAACGTGAGCAAGCAGAGAGCTTGTCAAACGTGTCCCCTGCGTGGGTGGGCAGCATGTTCCTGGGTGAGATGATCCAGAGAGCCAAATGCAGGCAGAAAGTAATAAATAAAAAATAAATTTAAAAAAGGGGAAACGAGAGAGGGTCTGACAGTCAGGATCTGCTTCAGATACTTAATGAAGGAGAAAAGGACAAACGGTTGCTAAGGGAAATGGGACAGATGGCTGGCAGGGAGAACTTGCTGACTCTTGGAGACTTCAAACTCTTTTTTTTTTTTTTTTTTTTTTTTGGGGGGGGGGGGTGGGGGGGCTGAGGGTGGGGGCTGTTGGCAGAGGAGAGTCAGGCAAACACACAGCAGCAAAACTGAGAAGATGAGCACTCCCTCCTTCCCCTCCCACCTCCAAGTGTCAAGATCCATCACCCAGCAGTGAGAAAGGTCACAGGAGCTGCAGGAGACAAGCTGCACTTTGGCTCATCAAAAGCTCTTGTCCCCTCCAGCCTTTCCATCCTGCTCCTCTCCAACCAGAGGCTGTGGACACCATCCCCAAGCTCCTGGGCAAGTCACAGCTCCAAGAGCTGGGAAAGCCAAGGGGGATGGTGATCAGGCTGTCTGTAAAATCCCAGAGCTCCTGGTCACGCTGTCTCAGATACATTTACACCTCTCCCTGACATTTAAAACCATCTGAGCCTTTTGGCTTCCTCTGCTGTCATCCCCCCCCAACCCTGTGCCAGGTCTTTTCTGGCTCCCAAAGCCTCCAGGTTGCTTTTCCTGCTAAGTCAGCCCACCCAACAGGTCCCAAATTGCAGTGATGGGGCAAGGGTTAGGGTGGGAGTTTCTGCTCCTTTAGCATTTGCTGGGGGTGGGAGAGGTGCCAAGAGCCTGTCAGAACCTGAGGGCCATAAACAAATCTTGGAAGAGCTGAGAAGAAAATTAAAAAAAAAAAACAAAAAAAACCCAACACACACCAAAAAAAAACCCCAACCAAAGGCTTGGGTGCAGAGCTCCCAAACGGAGACACCCAAACAGCAGCTGCCTGCTGGGATTTGAGGGGTGCAGAATCCCGAATGGGTTTGAGGAACCTCTTCAGCCCTGGGGCTGGACCAGGCTGCTTCCAGCCACCACCTCCTCCCCACCTTTCCCACCCACCACAGCTACAGGGCCAGAAAATAAAGGAATTGGTGAAGCCAGGGAGGGCTCCGGGGGCAGTGATCGTGACTCTGCCATCTAAAACTCCCATCCCTGGCACCTCCTGGACTTGAAACCAACCCAAAAGACCCCGAGGAGCTGCAGATCTCAGCAGTTCAGTAAACAAATGCCCACACAGAACCCTCCCCAGGCTCCCAGCAAACCCACAGCCATGCACACCCACACGGGCAGCCCTGGGGGTTAGTCCTGAGCAGCAGGGACAAGATCCTCATCCTCATCCTCATCCTCCTCTTCCTCCTCCTCCCAGGCTTGTCCTGCTCCCACTGCCAAGCAGAGGAGGAGGAATTTTTTCCAGCTGCATCAGCACCAGGCAGCTCCAGCCATGGAGCATCTCCACATCCCCAGCCCTGCAGCAGGAGCAGAGAACCATCAAATCCCAGCCTGGTTTGGGTTGGAAGGGACCTGGAAATGATCCAGATCCAAGCCCCTGCCATGGGCAGGGACCCCTCCCACCAGCCCTGGGGGCTCCAAGCCCCATCCCAACCTTCAACACCTCCAGGGATGGGGCAGCCACAGCTTCTGGGGGCCAAAAATTTCTCCCTAATGTCCAATCTCACTCTTTCAGTTTAAATCCATTCCCCTTCATCCCATCCCTCCAGGCCCTTGTCCCAAGTCCCTCCCCAGCTTTCCTGGAGCCCCTTCAGGCACTGGGAGATGCTCTGAGCTCTCCCTGGAACCTTCTCTTCTCCTGACTGAGCAATCCCAACCCTCTCAGCCTGTCCTCATGCCAGAGGGGCTCCATCCCCTCAGACCCCTCTGTTCCTGGACCAGAACCCCCCTTGGGACAGCCCCAAGGAGCTGATGGAGGATGCAGCACTGGCTGGGCAGGACCAGGGACGTGTCACCATCACCCTCTGCCTTTGCTGGCACCCCAGGTTCTCAGGACCAGCAGTGGGGAGGAAGAAGGAAGATGAGGAGAGGTGTGAGTGCCAGCTTGGCCCTGCTGCCCCAGCTTCCTCAGCTGGCTGTGTGGGCATCTTGGAGCCGAGTTTGAAGAAGCTTCAGATATCAGCAGCTATCACACTGGCTGCTGTTGAGATAAAAAAACCCCACAAACAAACAGATGCTGAAACAAGCCAAGGAGATAAAATCTGTCAGCAGAGCTCACGTGCCATGGGCTGTTCCCAGCCTGGCTGCTCTCCAGCTTGGCCTCTCCTGGTGGTCCTGGTGGGGAGGAGAAGTCATCAAACACATCTTGGGTCTCTCTCCACCGAGGGGTTTAGCCAGGAGCACACATTGCCCCTTCCTTACCAGCAGCTCAGCTGCAACTTCAGGGATAGAGCAGCCAGGAAGAACACCAGGGTCTTGGCTGATGGAACCTGGAGAGGAGAATCTGCAGTCAGGACAAGGGGATTACAGCTCTCCTAGACCCCTGGGGACAGGAGAACAAACCCCATCATCCATCCCATCATCCCACCATCCCACCTCTCTCCAGCCCATCATCCCAGGCTGCTGGTGACCGTGGCACTGCTGGGCTCATGGTTGGACCTGATGATCTGCTTGGACTTCTCCAACCAAAACAGTTCTATGATTCTCTTCCAAGACCCCAAGACGATGAACAGTGGCACTTGCAAAGACTAAAAAGATTAAAAAATATATAAAAAAATATTCTTATGCTTATCTCTGCCCATGCACCCTACAAGAACTCCAGCATAATCCATCCCTTCCCCCTCAGGCTCAGCCTGGAGGTGCTGATGGGGGTCCCACCTTCCCCCTTTCTGCCCAGGCCACCCAATATCCCCTTTTTTGGGGGGGGGCAAAGCCAGGAATTTGTGGCCCAGCAGCTCCAGCTGTGAAAGGGCTGTCCTGCAAATGAGTTTGGCACCACAGTTAAGAGCCTGAATCTCAAAACATTTGGCTGCTGTAATTACTCATCCTAAAAGCAGCAGCCTCAGCTGCTCGTGGGGACACCAACCCCACACCCAGCACCCCCCCTGTCCCTGCCCACTCTTGGGGACCACTCTAGCCCAGGACCAACCTCTGGTGGCACAGCTCAGGGGCTCCCAGGTCCTTTCAGCAGAGGTTTAATGCCACCAGGCTGGGCAGTGGCACAAGGTGACACGAGGTGGAGCTGGGCTTTTTCCTGCTCCCACTGCTGCTGGGACAGTCCCCCCAGGATGCTGGCATGGGGACACACTCCAGATGTGACCTCCACAGAGTCTGCATCCCAGGGCACTCACAGGATTGGTTTGGTTGGGAAAGACCTTTCAGATCAGAGTCCAACCATGAACCCAGCACTGCCCAGGCCACCACCACATCCCCAGGGTTCTGAAACCCCTCCAGGGATGGGCACCCCCCACTGCCCTGGCCAGGACCTGACAACCCTTTCAGTAAAGAGATTTCTCCTAATACCCAATCTAAAGCTCTCCTGGCACAGCTTGAGCTCGTGTCACCTCATCATATTGATTTTTATTTGGGAGAAGAGACCAACACCTTGGAACCTCCTTTCAGGGAACTGCAGACCCAAAAGTTCTCCCCTCAGCCTCCTCAGCTCCAGGCTGAACACCCCCACATCCCTCAGAAGTTCTCCAGAACCTTCTCCTTGGGCTCCAGACCCTTCTCCAGCTCCCTTGCCCTTCTCTGGACTCACCCCAACCCTTCAATGTCCTTCTTGTCTTGAGGGGCCCCAAACTGACCCCAGAATTCCCAGTGCAGCCTCAGCAATGCCCAGGCCAGGGTGATGGAGCTGGGGGACACTGGGCTGGGGATCACATCACCAAGGCAGCCCTGCCTCCGAAGCAGAGCTGAAACACTCTCTCTCCTTGAGATGTTTTTTTGGCTTGGTCACCAGCTCGATTATCAGTGACACTGACTCATCCTCAGGAGTGCTCTTGCTGCACTCCAGATCCTATCAGCCAGCAATCCCAGCTCCTCCCTGGTGTCCTCTCCCAGCTCACGGAGGAGCCACCCTTGCTCTGCCAGTCACCTCCTTTCTCCTTTTGGGGACCACCATGGGGGTATCCTCCCAGCCACAAGCACCCAGAGTCCTCAAAACCCCCTCCTGGGGGGGGTCACCACAAGTTGGGGACATTACAGCAGGGCTCAAGTCAACCCAGGGCCATAATTTAGGGTTCAGCCACAAAAAAAAAAACCCCAACAACAAACAAAAAAAACCACCCAACAGGATTCAGTGAGACCAAGAAAGGGTTTTATGGCCCCAGAGTTGGGTTTAACAGGCAAAAGCCAGGTCAGGAACAGCTCCAGCAGAAAGGACCTCGTGTCCCTATGCAGAGCAAGCTCCAGGGGAAAACATCTTTGGGGAGCAAGGAGGAGGAAAAAACCCTTTCCCCACACAGTGGGTGTTCTCTAGCCAGGCTTCAGGAGGCAACTCACCTTCCTCTGCTGAGCCACCAGCAGCTCCTCAGGGTCACAACCAGCCCTGCAGAGACACCAAAGAGCCATCCCCTTCCTAAAGAGATCCTACCTCTTCCTAAACGGGTCCTGCCTGCCCTGCCTGCTCTTTTATCAGGGTGTAATTCATCCTTTACCTGCTTCAGGTGGGAGACTGGGAGCACCTGGGCCAGCTGGGGCACAGGAGAAGCTTCCCACCAAGGTCCCAGGAGCCAAGGACAATTTGAGGACACTCAGTTGTCCCCTCTGTGCATCCCTGACCATTCCATGCCTTCCATCTCCCTGCATCATCTCCCCACCCTTCCTCTCGCTCCAATCTCCTTGGATTTATGGCCCCATCATTCTTTCCCTCCCACTCCAGGGTTTCCCAATCCCTTCCTCACCAGGACCAAGGAGGATTTGCCCATCCCAGCCCCACGGAGGTGCAGTGCAGAGGCAGCTCCTGGAGGAGCTCATTGAGCAGCTCAGATCAGTGACCTAAATATTCCTGGGTGCTCTTCTCCCCTGCCTCCAGAATCCAGGGGGCACGAGTGGGACTTCTGTAGGGAGTGGGGAAAAAAAAAAAAAAAAAAAAAAAAAAAAGCACCTCATCTCTTCTCCATCCCATCAGGATCCTGCTCCTCATGCTGCTTTCATCCTGGCAGCCCTCCCTGAGCCCACATCCCCCTGGACGACCATCCCATGGGAAAGAGGGGCCCAAGGATGCTGGTGGCCACCCCATCCCATCACCCACCTCTGGGAAGGTGACCAAAGCAGTTGGGAACCAATCTGATGTCCCTGAGAGGAACGTGCTGCTCGGGGCAGGGAAGGGAAGGGGGGACTGTGGTGGTGGAATATTCCAGCTTCACCTCCTTGTCTTTGCCTGCTGCTTTTTAAAGCTTCTTTCCCTGGGGACAACACAGCTAATTTAGCCAGAGGTCGGTCTCCCCGGGTCAGGGCTGAGGAAGGATGCAAATGGGACAACTTGCTATAAAAAGCAACTCACAGCTGCCTTGGGTTTCTTTCTCTCTCTCTCTCTTTTTTTCTTTTCTTTTTTTTTTTTTTTTTTTTTTTTAATTTATTTATTTTGTGCAGACAGGTATTGATTTTTCCTTGTGTATCTCTAGCTGGAGGGGACAGCCTGGGGGGGAACAGCTCTGCCTGGGGGGGACCCAACCATCCCCTGGGAGCTGGGGAGCAGAGCTGGGTGTTATCCTGGTAGCATCACATCCCACTTGGAGCAGCTGGGAAGAGGGGAGGAGCCAGGGTGTAACTGAACCACGAGATCCCAACACCCAAACCCCCCTGATCTCACTCTGCTCCTCTCCCCCTTCTGACCTGGCAGGGACCAGCAGAGAGGGAATCCTGCAGCTGATGCTGGGAAGAGGCACTTTAGGGGAATTTTATTTGGAGAAACCCCAAGCTGCTGGGACAGGGACACAGTGCAGGTGGCACAGCCCAGCCAGACCCCCCCGGGCTGCAGGGACAGGGGACACAGCACTCTGGAACTGCAGCCACACACTGCCCCGAGGCTCCTGCTTCTTCCCATTCCTCCTCTCCCCCTCTTCTTTTAAAAAACCCTTTGCCAGCAAAGGGCAAAAATAAAGAAATAAAGAAATTGCTGCTGGCAGCAGAAGGGATTTTCCACTCTCCTCCCTCCCCACACTCCCACCCAGCCAAGGATTGGGGCCTGAAATAATATTTCATGCATGTCCTGAATGTTTGCCTGTAAGAAACCCCACCCGGTGGCCACCCCGGGGTGGCTCTGTCCTGTCCCTGTGTCCCCACGGCTCCCAGCCCGTCCCGGTGTCCCCGTTCCCTTTCCCAGGATTTGATGGCCGAGGTCCTGCGGGACAGGGAGGGATGCAGCTGCCCGGGGTCCCGCATCCCCGGCCCGGGGTCCCGCATCCCCGGGGCTCTCCCGACGGGCACTTCCCGGCAGTTCTCCACGGGAACCACGAGGAGGAGCCTTCCGACCGACCGACCGCTGCTCCCGGCGTTTCCCGGAGCTCCAGGACCAGCCCGGACCGCCTGGAGCATCCAGCTGATCCCTCTTTTCCAAAGGCTCCAGGAGCTCTAGAAACATCCAGGTGCTCCCTCTTTTCCAAAGGCTCCAGGACCTCCAGGAGCATCCCAGGTGCTCCCTCTGTTCCCAGTGCTCCAGGAGCTCCAGGAGTATCCAGGTGCTCCCTCTTTTCCAAAGGCTCCAGGAGCATCCAAATGCTCCCTGTTCCCAGTGCTCCAGGAGCTCCAGAAACATCCAGGTGCTCCCTCTTTTCCAAAGGCTCCCAAGGTTCCTGGTGCTCCTGGAGCATCCCAGATGCTCCCTGTTTCCAGTGCTCCAGGATCTCCAGAAACATCCCTATGTTCCCTCTTTTCCTGATGCTCCCAAGGTTCCTGGTGCTCCTGGAGCATCCAAGTGCTCCCCCTGTTCCCAGTGCTCCAGGACGTCCAGAAACATCCAGGTGCTCCCTCTTTTCCAAAGGCTCCAGGAGCATCCAGGTGCTCCCTCTTTTCCTGATGCTCCCAAGGTTCCTGGTGCTCCTGGAGCATCCCAGGTGCTCCCTCTGCTCCCTAGGTTCCTGGTGCTCCTTGGAGCATCCTGGAAACCCTCTTTTCCCACTTCTCCCAGGGTTCCTGGTGCTTCCAGACCATCCCTGGTTTCCCAGGGATCTCAATGCTCCTACTTCATCCTGCTGCTCCAATTGCTGCACAATTCCTCCAGCATCCCAGAGCTCCCAGTTTCCCTCGGACCCACTCCCAGGACTGCTCTCCAGGAATGCTGGAAGGGCTCCGGGCTGCAGCACCCTGGGGTGCTGTCCCTCACCCCCCATCTCCTCCTTTCCCATCCTTTGGGAATCCACCCGGGAAGGGCTGGATGCAGGCTGGGGCTTCACCAGATCCCTCCAGGGTTTTTTGGGCTCCTGCCCGCTGGGATAGAGGAGCTCAGGACACCCCCTCCCAGCCCCCCCACAGTTGGGGACCCCCACCCCAGGGCACCCCCCACACACACACGGGGTTGGGGGGGGGTGGGGGGGTGGCTCTCATCCCCTTCCCTTCCAGAGTCAGCCTGGGGGAGCATCCCTCTATCTCGGGGGGATGTGGGGGGGGTGGGGGTCTGACTCCTCCTTGCCAGCAGGGAGAAAAATCTTTCTAAATGTGGCACCCAGCATCGGGGGGGTGGGAGGATTTGCGTCAGAGGGTGACACACAGCTGGGGGGGCTGGAAGCAGCAGGGCTTGAGGCAACGTGGGAAGGATTTCCCCTCCGGGATGAGATGGAACCCGTGGAACCCCCTGAGAGGTGGGAACCCCCCCCCCCCCCCTCCTGGGTGAGGAGGATGGAGGGCAGGGGGGGCCCTTTCACAGCCCTTTGCCTTTTCAAATGGGAGCTGCCAGGTTGGGACCACATCCTGCTGCTTGGGCTGAGCACCCCAGATGCCATGGAAGGGGGGGGGGGACACTGCTTGCAGCCTCTGCCCTGGTTGGGGACCTCCCCCCTCTGCTTCCCTCTGCATGCTCCAGCAGGGCTGACCTGCCCTGGGGGGGAGGGGGGGGTTCTGCTGGCCAGGGGGGAGCAGGGGCTCAGCCATACTTTGAAACCCAAAACATCACTAAAGGATGGGGACTCCCTGCTTGGATGCTCCTCAGAGGGGCACTTCAGCCATCCCTTCCCATCCCACCTCATCCCATCCCATTCTGCCCCAGTCCCACCCTATATCCCATCCCACCCCATTCTGTCCCAATCCCACCCCATATCCCATCCCACCTCATCCCGTTCCACACCAATCCCACCCCATATCCCTACGGGGGTGTAGGGAGAGGGGAAGAGGACCCAGGCAGCTGAGGTACAAGAGGTTCTTAACGTGCCCCGGAGTGTCCACTTCCCCTTAATGGTTCTGGCGCGCTCATTAGCATGTAATCACTGCTAATCCCCTCATTAGCCCTTAGCTCCCTTCAAGGCTGCAAAGCCACCACCCCCCTCCTCCTCTCTGCCCCCAGGGCTGAGGTCCAAGCAGAGCAGTCCAAGCCCTGCCCCCAGATGGTTGCCCCTCCCAGCAGCCCATCCCACTCCATCCCAATCCCACCCCACATCCCATCCCATATCCCACCCCAATCCCACCCCATATCCCATCCCATATCCCATCCCATATCTCACCCCACATCCCACCCCACATCCCACCCCACATCCCACCCCACATCCCACCCCACATCCAATCCCATATCCCATCCCATATCCCACCCCAATCCCACCCCATATCCCACCCATATCCCACCCCAATCCCATTCCATATCCCATCCCCTACCCAATCTCATATCATAACCTCCCACCCCCTCCCACCCCAATCCCACCCCATATCCCATCCCATATTCCATTTTGATGCTGGCAAATCAGTGCTTGCCATTCCCGGGGTTCCTGGGCAGCCCGGAGGAGGTGGGGGGGTGGGGGGGCTCCTCCTGGCTGCTCCATGGGGTGGTGGCATCTCCAGCTGCTTGGGAAGGGGCCAGGTTCTTAATGGGAAGCAGAGAGAGCTTGGAGCGACCGCAGGGAGGGTGTGGAGCTGCTCTTGCCCTCTGCTCCCCTGCCTCCTGCATCACTGAGAACATTTTTGGAGGCTATTAGAGGCCTTTGGCACAACCTGTTCTTCCTAAACCCACGTCTGCCTCGCTGGCTCTCCGAACCCTTTCTCCTAAGCACTTCCATTAGTGAGTGCTCTCCTCTTTCTCACCAGGAGAGGAACATCAAGATGATTTCCCAACCTTCACTCTTCCCGGAGCTGGGACGGGGATTCCTTCCCTTCTGTCAGAGAATCCCAGGACAGTTTGGGTTGGAAGGAACCTCTCAAGGTCCCCCAGTGCCACCCCCCTGCAGGGAGCAGGGACACCCTCACCTACACCAGGGTGCTCAGAGCTTTGAGCATCTCCAGGGATGAGGCTTCAACCACCTCCCTGGGCAACCTCTGTTCCACCACCCTCACGGGGAAGAAATCATTCCTAACATCCAATTTAAATCTACTCTGGTTTAAAGCCACTGCCTCTCATCCTATCACTCCAGGTCCTTGCATTTCCACCCTTCCTCCAGACCCCTTCAGACACTGGAAGGCCACGATTGGGTCTCCCTGGAGCCTTCTCTTCTCCAGGCTGACCAAGAGACCTTGTTCTCCCTCTTCCCCCTTTCTCCTCACCCGGGAGATTCCTCCTGTATTTTTCTTTTTTTTTTCTTTTTTGATCCCTCACGGGGAAGTGCTGGAGGATTTTCCCCTCCAGGGAGACGGGTGCTGGTTTGGACTTTGCTCTGCAGCCAGGCTGAGCTGTTTGGTTTCCAAGAGGCTGTGGCAGCACTCGCTCAGCCACACATCAGCACCCCTGCTCCCTGCCCTCACCTTCCCAACCTCCTCCACCTTTGGCTTGGCACAAACCTCCCCACCACCTCCCTGCTTCCTGGTTTTCCCCCTTTTGTCAGAGCACTGGAAATGGCACCCTGGGGCTCAGCCCTTACAACCAGGGAGGCCTGGAATGCTTTGGCTTGAAGGGACATTCAGTGCCACCACCCAGTGCCACCCCTGCCATGGGCAGGGACCCCCCCACCAGCCCTGGGGGCTCCAAGCCCCATCCCAACCTTCAACACCCCCAGGGATGGGGCAGCCACAGCTTCTGGGGGCAACCTGGGGCTCAGCACCCTCACCCCAAAGAATTTCCTCCTCATGTCCAACCTCAATCTCCCAGTTTAAATCCATTCCCCTCATCCCATCCCTCCAGGCCCTTATCCCAAATCCCTCCCCAGCTTTCCTGCAGCCCCTTCAGGCACTGGGAGATGTTCTGAGCTCTCCCTGGATCCTTCTCTTCTCCATCCTGACCAACCCCAACTCTCTCCAGCCCATTCCCAGTTTGACTCCAGCCCTCCCAGCATCCCCATGGCTTCCTTTGGACTCCAAAAGCTCCGTGGCCTCTGGTGTTGGGGGCCCCACAGCTGGAGTCTGAGAAGGTGATGTGCTGCTGGGGTGTCTTCTCCAGGGCAGGACATTTTGGCAACACCCCCAGGGAGTTTTGGTGTCCAAGCCCATGGGAGTGGGGTGCTGAGCATTTTCTGTGTCCCTTTTCTATCTCTCTGATTTTCGGGCAGACCTTGCATTTGATAGCTCTATCAGATTAGCATTTATTTATTTTATTTTTTAGCTATCTCCAGTCCCAGACAGACTGATTCCTGCTCTGTGAGCAGCCACAAGGAGGACAACCTGCCCATCACTTCCAGCCAGCCCCACCAGTGCCTGCTCGACTGGGAATGATTTATGCCCACCAGAAAAAAATAAAATAAAATAAAATAAAATCCCCAAACCCCCCAACGAACCAAACCCAAGCCCTGGCTGGGCTCCTCAGGAGCTCCTGGTGACACTGATGACATGGCTGAGAGAGGTCACAGCTCATGCTGCACATCACCCCCACCTCAGGACACCCAGAGCTGTCATTTTGGGTGCTGCAGGAGCTCTCCAGCCCGTGCTGGCACCGTGAGAGCACTTTGGGGTGGGCAGGGGGTGAGGACCAAAGGTTTTTCCCACCTTTCCCAGCGCTGACCACCAAAGGGACCCAAAGGCAGCGTCCTGAGCCCAAGGTGGCTCGTTCCCCGGGCAGGTGGGCCACCAGAGCCCCCCGCTCCCTGGGGGACAGTATTTTGGGGGGGCTGGGATTGCCCATGGCTCCCGACCATCCTTCGGGAGGGACTCAGCATCTCCTGGTGAGGACCCGGGGCTCATTCCCGAGGATTTCGGGAGCCGTCGGCGCCGGGAGGAGCCCGCGGCGGGGACAGGAGGGACCTGCTGAGTCAGGAGAGGGAACCAGAGCAGCTCCATCGATTGAAACCTGACTCCCAGCCCGGGCTGAGAAGATGAAAGCCCTTTCTCGGGTGATGGCAGCTGGGAAGAGGCCACATCGCTCCTCCTGACCCTGGGCGGGCCGTCCCTGGGGTTCTACAGAACCCCCCTCGCCCTAAAGGTGGCCACACGGCTTGATTTCAGGCTGGGGGCTCCAGCAAGAGTCCGGCCCTTTAGTTTGGGGCATCTCGAGTGAGAGGAGACACTGCCCGAGGTGAGGGGGGTACAGGGAGGAGGAGGAGAAAAGATCCAGGCTGTGGAGAAAGAGCCTGGGACAGCCCCGGGGTCTGTAGAATCCCAGACTGGTTTGGTTTGGTTTGGTTTGGTTTGGTTTGGTTTGGTTTGGTTTGGTTTGGTTTGGTTTGGTGGGACCTGGAAAATTATCCAGCCCTACCTACCCCCTGCCATGACCCCGAGGAGCTGCAGATCTCAGCAGTTCAGTAAACAAATGCCCACACAGAACCCTCCCCAGGCTCCCAGCAAACCCACAGCCATGCACACCCACACGGGCAGCCCTGGGGGTCAGTCCTGAGCAGCAGGGACAAGATCCTCATCCTCCTCCTCCTCTTCCTCCTCCTCCCAGGCTTGTCCTGCTCCCACTGCCAAGCAGAGGAGGAGGAATTTTTTCCAGCTGCATCAGCACCAGGCAGCTCCAGCCATGGAGCATCTCCACATCCCCAGCCCTGCAGCAGGAGCAGAGAACCATCAAATCCCAGCCTGGTTTGGGTTGGAAGGGACCTGGAAATGATCCAGATCCAAGCCCCTGCCATGGGCAGGGACCCCTCCCACCAACCCTGGGGGCTCCAAGCCCCATCCCAACCTTCAACACCTCCAGGGATGAATGGGGCAGCCACAGCTTCTGGGGGCAACCTGGGGCTCAGCCCCCTCACCCCAAAGAATTTCCTCCTCCTGTCCATCCTCACTTTCCCCTCTTTCAGTTTAAATCCATTCCCCTCATCCCATCCCTCCAGGCCCTTGTCCCAAGTCCCTCCCCAGCTTTCCTGCAGCCCCTTCAGGCACTGGGAGATGCTCTGAGCTCTCCCTGGAGTCTTCTCCAGGCTGAGCAACCCCAAATCTCTCCTCCTGGCTCCACAGCAGAGCTGCTCCAGCCCTTTCAGCATCTCCGTGGCCTCCTCTGGACTCATTCCAACAGCTCCGTGTCCTTTTTGTGTTGAGGACTCCAAAATGCACCCACTTTTTGTTCCATGCTTCCAGGAAGGACAAGTGTGGAATTGATGTGGCTTCCCTGAGCTACCTGCAGGGTTTTGGGAGGGGGCTTGGCCAAAACCCACCAGAGAGATTCCTGGAGCACCCAGAGGCTCTCCCTGCTCCCTGGGCTCAGGCCCAGCAAGGAGGGACCCATCCCATGGTGTGGCCCTGGTTCCTGCCTCACCTGCTGAGCAGCTGCTGCCAGAGGGCAAAGTCCCAACCAGCACCTTCAGCTCCCAGCTCTTGCTTTCCCTGCTCTCCTCAGAGCCTTCCTCCTCCTCCTCCTCCCCATGGTGCCCCAGCTCCAACAGGACCGTGTGGCAGCGAGGAGTGGGGATGGGTAGGGTCCCTTGTTCCCATTCCCTCCCACCTCTGTCCCACCCCTGGTGTCCCTCCAGCCCCTCTCCTGTCCCCAGAGATGTCCCCATCCCCACTCCCACCCCTGGTGTCCCTCCAGCCCCTCTCCTGTCCCCAGAGATGTCCCCACTCTCCCACTGGGTCCCTCCACTCGTCATCCCCTGCTGTGTGTCCCTCCAGCCCCTCTCCTGTCCCAGATGTCCCCATCCCCAC
>JAJQWJ010000017.1:1287940-1322886 GCA_023637945.1 Phaethornis superciliosus
CCCCTGTCCCCTCCCTGTCCCCTGTCCTGCCTCTCCCTCTCCCTGCTCCTGTCCCCTGCCCCTCCCTGCCTGTCCTTACCTGTCCCCTGCCTGTCCCCAACCCAAGCCCTGCACCTCCCCGCAGTCTGGGGGCCCCCCGGATGCTACTGCAGAACCCCCCACCCCCCCAAAAAAAACCCCAAAACCCCACGGTCACCCCCTTCCTCCTCCTCCTCCTTCTTCCCTGCCACGAATCAGCCGTGTCACCACCACCCCCAAAAAAAAACCCCAAAAACCCCAACCCAGCACTGAAATGTGGGCTCGTACAGCCCTCCAGTGGCTACCAGCCAGGCAGCACCCCCCAAACCCTCCTGAAGCCCCCCCCCCAAAAAAAAAAACCAACAAAAAACCAATAAAAAAAGGGGACAACCATCAGGTGACAATGACATCCGGCCCCAAAAACTTGGTTTGGGGCTTTATTGCTCCAAGGGACTGGAATTGGGGGGGTCCCGAGGGGTTTGGGGGGGTTCACGAGGGGTTTGGGGGGGTTCACGAGGGGTTTGGGGGGGGGTGATCTTCTCCAGGTGGAGGGGGGTGTTGGCAGCACTACCTGGGGTCCCCCCTGATGTCCCCCAGGGTGGTGGGGTGGTTGTTGGTGCTGAAGCCACTGGGGCGCAGGGGTTGGGTGCCCCCCCAAAGTTCCAGCAGCCAGCTTGGAGCCCACCGGTACTGGGCTGGAAAATCCAGGAGGAATGGGATGGGATGGGATGGGATGGGATGGGATGGGATGGGATGGGATGGGGTGGGATGGGAGGGGATGGGATGGGATGGGGTGGGATGGGATGGGGTGGGATGGGAGGGGATGGGGTGGGATGGGGTGGGATGGGGTGGGATGGGATGGGGTGGGATGGGATGGGGTGGGATGGGGTGGGATGGGGTGGGATGGGAGGGGATGGGGTGGGATGGGAGGGGATGGGGTGGGATGGGGTGGGATGGGATGGGAGGGGATGCAGGGGTCAGAGACCCTCCCCACACCTCCAGGTACCTCCCCCCCCCCCCCATTTAGGGCCACCCCAAAACTCACCCGGTTCTGGAGGGGTCAGAGACCCTCCCCACACCTCCAGGTACCTCCCCCCCCCCCCCATTTAGGGCCACCCCAAAACTCACCCGGTTCTGGAGGGGTCAGAGACCCTCCCCACACCTCCAGGTACCTCCCCCCCCCCATTTAGGGTCACCCCAAACTCACCTGGCTCTGGAGGGGACAGGGCCACCCGAGGGGACACGTAGCGACCATTGTTGAGGGTGAAGCCTGATGGTTCCTGAGGGGGGGGGGGGGCACAAGGTGGGTTGGGGGAGGGGGGTGGGGAGCCCAAAAGGTTTTTTGGGGGGGGTCCCATCCAGCACCCACCTTCCTGCTAACATTTGGCACCAGGGCCTGGGTCACTGGGGGTGCCTGCAGCCAGGGGGTCCCCAAATCCTGCTTGGGGACAGGGAGTGTGGATATTGGGGGACACTCCTGGGGACAGGGGGTGAGGGTTTGGGTTTTTTTTTTGGGGGGGGGGTCCTGCTCACCACCATGCCCAGGCTGCTGGGCAGAGCCCTGGTGAAACCACTGGCTCTCTCAGAGCCTACTGGGAGCACTGGGAGGAGCTCAATACCCTGGAGGAGGAGAGAGAGGGGACAGTGGGGACATGGGTGTCCCCCACCTGCACCCCCAGCCCTGCCTGGGTAGGGGGGGGGTCTCCTGCCTCCTCGTCCCCCTCCCCTCACTTACGTGGCTGAGCAGGGAGGGCTGATAATCCCTGGTGGTGACACTGACCCCGAGCTGCTGGAGAGAAAAGGTGGCCCTGGGGGTGCTGAGGGGGTGGCAAGGGGACAGGGGACAAGGGACAAGGAGGTTGGGGGGCTCACGGATTGTCCTGGCAGGGCTGGCAGGACACGGGTGGTCCTTGGGGTGGCTTTGGTGAAGCCTGAGGGCTCCTTGGGGCCGATGGTTGTCTGCTGCAGGACATCTGAGGGGAGAAGATGGGGCAGAGGGTCCCCAACCCTGTCCCCAACCCCACAGCCAGACCTTCTGTCACCTGTGTCACGGTGTTGGGTGCAGCCTGGGAACCCTGAGTTTAAGGGGAAGGTAGGGCAGGGGAACCCCAACACCCCAAAGCCTCCGAGGGATGGAGCTGACCCCAGAAATGCCACCCCAAAACCTCCTGGGGATGGAGCTGACCCCAGAAATGCCACCCCAAAACCTCCTGGGAATGGAGTTAACTCCAGGATTGCCACCCCAAAACCTCCTGGGGATGGAGCTGACCCCAGAAATGCCACCCCAAAACCTCCTGGGGATGGAGCTGACACCCCAAAACCTCTTAGGGATGGAGCTGATCCCAAGAATGCCACCCCAAAACCTCCTGGGGATGGAACTGACACCCCAAAACCTCCTGGGGATGGAACTGACACCCCAAAACCTCCCAGGGATGGAACTGACACCCCAAAACCTCCTGGGGATGGAACTGACACCCCAAAACCTCCCAGGGATGGAGCTGACACCCCAAAACCTCCTGGGGACGGAGTTTACCCTGGGACCTCCGAGACCCCCAAGCCCATACCTGGCAGGAAAGGATGGGGGCTGAGGTGACTCTTGGTGCTCTGCGTCCTGGATGATTTTGGGGTCTCCTGGAAGTGCCAGGCGGGCCAGGGCCCCCCCACCCCGGTGTGGAGCCAGGCAGGGGGGAACTCCTGGAGGTAACCACTGCCTGGCTGGTGTGCAGAGCGGGGCAGAAGGTTCTGCCCATCCGGGAAGCAGTGGGGCTGGAAGTCCTCAGTGGTGGTGGTGGAGGTGACAGGGTGGTGGCTGCGGTGGGAGGACAGCAGGGCCGTGATGCTGGGAACCCGAAAAATGTCCCCTCCTTGTCCCCAAAGCCTGGGTACTTACCCCTGGGCCACGCTGTGGGGGGAGAGGAGGGAGGAGAGGGCTGAGGAGTTGTTGATCACAAAACCAGCACCCTTGTGGTGGCCCAGGTGGGGACAGAAACCCGGCTGGCCTAGGGGACAGCAGGGAGAGGGGGCTCAGATGTAAAAGTGACAAAAAAAAACCCCAAAACCCTGGCTTTTGGGGCGACCTTTGGGCCCACCCTACCGTGGGCCAGCGAGTAGCTGGTGGCATAAAAATCCATGGGGTTGGTGCTGCCCCCGGTGCCACCAGGCTTGGCAGAGGGGGTGACAGTGGCCAGGGGCAGGGGACAGGCAAAGGGACAGGGAGAAGCCATGGTGGGGCTGTTCCCAGAGCCTGGAGATTCCGTGGAATGTCCCCAAGGGAAGGAATTGTTGGGATGGTGACACCAGTCTCCTGGTAACCTGCGGACACCAGGGAGCAGGATGTCCCCTGGGGACAGGGACACCTCCTTAGGGGACACCAAGGAGCAGGATGTCCCCTGGGGACACCGGGGAGCAGGATGTCCCCTGGGGACAGGGACACCTCCCCTGGGGACACCAGGGAGCAGGATGTCCCCTGGGGACAGGGACAACTCCCCAAGGGACACCAGGGAGCAGGATGTCCCCTGGGGACAAGGACAACTTCCTGGGGGACACCAGGGAGCAGGATGTCCCCTGGGGACAGGGCCACCTCCTTAGGGGACACCAGGGAGCAGGATGTCCCCTGGGGACAGGGCCACCTCCCCGGGGGACACCAGGGAGCAGAATGTCCCCTGGGGACAGGGACACCTCCCCTGAGGGACACCAGGGAGCAGGATGTCCCCTGGGGACACCGGGGAGCAGGATGTCCCCTGGGGACAGGGACAACTCCCCAAGGGACACCGGGGAGCAGGATGTCCCCTGGGGACAGGGCCACCTCCTCGGGGCACCCAGGCAAAGGGACAGAGGGACCCAAAGAGCACCCAGGAGGAGCAGCACCCACTGCTTTTTATTCATCACCCCCTGGAAGTCCCGGGGAGGGGAAGCAGCACAACCAGGGAGGTTTTGCCCCAACCCTTTTTGTGCTCCCAGGGTGGGGATTTTCTGCTCATCCCGAAGGTTCAAAGAGATATTCCAGGTCGGGCTGCCGCAGGCGTTGCTCCCGGTTTTTGTTTTTGGCGAATTCCCTCAGCATGGCCATCACCTCGTGCTGGAACTCGGCGGGGGGGGGTTTGGCTTCTGCGAGAAAAAAAAAAAAAAAAAAAAAGGAAAAAAAACCTTGGAAGTTGTGGCATGCTGAAGTTCCCCCAGTGTCCCCGAGGTGACAGGAGGTGGCTGCTCCTCACCAGTAACCCAGTAGTAGATGTCCCAGTCGTTACTGGGCTCGTTGATGAGGCGGTCGTAGAGGTTGAGCTGGTGGCGGCTCATGCGGCTCAGGTTCTCCTTGGCAAAAAGGCTGAGGAGGAAGAGAGAGGAGGAGGAGGAGGAGGAGGAGGAGGAGGAGGTGGGGGACTGAGGGGAGGAAGAGCTGGGCTGGCACCCGGCTCCCTGCAGCCTCTTGGAGGGGGAGGAGGAGCTGGGGACAAAGGGACCTTCAGCCCCCCCCCTGCTCCCTGCTGCTTCTCTCCCACCCCGCTCTGGGACCCCAAAGCCCCCCCAGTGCCACCCCCTGCATGGGCAGGGACCCCTCCCACCAGCCCAGGGGCTCCAAGCCCCATCCCAACCTTCAGCACCCCCAGGGATGGGGCAGCCACAGCTTCTGGGGACACCCTGGGGCTCAGCACCCTCACCCCAAAGAATTTCCTCCTCCTCTCCAACCTCCCTCTCCCCTCTCCCAGTTCAAAGCCATTCCCCTCATCCCAGCCCTTCTCCAAAGTCCCTCCTGGAGGATCCCTTTGGATGGGGCACTGGGAAGAAGAGGATCCAGAGAAGTTCCTCTCCCTCTCCCCTCTTCCCCTTCCAATCCATTCCCTCCTCATCCCAGCCCTCCAGTCCCTTATCCCAAATCCCTCCCCAGTTTCCCTGCAGCCCCTCCAGGCCCTGGGAGCTGCTCTGACCTCTCCCTGGAGCCTTTTCCCCCCAATCCCAGTCTGGCTCCAGCCCTCCCAGCACCTCCTCTGGGCTCACTCCAGCAGCTCCGGGTCCTTCTGCTGGTGTTGGGGACCCCACACTGCAGGGGGGGCCACACCAGAGGGGACAACCCCCCCTTTCCTTGATCTGCAGCTCCTGGTTGGAGTTCTTGGGCTCAAGTCAAGCTTCTCAACACCCCTCCAGCTCCTCCTCTCTGCCCCCCAGCAGCACAGAGGGAGCAGAACCCTTGGGGTGATTCCTCTGAGAGCTCAGCCTCATCCCCCCCACCCCCCAGCAGCCCCCCCAGGGCTGGGATCTCAGCTGCACATCCCCCCACGCCCCCTTTTTTCTTTCCCCATCAAACTTTGGATGAAAACCCCTCGTTAAAAAACCTGCAAGGTCCCCAGGGAGCTCGGAGCCTCCTCCCTCAGCTTCCCGGGGATGATTTGGGAAGTCAGGGGGGGGGAGGTTTCCCCTTCCCCCAGCTCCTCACCTCAGCAGGATGCAGTTTTCCAGCATCCCCCTTTTCCTGCTCTCGTAGAGGAGCCGAGCTCGTTTGGTCTCCAGGGGCTCCTGGGGTCGTTCCTGCCAGGGGGGCAGTGGGATTTCCAGGAGGTCCCTGCCCGAGTCCCCCGGGGAGTCCCCACGGTACCCACGCTGCCCTAAAAGCTGCCTGCATAGCACCCCCCTGGGCAGGGAGCAGAGCTGGGACAGGGACAGCAAAAAGGGACATCAGGGCTGGCTGTCCCACACCCCCCCCCCTCCTCTGTCCCATCCGTCCTGGCCCTCATCATCATCATCATCCTCAAACCCTCCTGGCCCTAAATTCATTCCCTTAATCCCCCTTCCCTCCCCTCCCCCAGCCTCTGCTGCTCCTCCCTGCCCAAAATCCCCCCCCCCAAATCTTGTGGCCTCTGGACACCCCCCCCCCTCACACCCCTAACCCCCCAGAATTCCCCCCCCCCAGACCCTGCTGCCCCCCAAAGCCCCCAGACCCTGCTGCCCCTTTATAATCTCCCCCTGACCCTGCTGCCCCTAACCCCCCCCATAATCCCTCCTCCTATAGCCCCCCACTCCCTGCTGCCCCTCAAATCCTCACCCCCCCCCAGCCCCTGCTGCCCCTAGCCCCAATTCCTTCTCCTAGAACCCTCCCAGACCCTACTGCCCCCTAATTCCAACCTGGACCCTGCTGCCCCCCAAATCCCACCCCCACTTCCCCCCAAATCCCCATCTCACCCCCCCACCCCCTACTGTCCCTAACCCCAATTCCTCCTCCTAAAACCCCCCACCCCCTGCTTCCCCCCAAACCCCCATCCCACCCCCCCAGCCCCTTCTGCCCCCCCAAATCCCAACCCCCGAACCCCTGCCTCCCCCCAAATCCCCTTCCCACTCCCCCAGCCCCTTCTGCCCCCCAAATCCCAACCCCCGAACCCCTGCCTCCCCCCAAATCCCCTTCCCATCCCCCACCCCCTGCTTCCCCCCAAATCCCACCCCCCCAGCCCCTTCAGCCTCCCAAATCCCACCCCCCCATCCCCTGCCTCCCCCCAAATCCCCATCCCACCCCCCCAGCCCCTTCTGCTCCCCAAATCCCACCCCCCCCCCCGCTTCCCCCCAAATCCCCTTCCCATCCCCCACCCCCTGCTTCCCCCCAAATCCCACCCCTCCAGCCCCTTCTGCCCCCCCAAATCCCACCCCCACTTCCCCCCAAATCCCCATCCCACCCCCCCAGCCCCTTCAGCCTCCCAAATCCCACCCCCCCACCCCCTGCCTCCCCCCAAATCCCCTTCCCACTCCCCCAGCCCCCATCGCCCCCATCCCTCCCTTCAGCCCCACCCCACCCCCCAGTCCCTCCCTCTCCCCTCCCAGCCCCCTCCTCCCCCCATTAATTCCCCTCCCCGTCCCCTCCCCTCACCCTGGCAGCCGCCATTGCTCCCCCCTCCCCGCTCCTTCCCCCTCCGGGGCCGCTCTGGCCCTGCCGGAGGTCAGAACTCTGTAGCCCGGAACAGGAAGTGAGGGGCGGATGTGACGTCAGCAGCGGAAGTGGGCGTGGCGCGGCGCGGCGGCGGGGCTGTGGCGGTGAGCGGGCTGGGAGTGAGCGGCCTGTGGGGCGGGAATGGGAATAACGGGAATGGGGGGGATAACGGGAATGGGGGGAATTGTGGGGATAACGGGGATAAGGGGGATAGCGGGAATAATGGGAGTAACGGGGCTAACGGGAATGGGAACAGCGGGAATGGGAACGAGGGGAATAATGGGAATAGGAATGGGAACAACGGGAATAACGGGAATGGGAACAATGAGAATGGGAACAAGGGGGATAACGGGAACAAGGGGAATGGGAACAAGAGGAACAGTGGGAATGGGAACAACGGGAATAACGGGAATGGGAACAAAGGGAACGGGAATAACGGGAATGGGAATAACGGGAATGGGAACAAGGGGAATAACGGGAACAAGGGGAATGGGAATAATGGGAATGGGAACAGCGGGAACAACAGGAATGGGAACAACAGGAGAGGGAACAACAGGAATAACGGGAATGGGAACAGCTGGAATGGGAACAAGGGGAACGGGGGGCACGGGGGAAAGGAAAGGGACCCGGCAGCCCCTTCCCCACCAACCCAACCCCACACACACCCCCTGCCCCACAGCAGCCAGGGAGGAGGGGGGGGCTGCCCCATTTGGGGGCTTTTTGCCCTATTTGAGGGGGGGGGTTGCAGCATCTGAGGGGATTTTGCTCTATTTAGGGGGAGTTTGCCTCATTTGGGGGTGGATTCCCCATTTGAGGGGGATTGGGGTGGAGCAGAGGGGGTTTTGGGGGGAGCAGAGGGGATTTGGGGGGGAGCAGAGGGGATTTGGGGGGAGCAGAGGGGATTTTGGGGGAAACAGAGGGGATTTTGGGGGGAGCAGAGGGGTTTGGGGTGGAACAGAGGGATTTGGGGGGAGCAGAGGGGATTTGGGGGGAGCAGAGGGGATTTGGGGGGAGCAGAGGGGATTTGGGGGGAGCAGAGGGGATTTGGGGGGGAGCAGAGGGGTTTGGGGGGGAACAGAGGGGATTTGGGGGGAGCAGAGGGGATTTGGGGGGGAGCAGAGGGGATTTGGGGGGAGCAGAGGGGATTTGGGGGGAGCAGAGGGGGATCCCCACTGCCCCACTGACCCCTTTTTTCCCCCCCCCTCCCAGTGAACCTTGGGTTTTCCCCCGGTCCCATCCCGGGCTCCTGTTCCAGGTTTCTGGAATTATGTCAGAGGGAGTGGATCTGATCGATATCTACGCAGACGAGGAGTTCAACCAGGTGAGCTGGGGGCAAGAAAACCCCCCCAAAAAAACAAAAATTTAAAAAAAAAAAAAGGGGGTGGGGGCAAACTGGGGAGAAACCCCCACCCAGTGATCCAGCACTGGAGATTCCCAAAGGTTGGAATGGTTCCTGAATCCTGAGAGCTTCCACCCCGAAGGAAAATTCCAGAGGATTCCAGCTGAGGTTTGGATAGGGGGAAAATATTATGGGGTGGGGGCAAAATATTAAGGGGTGAGGATAAAATTTTAGGGGATGAGGCCGTTTGGGAAGGGAGCTGAGGGGAGGATTGGTTGGAAAAATGGGAAATCCAAAGGGGAAGAGGTTAGGGAATGGCAAGGAAAAAAAAAAATTTTGAAAAAAAAATGGGAGACTTGGTGGGGTTTGGAGATTTTGGGGATCCCTGGAGAGCCTGGGGCTTGGGTGTGGATGTGCCAAGATGAAAACCCCCCCCGGGAAGCACCTGGAGGGAGGTTTGATTTTATTTTTCCAGTCAGAAGGAAAACTTCTGGAAAAGGGAATGGCTGAGGGTGATGAAGCCTCTGCTCTGAGGGGCTGGGAAGAAATTTGGGGGGGGGAACATCCCATGGGAAAGGAGCAGGAACTGGGGGCCTCAGAGAGGTTCTCCAGCCACTCAGGAAGAAGCAGGGAGAGGGAAAAGCAGGAAAATAATAGGAATTTCACTCCAAAGGTGAGTTGCCAAGATGTTTCCCGACCCCAAAATCATCATTTTTGGTGGAAAAAATTCCCAGCAGGAACACGACTCTCCACTCATGAAACCACACTCTGCTGGGAGCTGCTCCCAGCTTCCAGACCTCTGGAATTTGTGTCTTTCCGTGCAGTTTGCTTCCAACAAAGCAGGAAATCCAGGCAGGAGGGAATACTGGGATGAGGCTGGAATATGCAGGGGGAAAAAAAAACACCCGGAGCTGAGCGTGAAATAACCCAGAAGCTTCATTTATGGAAATTCCACTCCCAACGGAGGGAAAACGGTGCAAGTGGATGTGATGTCTCCCACCTGGAGAGCTGGGAAAGCTCAGGAATGCTTGGGAAAGCTCAGGAAAAGGCTGGAATGTCTCAGGAAACAAGGGATGAGCAGGAAAAGGAGCGGGAGAGCTTTGTCCCCTCTTCTCCCAGGTGTTCTGCAGGGATGGGCTTGTCCTGCCTGGGCTTTTCCTTCCCAAATTTGTCTTCCCGGGAGGATTGGAGCAGGAAAAGTGACATCAGGAGGGACGTGGGAATGTCCCAACGGAGCAGGGCTGTTCCTGGTCCAATCTGTGAGGAATTTTGGGTGGGATTTTGAGGGAACGAGGAAGCAGCGAGAGGAGGATGGAGCAAACCTGGCTGCACAGGCTGGAGAAATGAGTGATCCAGAGGGTTCTGAGGATTCCAAATCTTGGACACAGCTGAATACATGGAGGCTCCTTGAAGCTGGAAGTGTTTTTCCAGGCTGAGAATTCCCACATTTCCCTCACTTCAGGCTGTGGGCTGAGAGAACCCGGAGTTAACCCTGCACGAGGGGCTCAGACCCTTGTGGAGCATCCTGGAAATCTCCCAAGCTGAAGCACCCCCCCAAGTGCCATAATTGTGGAATTTTTCCTCTTTTTTTTTCCTTTTTTTTTTTCCCTTCCTCCCAGCAGGGAATTCCAAGCCTGGGGCTGTGCCTGAAGGTGTTGGGTGAGGAGGGAAGGAGCGTGGGAGGCGGATTTCAACAAAAAGCTGAAGCTGTTTGGAGAGAAAGGAGGAAAATATTGCTCCTGGCTGAAATTCCTGTCACTTCTTTATCAGCTCGGGAGCTGCCAGAGCCAGATGCTGGAATTCCAGCTGGCTTAGGGAACGGGCATCACCGGGAAGGAGAGGTTTTTTGGGGAAAACTCTTGGATTTGGAGATTTCTGTGAGAGCAGGAACACCATTACACCTTTTCCCATCTCTCCTGTGTTCTCTGAGGGCTTTTCCCTGCCTCTCCCAGGGAAACCACCTCCACCAGGTGTTATCCCAACCCTCAAACTCCCCAAAAGGAAAAATTTGGGAGCAGAACCTTTTAAAAATCCGGGAGTAGAACCTCTTGGCTTGGTTTCTTTTCTCCCCACCGTGGGACGGAGGCACTGAAGTGGTGAGGAGGGATCTGGGTGAGCAATTAATTAGCCTGGAAATCCGGAGTAAACACAGCTCCTTTTTATATCAAATTATCCCAGGATAGAGTGGGAATTGGGAAGCAGATCCAGGACACTCGGAAGCTTCCTCAGCAGAGGGTTGGTGGCAGGGAAAAGTTTTGCTGCTGAAGGGAAAAGAGCCTGGAGCTCCTCACCCCAAAATCATGGAGGAAGGAAATTTGCAGCCCCTAAATTGGAATTTTTTCCTGGAGTGGTTTTTCCAAGCAGCCCGGTGAGGTTTGGGACAGGGTTGGAAAAGCTGGAGGGGAAGTTGGGAAGGGAAGGTTCAGCCTCGTGGTTGTGTTTCCCCAAGGATTCCTCACTTCTCTGCTTCCTTAAGGGCTTAAAAATCCTGGGGGAAAGTTTGGAGAGGGGCAGGAGGGATTGCTCCATGTTTCCCAGGAGGAATTTCCAAGTGGAGCAGGAGGAGCTTCCCAGGTGGAATTTCTACGTTTCCCAGGAGGAATTTCCACATTTTCCAGGAGGAGTTTTTGCATTTTCCAGGAAGAATTTTGACATTTCCCAAGAGGAGTTTCTACCTTTCCCAGGAGGAATTTTGGCATTTTTCAGGAAGAATTTTGGCATTTTCCCAGGAGGAATTTCCCCATTTCCCAGGAGGAACTTCTACATTTTTCAGGAAAAATTTTCACATTTCCCAGGAGGAGTTTTCGCATTATTCAGGAATAATTTCCCCATTTCCCAGGAGGAATTTCCCATCTGGAGGGGTCCCTCCAGACTTTTTTGTGTCCCTCCAGACTTTTTTGAGGTCCCTCCAGACTTTTTGAGGTCCCTGCAGACTTTTTTGGGGTCCCTGCAGACTTTTTTGGGGTCCCTGCAGACTTTTTTGGGGTCCCTCCAGACTTTTTGAGGTCCCTCCAGACTTTTTTGAGGTCTCTCCAGACGTTTTTTGTGTCCCTCCAGACGTTTTTTGTGTCCCTCCAGACTTTTTTGTGTCCCTGCAGACTTTTTTTGTGTCCCTGCAGACTTTTTTGGGATCCCTGCAGACTTTTTTGGGATCCCTGCAGACTTTTTTGAGGTCCCTGCAGACTTTTTTGGGGTCCCTGCAGACTTTTTTGGGGTCCCTGCAGACTTTTTTGGGGTCCCTGCAGACTTTTTTGAGGTCCCTGCAGACTTTTTTGGGGTCTCTCCAGACTTTTTGAGGTCCCTCTCAGCGCCGCTCTCCCCCTTTCCCCCTCGGGGTGCTGACGGCCTCTCCTCTCTCCCTTCCAGGACTCTGAGTTCAGTAATGCTGATCAGATGGATCTCTATGATGATGTCTTAGCAGCCAGTTCCCAGCCCCCCGAAAACAGAACCAGCAGCTCAGAGCCCCCCCCCGAGCTCCGCCAGGAGCCCTCCCCCAAACCCAACAGCAAACCCCCCGCCATCCTCTACACCTACAGCGGGCTGCGCAACAAGAGAGCAGCAGTCTACGTGGGCAGCTTCTCCTGGGTGAGTGCTGGGGGGGCTCCAAACCAACCCCCATGGGCAGCTGAGGGGTTCCCCGAGGGGTTGGAGGGAAATTGGGGGGGTTGCAGGGCTCCCAGAAGGGTTTTTTGCCTTTTTTCCTCAAGCTAACCCGAGCTGCTGTGCCGGGGGGTGTTGTGATCTGCAGGGATTTGTAGCCCTGGGGGGGTGCTCTGCCTTCCTGGGGGGAATCCCCTGCTCTGGACAGATAAAGGGAGAGTCCTGGTAAAGCTCTGCCTTTTTCCAGAGGAAAAAAAAAAAAAAAATTTATATAAAAATCTTTGAAATCCACACGCGGGCTCTGTGGTGACCCCAAATTGATTTTAAACTCTCTGAAGGGGTCTGTGCTCGAGGTCCTCAGCCCAGCCCTCTGAGACTGGGTTAACTGGGGGAGCACTGGGAGCCTTTGGAAGGGTTCTGGGAGCTGACACCTGCCTCTCTCCTCTTCCTCTCAGTGGACAACAGACCAGCAGCTGATCCAGACCATCCGCTCGGTCGGGGTCTACGACGTGGTGGAGCTGAAATTCGCTGAGAACCGAGCCAATGGCCAGTCCAAAGGGTGAGAGAGTGGGGGGGCAAGGCAAGAGGGGGCTCAGTCCTCTGTGCTGGGAGTGGGAGCCCACTCAGAGCCGGGGTGATGGAGCAGAGACCCCCAAACATCTTGAGGAAGGGCTGGGAAACACCAGGGGAAGGAGGCGCCGGGGATGGAAACCCAGGGGTGGGTGGGGGACGACCCCTTCCTGGCTGACCCCAACCCCTCCTTGGCTTCCTGCAGGTACGCAGAGGTGGTGGTGGCCTCTGAAAACTCAGTCCACAAACTCCTGGAACTTTTACCTGGCAAAATCCTCAACGGGGAGAAGGTGGAGGTGAGGTTGGCCACCCGACAGAACCTGTCGCAGTTCGAGGCTCAGGCTCGCAAACGTGAGTGGAGGCAAAGGCAAAGGAGGGGACACACACACACACACACACACACACACACACTTCCCCTTTTTGTCCCCCTCCCCAAATCCCCCCAGCAGAGCTGTCAGGGCCCAACCCACCCCCAGTCCTTGTTGGGAGGGGTGGATGTTGCTGAGGAGTCTCTGGGTTGGTTGTTGGTGGTTTTTTTTTCCTATTACTGCTGAGTCTGCTCAGATCCTGACCCGAGTCTTTATGATCCCCTTTTAGGTGCTCCCACACTGCGAAGATCCCTCGTAGCCTCCTCCTCCTCCTCCTCTCCAAACTGAATGGGCTTAAGCTCTTCAGCTTCTCAACATAGCTAAGACCCTCCATATCTATTAGTAGCTCTTCTCTGGATCTCCTCCAGACTTTGTCCATCCCTGCGGAGGTAAGGTGCCCAAAACTGGACTCAATATTCCAGCTGGGGCCTGGCCGTGGGCTTTCTACAATGGCAATAGGTGGTCCTAGCCCTCACTCCGCAGTGATGTGACCCCCCCCTCAACCTGGCCCTGTGCCAGGGGAGCTCTGCTGAGCCTCAGGGAATCTCTTTGGGCAGGAGCTTTGGTAGGAGGAGGTCTTGGCCAGCTGCAGTCATTGTAGATCCCAGGGCTCATTTTTCACACAAGGAGTTCAAACAGAACCAACCCCCCCCCACCCCCCCTATTTTCTTTTTTTCTTTTTTTATTTTCTGGTCTTTCTGAACACCCAAGTTGCAGCAGGGACATCAGCACTGTCCCTCTTCAGCTCCAGTGCCCTCAGTGATCCGGGGGCTATTGGTGGTGTGGGCTTTGCCTCATCCCTCCAGTCGCAGGGGGGGGGCTGAGTTTTGGCCTGGCCAAGCCCCAGAGCTTTGCTGCCATCCCAGCTCAGCTCCTCTCAGCCCTTGGCACCACTGCCTGGTGCTTTGCTCCCCTGAGGGGCTCAGGTAGATGGTAGCCCCCCCATCCTTCCTCTCCTCTCTCATCCTCAGAGCTTCTTTGGACACCCCAAAGGTTCCTGTCCCTCTCCTGGAGGGCACCAAGCTTCTTTTCCCTCCAGCAGCTCTGGTGCTGTCACCTTCTGGCCCCTGGTTTTCTTCCAACCCCGCCCTCTGGGGTGGTTTTCCAATCTTCTGCCACCTCTCTCCTCTCTCACCCTTTCTTGGGGCTTTTTGCTTCTGTGCCCATAACCTGCTTGGCTCAGCCACCTTCTCAGAGTTAGAAGTCTTTCCCCCCCCAAAAAACAAAACAAAAAGACCCAACCTCGAGGGGGGGGATCTTGCTGGAGAGTTTTTCCCATCTTGGAGGCAGCTGGACACGGAGGCTACGTTGGGCTGGTTGCAGCTTTTCCCTGAGGACCTCAAAACCAGGCTGTGGGGGGGAGGAGGAAAAGGAGGAGGAGGAGGAGGTGGTCTCCAAACTCCACCCCCCCCCGGTGACTGCCTCTCAGGGCTCTCTCCCCGCTGCCTTCCTGCAGGTGTCCCCCCGAGGGCGCATTCCCGGGATTCCGTGGATTCCCTGGACGGCCGAGCCACCCCGACAGAGAACGCCTTGCCTCCTGCCCGCCTGGACAAACCCCACTCCGTTTTGCCTTTTTTTAACCGTCCCCCCACCGCCCTCCCCCTGATGGGGCTCCCCCCGCCCCCCATGCCCCCCCCTCCTCCTCTTTCCTCCGGTTTTGGTGTCCCCCCCCCCTCCTCCCGGGATCCATTACCAACATCTCATGCCCCCTCCCCCTCGACTGCCCCCTCACCTGGCCGTCCCCCCCCCGGGGGCTGTCCCCCCAGCCCTCCACCTCAACCCTGCCTTCTTCCCCCCCCCCAACACGGCTCTGGGACCCCCACCCGACACCTACAGCAAGACCCTGGCTCCCTACAACCACAGCAGGTGAGACCACATCGGGGAGGGGGGGAGGCAGGAAGGGGGAGGGTGGGGGTGTGGGTCTCTCCCAACCTTTTGGGGGTGTTTTGGGGGTTTTTTGGCAGCAGGGAACTGGGACCACCACCTCCCCCTGTCAGTGAAGTGGAGTTTGAGGAGATCATGAACAGGAACAGGGCCATCTCCAGCAGTGCCATCTCCAAGGCCGTGTCCGGCGCCAGCGCGGGTAAGGAGGGGATGGGCTCACCTTCTCCCTTTCTTTTCTTCCCGTTGTCTGGGATCCTTCACACCCCTTCCCCCTTCTTCTTTCCTCTCCCCCCAGGCGATTACAGTGATGCCATCGAGACCCTCCTGACTGCCATTGCTGTCATCAAGCAGTCCCGGGTGGCCACCGACGAGCGGTGCCGGGTCCTCCTCTCCTCCCTCAAGGATTGTCTGCACGGCATCGAAGCCAAATCCTACAGCACCGGGGCCAGCAGCAGCTCCTCCAGGTAGCCCACAACATTCCCCTGGCCCCCTCCCACTCAAGAAGTCCTCAGGAGTGGCCAAAAAAGTTGAGGGTTTTGAGTGGGGTTTTTTGTTTGGGTTTTTTTTTTAAAAAAAGGAAAAGGCACCGGTCCCGGGAACGTTCTCCCAGTCGGTCCCGGGAAAGCAGCAGGAGGCACCGGGATCTGCTCCACGGGGAGGACAGACACGAGGAGTACTTCCAGGAGAGGAACAGGGAGCACGAAAGGCATCGGGACAGGGACAGAGAGAGGGACAGGCACCACTGAGAGCAGGTGGGGACTGCCCCGGGCTGAGGGCACTGAGCTCGGGGGGATCCTGGGCTGGGGGGGATCTAAAAATGGGGGGGATCTCAGGTTGGGGGGATCCTGGGTTGGGGGAGATCTCAGGTTGGGGGGAGATCTTGGGTTTGGGGGGGATCTAAGATTGGGGGAATCTCAGGTTGAGGGGAGATCTCTGGTTGGGGGGATCCTGGGTTGGAGGGATCTCAGGTTGGGGGGGATCTAAGACTGGGGGGAGATCTCAGGTTGGGGGAATCTCAAATTGGGGGGGATCTAAGATTGGGAATATCTCAGGTTGGGGGGAGATCTCAGGTTGGGGGGGATCTCTGGTTGGGGAAATCTCAAATTGGGGGGGATCTAAGATTTGGGAGTATCTTGGGTTGGGGGGGATCTAAGGTAGGGGGGAGATCTCGGGTTGGGGAGATCCCGGGTTGGAGGGATCTCAGGTTGGGGGGATCTAAGATTGGGGGGATCTTGGGTTGGGGGGGGATCTCTGGTTGAGGAGGATCACAGGTTGGGGGGTGTCTCAGATTGGGGGTATCTCTGGTTGGGGGGGATCTCAGGTTTGGGGGAGAATCTCACATTAGGGGCTTTCAGGTTGGGGAGGTATCTAAGGTTGGGGGGACTCTGAGGCTGGGGGGGGGGGGCTCTTGGGATGGGACTCTCAGCTTGGGGGGGTCCTCACTTGAAGATCTCAAGTCCTCTCCCTCTTTTCTCTCTCCTCCCTCCCAGGAATTTTGGCAGGAAGTGGTTTTTAATGGACTCATATCTCACCTTGACCAGGACTCCGTGACCCAGGCCCACCCAAGCCCCTTCCCCAGCACCCCCCCAGCCCAGGAGGTGTGTGGTGTGTGTGTGCCCCCCCCCCCAGCACACACACAGAGCCCCCACCACCCCACAAACACCTCGTGGCCTTGGGGACAGAGATGGTTTTTGCTTTTTCCTTCTTGCCCACACTCAACCTCTCCCTGGATGCTGGGACCCAAAGAGAAATGGTGCTTTTTTTTTTTACCCTGGGGGGGCGTGTGTGGGGGGGAAGGTTTGGCAGCCCTGTTCCTCTCTGAGGATGGAGACCCCCTCCCCCTGTGGAATTGGGGGGGGGGGTGCATGGCACTGCCACTGTCACATCCTCTCCATCTGGGGACATTTCCTGTCCCCAACACCCTGGCAGCTCCTGCACCACCTTCCTCATCCTCTTCCCTCTGGAGAAAGAGTTGGGGAGGGGGGGGGATTGGAGCTGGGTCTGGGGGTGTGTGTGTCCCCTCTTTCCCTCTGTCCCCCTCCCACAGTGACACTGTCACCTCCCAAAGCAGCTCCAAGCAGCTTCTTCCTTGTTTTAGAGGAAGAGGAGGAGGCAAAGTCTTGGGGAAGGGTGGGGGGGTGCAGGCTGTGACCCCCCCACACACACATCCAGCCACCCCCTCTCCCTAAAGGCTGTGGGGACCCCCCCCCAGGGCCCTTCTGGCAGGAGGGGGAGAACCCAGGAGGGTTTGGGATGAGGTGAGGGTGCATTCCAGAGGTGGGTGACCCCTTTGGGTGACCTCCAGCCCCCCCCCCCCCTTTTGGATAAGTTCCAGCACCCCTGGGTGGGTTCCAGACCCCTCCGAGGGAATTCCAGACCCCCCTGAGTGGGTTCAAGCCCCCCAGGGTGGGCTTCAGACCCCCCCAGGTGGGTTCAAGCCCCCCAGGGTGGGACCCAGCCCCCCCAGGGTATCACCACCCTCTAAACTTGCTGGAGAGGAGATCCTCCCAGCTCTGAAGATCTTTTTTAGGATGAAATCACCCCAAAAATAAATCTTTCCCCCCCGCCCCCCCTCCCCAACCCCTCCATCTTGTAAAAGTCCCAGGAGGTGCCAGCTCAGCGGGTGAGTGCCTGGAGGGGTGGGGGATGAGGAGGGGGAAGGGTTGGGTGAGTTCTGTTTTGGTTTATTTTGTTGGTTTTTTGGGGTTTTTTTTGTTTGTGTTTTTTTTTTTAATTATTTTTGTTGTTTTTTTTTTTTACTTAACCGACACAAATTTTTAGTTTCTTTATCCAAATAGTGGAGGAGGGGAAGGGGCGGGAGGGGGAAGGGGGTGGGCGGGGGGGAGGGGTGGGGTTGGGAGAAAGGAGAGGAAAAAAAAACACAAAAAACCACAAAAACCCAAACCCTGATGACCCCCCCTCCTCCTCAGCCCCTCCTGCCCGCGGGACTTTAGACTTTGTTTGTCTTTCCATAGGTTGGAAATTGTGTAATAAAACTTGATGACGTTGTCAATCTTTTAGAGGAGGCTTTCAGGGTTGGTTTTTTTAACCCTACAACTTTGGGGTTTGGTTTTTTTAGGCTCCTCTCCAACACTCTGCATCTTCTGATTTTTTTTTTTTTTAATTTTTTTTTTAAAGAAAAAGAGGTGGGGGGAGGCTCCTGGGATCCCCTCACTTCATTTGGGTTTGAGGGAGCAATTTTCATGCCCAAGCACCAGGTAAAAATAAATATTTATTGGAAAATAGTGAATCATTTTGAGGAGTAGAAAAAAAAAATAATAATAATACTGTGTACCTTGAATTAGCCTGGGCAGCACAAACCCCCTGGGGGCTGCTGTGGCCCTGGGGTGGCAGTGCCACCACCCTCTGGAAGTGGCACTGGGTCCTTTGGTGGGGCACAGGGCCTCAGTAGGAATCCAAGCTGTCAAAGAGAAGGGACCTGGTAGTGACAGAGCCACCTGGTAGTGACACAGAGCCACCTGGGAGTGACACAGAGCCACCTGGTAGTGACAGAGCCACCTGGCAGGGACACAGAGCCACCTGGCAGGGACACAGAGCCACCTGGTAGGGACACAGAGCCACCTGGCAGGGACACAGAGCCACTTGGCAGTGACATAGAGCCACCTGGCAGTGACAGAGCCACCTGGCAGGGACACAGAGCCACCTGGCAGGTCACCACACCTCTGTCACCTGCCTCCAGGTCATTTGTTTCAGGTCCAAGCAAGCCAAGGGGTCAGGTCCTGCCTCTGGGTCACACCAAACCCACCCCCTCCCCCCCTCCCAAATTCTCCAGGTTTGGGATAAAAGAGGAAAAGTGCCAAGGAAGGGACCTAAAGGTTGGTGTGAGTGTCCCCAGGTGGCCAAGAAGGCCACCAGCACCCTGGGCTTGTGTCAGGAAGAGTGTGGCCAGCAGGAGCAGGGCAGGGATTGTCCCTGGTCAGACTCCTGGGTGAGAAAAGGGACATTGAGGGGATGGAGTGTGGCCAGAGAGGGAAACCAGAGGTGGGGAAGGGGCTGGAGGACAAGGAGAAGGTTCTGGAGAACTTGTGAGGAGCAGCTGAGGGGGTTGAGCCTGGAGCAGAGGGGAAACCTCCCTGCAATTCCCTGGAAGGAGGTTGGAGCTGGGGGGGGTTGGGCTCTGCTCCCAAGGAGCAAGTGATGGGACAAAAGGCAATGGGCTCAGGGTGCCCAGGGGAGGTTAATCACCCCCAAGGGCTCATTAAGCACTGGCCCAGGGAGCTGGTTGGATCCCCATCCCTGGGGGTGCTGAAAATCCCTGGAGATGTGGGGCTGAGGGCCAGGGCTGAGTGGGGGCCTCAGCAGAGTTGGGGTCCTGGTTGGATTTGGATGATCTGAAAAGGGGAGGTTGGAGCCAGGGGGGAATTGGTCCCTGCTCCCAAGGAATAAGTGACAAAACAAGAGGAAATGACCCCAAACAAGAGGAAATGGCCCCAGCTTGCACCAGGGGAGGTTTAGGTTGGAGATTGGGAACAATTTCTTCACGGGAAGAGTGGTCAAGCATTGGAACTTGGTGGAGTCACCATCCCTGGATGTGTCCAAAACCCTGAGGGCCAGGGCTGAGTGGTGGCCTCAGCAGAGCTGGGTTTGGATGAGCTTGAAAAAGTCATTCCCAACCAACAAAACATAAAATAAACTAAAAGGAGGGTGGGATTGTTTTACCTGGAGAAGGTGAGGAGAGCCAGGACCCCCAGCAGGAACTCCATGGAGTAGAAGAGGAGGAGGATGGTGTTGAGGATGGCTTCCAGGCGCAGGGCATAGGTCTGCAGGAGCAGGTAATAAACTGCCAGGACAGCAGCTGGGAGGGTGAGGGCCAGGCTGATGGAGAGGGGAACCTTCCTCTGGCACAGGTTACCCTTGGATCCTGTGGGGAAGGTGGTTCTGGGGGTGTCCCTCAGCAGGGTGACCCCCCCCAGTGAGGAAAGGGAGGGAGGAAAATCAAATGTGGTGAAAGGAGAAGGGTTTGGGGGGTTGGGTAATGGGAAGCTCCAGCTGAGCTGGAAATTTGCAGCCCAGGAACTCCAACCAGGAGCTGCAGATCAAGGAAAGGGGGGGTTGTCCCCTCTGGTGTGGCCCCCCCTGCAGTGTGGGGTCCCCAACACCAGCAGAAGGACCCGGAGCTGCTGGAGTGAGCCCAGAGGAGGTGCTGGGAGGGCTGGAGCCAGACTGGGATTGGGGGGAAAAGGCTCCAGGGAGAGGTCAGAGCAGCTCCCAGGGCCTGGAGGGGCTGCAGGGAAACTGGGGAGGGATTTGGGATAAGGGACTGGAGGGCTGGGATGAGGGGAATGGATTGGAAGGGGAAGAGGGGAGAGGGAGGTTGGAGCTGAGGCAAAGCTTCCCCCTGAGGGGGCAGGGAAGAGGGAAGAGGGAGAGGAACTTCTCTGGATCCTCTTCTTCCCAGTGCCCCATCCAAAGGGATCCTCCAGGAGGGACTTTGGAGAAGGGCTGGGATGAGGGGAATGGCTTTGAACTGGGAGAGGGGAGAGGGAGGTTGGAGAGGAGGAGGAAATTCTTTGGGGTGAGGGTGCTGAGCCCCAGGTTGCCCCCAGAAGCTGTGGCTGCCCCATCCCTGGGGGTGCTGAAGGTTGGGATGGGGCTTGGAGCCCCCTGGGCTGGTGGGAGGGGTCCCTGCCCATGCAGGGGGTGGCACTGGGGGGGCTTTGGGGTCCCAGAGCGGGGTGGGAGAGAAGCAGCAGGGAGCAGGGGGGGGGCTGAAGGTCCCTTTGTCCCCAGCTCCTCCTCCTCCTCCAGGAGGCTGCAGGGAGCCGGGTGCCAGCCCAGCTCTTCCTCCCCTCAGCCCCCCACCTCCTCCTCCTCCTCCTCCTCCTCTCCCTTGCTCCACAGCCCCCTGGGCTGGTGGGAGGGGTCCCTGCCCATGCAGGGGGTGGCACTGGGGGGTGTTTAAGGTCCCTCCCACTCAACCCCCCCCCCCGAAGGGTCCCCAGGGAGGGGCTGTGTGTGTGTGTCCCCAAGTCCTTACCGAAGAAGATGCGGGTGGCCTCGATGCCCAGGTAGAGGAGGAGCAGCAGGAGGTCCAGCAGGAGGTTGGTGAGGGGGTAGGGCAGGAGCAGCACTGCGGGCACAGACAGCCTCAGGGACCCCCCCATTCGGGGGCGGGGTGTGTGTGTGTTTTGGGGGTCAGGGTAGGGGGGGGGACTCACCCTTGTAGACGAAGATGAAGCCTTCCAGCAGGAAATAGGTCGCGCTGTACCACCCGTTGAGGAAAAGCAGGACCTGGAGCGGGGCTGAGGAGCGCTGGCGGCCTGCGGGGGGCACGGCGGCCATGGGAGGGGAGAGAAAGGGGGGGAGAACCGACCCCAACCCCGACCCCAACCCCGACCCCAACCCCGCCGCTCCCCGCCCCAGGCCCCGCAGAACCCCGCGGATCCCCCCCGCAATCCTTCTCCTGCTCCCCATCCCCCCCATCCCCGTTCCTGGCCCCGCACTCACTCCTGGGCGCCATTTTCCGTCTCCATGGCAACCGCCGCCTGGGCAGGGTGACACTCTGCCGCTCTCTATGGTGCGGGAGGACTCAGCCGCCTCTAGGACCCGGGTTCGAATCCCACCCCAGCCCACTCGGGCACGGGGACCGCGACCCCCGCCCCTCCCCGTTGTCCCCAGCCCCCTCCCCGTTGTCCCCCGCCCTTCCCTGTTGCCCCCACACCTTCCCCGTTGTCCCCAGCCCCCTCCCCGTTGTCCCCCGCCCCTCCCCGTTGTCCCCAGCCCGTCCTTGCAGCTGACACTAAGCTGGGGGCAGTTCGGATCAGCTGGAAGGCAGGAGGGCTCTGCAGAGGGACCTGGACAGCCTGGAGAGTTGGGCTGATTCCAATGGGATGAGGTTCAACACAACAACCCCATGGGGAGCTCCAGGCTGGGCACAGAGTGACAGAAAGGGGGCTGGGAGTTTGGGGTGACAGGAAGGTGCCCATGAGCCAGCAGTGTGCCCAGGTGGCCAAGAAGGCCAATGGCATCCTGGGCTGGCTCAGGAACAGCGTGGCCAGCAGGTCCAGGGAAGGGATTCTGCCCCTGGACTCAGCCCTGGGGAGGCCACAGCTCGAGTCCTGGGTCCAGTTCTGGGCCCCTCAGGTCAGGCAGGAGATTGAGGTCCTGGAGCAGGTCCAAAGGAGGGCAACCAGGCTGGGGAAGGGATCCAGCACAAGTCCTGTGAGGAGAGGCTGAGGGAGCTGGGGGTGTTCAGCCTGGAGAAGAGGAGGCTCAGGGGAGACCTCATCACTCTCTACAACTCCCTGAAAGGAGGCTGGAGCCAGGGGGGGTTGGGCTCTTCTCCCAGGCAACTATCAGTAAGACAAGAGGGCATGGACTTAAGTTGTGCCAGGGGAGGTTTAGGTTGGATATTAGAAAGAATTTCTTTACAGAGAGGGTGATCAGCCATTGGAATGGGCTGCCCAGGGAAGCAGTGGATTCTCCATCCCTGGAGATATTTAACAAGAGCCTGGATGTGGCACTGAGTGCCATGGGCTGGGAACCACAGGGGGAGTGGATCAAGGGTTGGAGTTGGTGAGCTCTGAGGTCCCTCCCAACCCAGCCCATTCTGTGATTCTGTGATTCTATGATCCCCGTTGTCCCCAGCCCCTTCAACATCCAACCTGCTGGGAAGAGCCTGGGCCAGCAGGAGGGTGGCTGGAAAAATGGGAAGAGCCATGGGGGCGAGGGGGAGGACGTGCACGGAGGCTCTGGAAAACGTAGCTAATTTATTATTTGTTTTTTTTTCCTGTTTACAATAAAAAAATCCTCAAGTCCCACCGAGGGCTGTGGTGTTCCCGGGATGTCCTGCCAGCTCCTGGCTCCATCACCAGCTGCCTTGCCAGAAGAGGTCAGTCCCAAAAACAAAAAAACCAACCTGATGGTGAGGGAAAAGGTGGCACGAGGCAAAAATTTATCCCTGCCGGAGCCCGTGGGGTGCAGAGGGAGAGTGGGGAGGTGAGGGGGGGTCGGGGTTTGGGGGTTCTGTTCCCTTTGGGGGGCAGTCAGCCCCGGAACTGAGCGAATTCCTTGCGCAGCCAGAGGGAATCCTGGTAGAAGAGGGGATCTCCCAGGTGCACCGCTGTCCTCTTGTAGAAGTAGCAGTAGAGCGTGGCCACTGGGGGGAGGGAGAGAGGGGGTTAAAGGGGAGGGGTTCCCCTCACAGAACCCCCCCCCAAAAAAGGGAGAGGACCCCCAGGAGGCCCTCACCCAGGCGCTGGAAAACAAAGAGGATCTGGAGGCCTTCGGTCCAGACAAAGTGGTTGGGATCTCTCCAGCGGAGGTTCTGAGGGGCACAGACAGAAAAAGGGGGAGTTGAGGGGGTGGGAGGGGGCCAGGACCCTCCCCTTCCCCCCCTCCCCCCCAAAAGGTTAAGCAGCTCAAGGGATTTAGCCAGTGAGCCTGGATCTATTCTGGCTTCAGATTCCAGATCCCTGCAAATCCCTCGGCATCCCTGCCCGGGTGGGGTGGGCAGCGTCACCCCCCTCACCCTGACACCCCCCAACCCACCCTGGAGACCCCCCCCCAAACCCTGGGGGCAGTGGGGTGGGAAGAGACCCTCAGCTAGAAGCTGGAGGGGTAGGCAGGGTGTGTGGGGTCCTCTTTTTTGGGAGGGCTGAGGGTGGGAGAGAAGGGGCTGGTGGTGGATGGAAAGAGGCAGAAGCCCTGGAAAAGCTTTGGCAGTGGGGAGGGGGCTTTCCCTCCCCCCCTTCTCTCTGCCCCTGACTGGGAGCACTGGTGTTTGCTGGGGATTAAGCCCAGGTCAAGCAGGAGCTGCTGTCAGGGAGGATTATCCCGGGGCGGGGGTGTGTGCCAGCAGGGAACTGGGGCTCCCCTGGGGACAGAGATTTTCCCCCCAGGTCACAGCTCTGGGGGGAAGGGGCTGGGTTGGGGGAGGTTTTGGGTTTGTTTTTTTTTTTTCTCCCCAAGTTTGCTGTCCCCATCGTTGGGGATGCCACCAAATGGTCCCTTCTCACCATAATCCAGACGTGGAAGGAGATGCTGAGAGCCAAATAAGCTGCAGAGAGCAGGATGGTCCCTTTGAACTTGTTGAAGAGGAGGTTGACCAACCCAGCTTGGAAAACAAAGGTGTTGAAGAACATGAGGAAGATGATGATGACGTTGAAGAGAATGGCAATGTCCTGGATGCTGCAGGAGGAGAGGAGAGAGGGAGAAATAAGCCCCCAGCCCTTCCTGTCCCCCCCAGAAACCCCTCTCCCCCTGGTTGCTCACACGAAGAGGACGAGCTGGACGGCGGGAGCGTTGCGGAGGAGCTCGGAGAAGGAGTTGACAAAGAGGTCGTAGAAGAGGAGGATGAACTGGAGGAAGAGCACCAAGCTGTAGTTGCTGGTTTGGAGCATTTTCCTTCTCCAAAAGTTGGAAGAGTTCTCAGCTCCAGCATTCCCAAGAGCCCAAGCAGCTCATGGGGAGGGAACTTGGAAGGGTTCAGCATCGCTTCTCCCACCCCACAGGACCTGGAGGGGAAGGGGAGGTTGGGGTGAGTGGGACCCCCACACCCCCACCCCAAACCTCTTCTTCTGCCTGGAAAATCCCAACAAGGCAAAGCAGCCAGGCCTAGCTGGGCTCAGGGGGGGTTCCTCCTTCCCAGGAAATGGGCATGAAGGAATTTCAGGACGAGGGAGACGTGTAAATCCCAGGCAGGATCCGGAGCAGCCCTGCAGGTGCCTGGGGCTCCTCAGGCTCTGGGGACAAGCTGGGACAGGCTCTGGCCTTTGGGTCTCCTTTGATCCACCCCGGAACCTCAGAGCTGCTCAGAGAGAGGACGAGGAAACAGGGAGAGAGTCCTCTAGAAGGGAAAATCCTCCCCGATCGCTTCGGGGGAGAGGGGAGAGCCGAGGGAAGGCAGGACGTGAGACAGAGGGAGGTAAAGGAGGTGCTGGGTGGGATGGGGAATCCAGGAGAAGGAAGGGGGGGCCGGGAACAGGAGGGATGCTCCGTGTCCTGTGCTGAGGCCTTCCCCAGGGCTGGCTGAGGGAGGGGAAAGGGAGGCAGCTCCCAACCCCCCCCCTCACACAGCCACCACGCTCTGCTTAGCCCCAGGGCCCCTCCCGTGTCCCCACCCCCCCCCTTCCCTCTCCCCCAGGCCCTAGAGGCCGCAGAGCCGCCCAGCAGCCGCCCCCGTCCCCGGGGGTTCTTCCCCGCCTCTCTCCCCTCTTCCCGGGGCTGGGGGTGTCGGGGGTCCCCGTCTCATCCCCCCCCGCCCCTTCCTCCTCCTCTCCGCACCCCAGCACGGCCCTGCGGCCGCCATCTTGCGTCTCCAGGGCAACGGCGGCGGGCAGCGAGGCGGAGCCGGAAGCGGGGGAGGAGGGGGCGGGGCCGCTCTGGCCTTGCAACTCACTGCTCCTGGGGGGCTGGGAGGTACCAACGAGACGAGAGGGCAGAGCGGCACCGGCCAAGATGGAGGCGGGCGAAGAGGGGGAGGTGGGGCTGAGGTACGGCCCGGGAGGTTCCGAGGCCACGTTCCCGGGGGAGCCGTGGGGACAGGCGACATGTCCCCAGCCCAGGGCAGCTCTGGGGACACTTCCCATGGCCCCAGGGTGCAGGAGAGTCCTGGGGTCCAGGTTATTGGGGGGCTGTGGGGCCAGATCCCATGTCCCCAGGGTCCTGGTTTGTGGGGTGAGCTGTGGGGTCAGGTCCCACCTCCCCAGATTCAGGAGAGTCCTGGGGTTCAGGTTATTGGGGGGCTGTGGGGCCAGGTCCCGTGTCCCCAGGGTCCAGGACAGCCCTGGGGTCCAGGTTGTTGGGGGGCTGTGGGGCCAGGTCCCATGTCCCCAGGGTCCTGGTTGTGGGGTGAGCTATGGGGCCAGGTCCCATGTCCCCAGACCCAGCAGAACCTTGGGGTCCGGGCTGTGGGACCAAGCCCCGTGTCCCCAGACCCAGGAGAACCTTGGGGTCCAGGTTGTTGGGGGGCTGTGGGGCCAAACCCCATGTCCACAGGGTTCTGGTTTATGGGGTGAGCTATGGGGCCAAGTCCCAGATGCCCAGGGGAGGTGCTGAGGGGTGTGAGGAGGCCTCGGGGAGGGGGTGGGTGGGTGACTTGTGAGCAGTCACACCCCAGCCACCTCCTGGCAGGCAGTCCCTGGGGACAGGGCTGTCCCCAACCCCGTGATCAGAGGAGATTTCAATATCTATTCCTGGAGGCAGATGCAAAACATGAAGGAAATGAGGGCAGCCAGACCCCTGCCTGTGCCCCCCTGCCTGTCCCCCCCTCCTTGTCCCCTCCCTGTCCCCCCAAATCCCAGCAGGGTGAGGGTTGTCCCTGAGTGGGGAAGTTGGGGGGCTGCCAGGCTGTGGGTTTTGGGGTGCAGGGGAGTTTGTGTGCACCCAGCTGGGCTGAGCTGGGGCTGTGGGTGCAGCTGGAGAGGCACAGGGTGCTGGGGGGGGTGGGGGGGCTGGGGTGGGGGGGCTGCAGGGAGCTGGGGTGCAGGTTTGGGGGTGTATGTGTGAGGAGGGGGTTCAGCTCAGGGGGTCTTTAGGGACAACATGGGGGGGTTCAAGGTAACAGGAGGCACCTGGACCACCCCCCCCACCACCACGAGACCCTCACCCCCCCTCTCTGGGTGCTGCTTTCACCCTTTACTTCCCCACTGGGCAGGCAGCAGCTTCCCCCTCCTCCTCCTCCTCCTCGGGGTGGCTCCGCTTCCCCTTTCACTCCTGGGGGTGTCTGGAGGCAGGTGACCACCCCAGGGTGACATTTCCTTCTTTTTCCTTCCCCCCCTCACTCCCCAGAAGCCAGCACCCCGTGGCTGCCATGCTGGCTCTGCCGTTTTTCCCTTTCTCCCTTTTCCTGGGGGGTTTGGGGTCCCTCTGCGTGGCCTTCGTCACCCTTTGGTGCCAGCACTGGCGAGGTGGCTTCTCCTGGGATGGCAGCACCAAGACCTTCAACTGGCACCCTGTCCTGATGGTGACAGGCATGGTGGTCACCTACGGTGCAGGTGAGCCCCGGGGTGGGTGTTTTGGGGTGGGGAGGGGTGGTTGGGGTGACCCCAATTCTCCCTCTGGGTTTCTTCCCATCACCTTTTTCTCCCCCCCCTCAGCTGCTCTGGTTTATCGTTCCCCTCCTGCCTGGAGAGGTCCCAAATTCCCTTGGAAGGTCCTGCACGGCTCTCTGGCTTTGGTAGCCCTTGGGCTAACAGTCCTGGGGCTCCTGGCTGTCTTTTCCTTCCACAACACCCAAGGGACACCCAACATGTACTCCTTGCACAGCTGGCTGGGCTTGCTCACCGTCCTCCTCTTCTCCTGCCAGGTGGGTGCTGCTCAACCCCCCCCCAAACCTGCTCCCCCAAACCCCCTGCCCCCCCAGACCCTCTCCCCCTGCCCCCCCTCACCTCTCCCCTCCCCCAGTGGGTGTTTGGTTTCAGCTCCTTCCTCCTGCCCTGGGCTCCCCCCCGGCTCAGAGGGTTCTACAAACCCATCCATGTCTTCTTTGGCTCCATCATCCTCCTCCTGGCCGTGGCCTCCTGCCTCTCAGGCATCAACGAGAAACTCTTCTTCAGTTTGTGAGTGCTGGGGGGTGGGTGGGGGGGCAAAAGCCTCAGCCCTGGGGTGTCTGCTTGAGCTGCAAATCCCAAGGGAAAGGGAAATTTGGGAGAGGGGGGCACCCAGGGAGCTTTGGGGCTTTTTGTTTTCTCCCCCTCCCCACCCCAGGAAAAATGGGACGATGCAATACAAACTCCTCCCCCCTGAGGCTCTTTTTGCCAACACCCTGGGGCTCCTCATCCTCCTTTTTGGGGTGCTGGTGGTGGGGGCCCTGGCCAGGCCGAGCTGGAAGCGCCCCGAAGGCGACTGCCCGGAGACTCAGCAGGTACCAGCACAGCTCTGGGGACAGGGGGTGGCTTTGGGGACAACCAGAGGGCAGGCCAGGCACCAGCCTCACCCATTTATCTCCCTACTCCCCCCCCAGCCCCTCCTCACCTCTGAGCACTGACACCCAGAGCTGCCAGCACCCAGAGGGCTCCCTGACAGCACCCAGAGGGCTCCCTGACAGCACCCAGAACTCTGCTGCCTGCACCCAGGGCTCTGCTGCCTGCACCCAGGGCCCTCTGCTTCTCAATTCCTGCTGGATCCAGCCCAGTTTTTTCTTCCTGAACAACTCAAGTCAGTGCCAAACCACCTCTCCTGGAGCCATTCCATGGGCAGTGTTGGAATTTTCAGAGCCATCTGAGGTCAGAAGCCACCAGAGGATTGTCCCTGTCCTGCTGCCAGTTCAGCTCAGGGCAGAGGGGACAAAGGGGACTCTCCCCCCGTGCCTCTCTCCCCACGGGACCAGCTCATGGGACACTTAATAAACTGCTGGCTTCCACAGTGCCCCTGCCCCCATCTCCTTGGGGGCAAGGGGGGGGGCCCAGAGAGCAGGGCCTGGTGCTACCTGAGGGCTTTGTGTCCCCTGGATTGTCCTCTCTGGTCCCCACAGACCCTTCCCCTCCCAGAGCTGGAACTCTCCCAGTGAGGGCTCACCCCAGGCAGACCCCGAGCTTGTCCCCCAGGCCATTGTCCCAGCTTGGGGAGGGACAACAATCACTGGCCTGCTGCTTTCTTGTCCCTTTGCCAATGTCCCCTCCAAACCCCGTGCTTGGGGACATGTGAGGCCTGTGCCAGCACCCAGGGCTCCTCCCTCACTGGTCACAGGACCTGCTGGAGCTTTGTCCCTGTCCCTAAGGACCTGGCTGGGTGTCCCCACCAGGACCTTTGTCCCTAAGGACCTGGCTGAGTGTCCCCACCAGGATCTGTCCCCAAGGACCTGGCTGTGTCCCCACAACCAGAAGCTTGGACCTGGAGGATTTTTCAGATCCCTCCCAACCCAATTCAGTCCGGGTCTCCAGGCAAGCTTACAGGGGGACCACAAAGTTTTATTTTGGGGTGGCAGATGTCACCCTTGTCCCCTCCCCTCAGCCCTGCAGCCCCTCCAGCAGAGCCCTCAGCACCGCAGCCGCTGCCACCGCCCCGGGGTCGGGGAGCAGGAGTTTCCCTGAGCTGATGTAACTTGCTCTGCCTGCCCCAGCTTCCATGTCCTTGGTGGCTTCTGCTGCTGCCTCTGCCCTCTGCCAAGAAAGGACAGACCATCGTTTCCACCCTTTTCCCCCCCCAAAAATTGGGGTTTCTCCCCCCCACCCCGTACCTGGACGGCCGTGGTCAGCACGGGCAGCAGCTCAGCACCGGGGGCACGCAGGGAGTGCAGAGCCTGAGCTGCAGCCCACAGCGAGTCCAGCTGGGAGAGAGCAGGGGAAAAGGGGGCTGAGAGCCAGGCCTTGGGGCTAGCTGAGAGCCAGGGCTCTAGCCAGCTTGGTAGCCCCTGTGGCTAGTAGCCAAGGAGGTCGTTCCAGGCTGGGCCGGCAGCACTCACCATCGTCCTGTCTCCCGGCGCCGCTCCTCCATACCTTGGGAGGGGACAGAAAGGGGTCAGGAGGGTGCTGGGGGGCAGGGGGGGTTTGGGGGTCCCCAAAGGGGTCCCGGGGGGGTGTCTCACCGTTGCATGGCTTCGATGCCAGCGTCCATGGCATCAGCCCAGGCGGGGAGGTCACGGCGGCTGAGGAGCGGCTGTGCGGCTGCCGTCAGGAAGAGCCCGTAGAGCTGTGGGGACAGGAGGGGCTGTCACCACCCCCCCGAGGTGACAAGAGACCCCCCCACCCTTCACCCCTCACTCACCACACCAGAGGAACCCCCCATCTTCTCCAGCAGCAGGTCAGCCAGGCAGGACAGGAGCTGGGCTGGAGCTGCCGGCGGGGGCCGGGCACGCAGCCACTCCTGGATGGCTGGCATGTGGGGACAGAGGTGACAATGAGGCAGGATGCTCCCCTCGGGGTGACACGCGGGGTTCTGGGGACCCTTGTCTACCCTGGGGCCAGCCAGGAACCCCCCCAGTGTCCACCCTGTCCCTCTTGGGGACATCCCTGAGCCTTGGGGCAGCTGCCGCTGGACGTGAGACATTTTGGGGTTGGGGCTCCCACGGTGGGTGACAGTTTGAGGGGACAGTGTATCCCAGGAAAGGACAGTTTGAGGGGACCCTATCCCCTAAAAAGGGACAGTATGGGGGGACCCAATCCCCCAGGAAGGGATGATGGAAGAAGAAGGGACAGTTTGGTGACAGCTTGAGGGGACCCTGTCTGCCAGAGATGGCTGAGAGGACCCTGTCCCTTAAGAAGGGACAGTATGGGGGGACCCTGTCCCCCAGGGAGAGATGGTGGAGGAGGAAGGGACAACTTGGGTGATCCAATCCCCCAGGAAGGGACAGTTTGAGGGGACCCAATCCCCCAGGACGGGATGATGGAGGAGGAAGGGGCAGTTTGGTGACAGTTTGAGGGGACCCTGTCCGCCAGAGATGGCTGAGGGGACCCTGTCCTCTAAGAAGGGACAGTATGGGGGGGACCCAATTCCCCAGGAAGGGATGATGGAAGAAGAAGGGACAGTTTGGTGACAGTTTGAGGGGACCCTGTCCCCCAGGAAGAGATGATGGAGGAGGAAGGGACAGTTTGGTGACAGTTTGAGGGGACCCTGTCTGCCAGAGATGGCTGAGGGGACCCTGTCCCTTAAGAAGGGACAGCATGGGGGGACCCTGTCCCCTAGGAAAGGCTGGCTTGGGGTTCCCCACTCCCCAGGAAGGGAGATCCCAGGGATGTCCCCACTCCCGGGAGGTGACACCCCCCCTGTCACCCACCTCGGGCCGCCCGGGCGTGCGTGTGGCCGCAGTCCCCGTCCCCTGCTGCCCGGTCCAACTCGTTGAGCTTGTCCTGCATGCTGAGCAGGGTGCTGCACACCTTCTCCAGCACCCTCCTCACCACCACCCCCTCGGGCCCTGAGGGGAGAAGGAGCGAGCCAAACCTCAGCCCTGCCCCAGCCTCTGCCAGCTGGGGGAAACTGAGGCACGGGGAGGAGCCAGCTCCTGGGGGGTCACTGTACCTGAGGTGGCCTCATGCTGGGTGGTCCCCGGTCCTTCTTTGGGTGCTGGCACCTCCTGCCTCTGGCTGGTGGCTGGGGCTGGGGTCAGGTTGGGCCAGGCTATGGCAGTGGTCGGGGCATCTGGAAGGATGAGGAAGAGGAGGGAGATTGCATTCGGCACCTCCTGGAGCTTGGGGGGGTGACCCTCCTGTCACCCGGGGGACGTGTCCCCCCACCCAAGGGTGCCCACTCACCGATCAGCCCCACCAGCTCCTCATCCACCAGCATGAGGGTGAGGGACACCCCCGCCATCTCCAGGGCTGTCATGAAGGAGCCCACCAAGGCCCGGGCGATGCGGACCCCCCGGCTCTCTGGGAGAAAAGAGGGGGTTGGGGGGAGGAAAAAAGGGGTAGGGGGGGGGATTCCCCCAGGAGAAATAACACCCTGAGACATCCCAACCCCTGTAGAACCCCTGAAAAGAATCATGGCCTCAAAACAGCCCCCCCTGACACAAACCCAGTGGGATAGGATTCCCCTGTGAAAAATAACACCCTGAGACATCCCAACCCCTGTAGAATCCCCCCCCAAAAAATCATGGCCTCAAAACAGCCCCCCCTGACATGACCCCATTGGGCTGGGATTCCCCTAAGAGAAATAACACCCCAAGACACCCCCTCCTTAATTAGAGGAGGATTAATGAATTAGAGGATGATTAACCCTCACCCCTGCTCCTCTCTGCAGTTCACAAACCCAGGGGGTCCCACTCCCCATCCCCCTGGCTCATCCCCCACCCTGGGGACCCCTCCCTCTGATTTTTAGTTTGCGTCCCCCCCCATCTGGGGGAGCTGAGCTCACTCTGGGGTCAGAAACCCCCTTAAATCCCCCCAAAAAACCCCAAACCAACCCCAGCCCCCCCCCTCCAACTCACCCAACCTCCGGATGGCCGCTCCAGCCACGATTCCCAGCTCCAGGCAGGACAAGCCCCCCAGGTTGTTCACCACCAACACCACAGAAGCTCCTGGAGGGTGGGGGGCAGAGTGAAGACCAAACCCCCCCCTCAAATAAAGGGGTTCTGGAGGGGGAAGTTGTTTTTGGGGGGCTCACCAGGGCTCAGAGCCAGGTGGGAGGCGTTGGAGGGGTTGGTCATGTGTGCCAGCATGGTCTCCACTGCCTCCTCTGCTGGGAGAATCTTGGGGGGGGGATGAAAAAAAAATGGGGAAAAAATGAGAGGAGCTGGGGAAAGGGGGGGGGGGATCTGGGACAAGGAAACAGGGGGGTAAAGAGGTGCCCCTCACCTTCATCCTGCGCACCCCCGCCTCGCCGTGGATCCCTGTGGATGGGAAGTGTCCCCAAGGGATGTCACCAGCTCCAGAGGGGACAGGGACATGGGGGGGGGGGACACACAGACACAGAAAGGGGAGGGGGGGGCAGCTCCTTACCCAAACCCAACTCCATCTCATCCTCAGCCAGGTGGAAGTTGGGCTTGGACCCCGGGACACTGCAGGAGGAGAGGCTGAGCCCCAGGGTACCTGGGGGGGAGAAATGGGGTGAAACCTGGAGAAAATGGGACATGGAGGGGGAGGGGGGGGGAACTGGCATTTCACCACCCCCCCAAGAGGGTTCTACAACCTCATGAGGACCCCCTGGATACTCACCCATGGCTTTGGTGACCCCCAAAACCTTCTCGTAGATCTTCTCCAAGCTCATCCCCGCCTCAGCCATGGCCCCCGCCACCTGCCCGAGGTTCCAGCCATGGCTGAGGGACCCTTGGGACTCTGCCCCCCACCCTAAAACCTCATCGGGGGGGGCTGGGACACCCCCCCCCCCAACCTTGTGGAGCAGGATGGGCCCACAGAATCCCCCCCACTTTCTTGGGGGCAGCAAAGGTGCTGTCTGTGTCCCTCCCTCCCCCATCCATGGGGTGCTGAGGGGGTGCTGAGGTCCCTGGGGGGGGTTGTGGGGTGCTGAGGAGGGACTGAGCTCCTTGGGGGGGGTTGTGGGGTGCTGAAGGGGGTTGTGGGGTGCTGAGGAGGTACTGAGGTCCTTTGGGGGAGTTGCAGGGTGCTGAGGGGGTGCTGAGGTCTTTGGGGGAGTTGTGGGGTGCTGAGGGGGTACTGAGATTTTGGGGGGGGGCTTTGGGGCACTGGGGAGGTACTGAGGTCCTTGGGGGAGTTGCAGGGTGCTGAGGTCTTTGGGGGAATTGTGGGGTGCTGAGGTTCTTTGGGGGGTTTTTGGGGTGCTGGGGAGGTACTGAGGTCCTTGGGGGAGTTGTGAGGTGCTGAGGGGGGTTGTGGGGTGCTGAGGGGGTGCTGAGGTCCTTGGGGGGGTTGCAGGGCACTGAGGGAGTGATGAGGTCCTTGGGGGGGTTTCAGGGTGCTGAGGTTCTTTGGGGGGGTTGTGGGGTGCTGAGGGAGTGCTGCGGTTCTTGGGGGGGTTGTGGGGTGCTGAGGGGGTACTGAGATTTTGGGGGGGGGGTTTGGGGCACTGGGGAGGGACTGAATTCCTTGGGGAAGTTGTGAGGTGCTGAGGGGGTACTGAGGTTCTTGGGGGGAGTTGTGGGGTGCTGAGGGGGTGCTGAGGTTCTTGGGGGGGGCGTGGGGTGCTGAGGGGGTGCTGAGGTTCTTGGGGGGAGTTGTGGGGTGCTGAGGGGGTGCTGAGGTTCTTGGGGGGAGTTGTGGGGTGCTGAGGTTCTTGGGGGGAGTTGTGGGGTGCTGAGGGGGTGCTGAGGTTCTTGGGGGGGGTGTGGGGTGCTGAGGGGGTGCTGAGGTTCTTGGGGGGGGTGTGGGGTGCTGAGGGGGTGCTGAGGTTCTTGGGGGGAGTTGTGGGGTGCTGAGGTTCTTGGGGGGAGTTGTGGGGTGCTGAGGGGGTGCTGAGGTTCTTGGGGGGGGTGTGGGGTGCTGAGGGGGTGCTGAGGTTCTTGGGGGGAGTTGTGGGGTGCTGAGGTTCTTGGGGGGAGTTGTGGGGTGCTGAGGGGGTGCTGAGGTTCTTGGGGGGGTTGTGGGGTGCTGAGGGCCCCCCCCAGACCTTGTGCACCAGGACGGTCCCGCAGAGCCCCCTGCGCCCCGCTTTCTTGGGGGCAGTGAAGGCGCTGTCGTCCCCCACCACCACCATCCGCACCGCAGCCCCCTCTGCCCGCGCCCGCTCCAGGGCCAGCCCGAAGTTGAGGCGATCCCCGGTGTAGTTCTTAACGATGAGGAGGGTCCCGGCTGGGGGGGGAAATGGGGGGGTGAAGGCATGGGGGGGTAAGATTTGGGGAGGGGAAGATTCAGGGGGAATGGAGAGCTGGGGGGGATGAAGGTTTGGGGGGAGGAAGATTCTGGGGAGGGGAATGTTTGGGGGGGATGGAGGTTTGGGGGGGGGGAGAAGATTTTGGGGATGAAGATTTGGGGAGGGGAAAATTTAGAGGGCTGAAGGTTTGGGGGGGTGAAGGTTTTGGGGATGAAGATTCTAGGGAGGAGAACGAATAGCATCCATCTGGGGATGGAGGTTTGGGGGCAGAAGATTTTGGAGAGGTGAAGATTTGGGGGGGGGTGAAGATTCTGGGGATGAAGATTCTGGGGAGGGGGTAAAGGTTTGGGGGGATGGAGGTTTAGGGGGAGAAGATTTTGGAGAGGGGAAAATTTTGGGGGGGATGGAGATCTGGGGGGGATGAAGGTTTGGGGGAGTGGAACGTTTGGGGGGATGGAGGTTTTGGGGGGGTGAAGGTTTGGGGGGTGAAGATTTGATTTAGGGGGTGAAGATTTGGTGAGGGTTTATGGGGATGAGGGTTTGGGGGGGTGAGGGTTTGGGGGGGGTGAGGGTTTGGGGGTGAGGGTTTGGGGGTGAGGGTTTGGGGGTGAGGGTTTGGGGGGGTGAAGGTTTGGGGGGGTGAAGGTTGGGGGGGTGAAGGTTGGGGGGGTGAAGGTTTGGGGGGATGGAGGTTTGGGGGATGAAGATTTTGGGGAGGTGAAGGTTTGGGGGGGGTGAAGATTTTGGGGAGGGGAATGTTTCAGGGGGATGGAGGTTTGGGGGGGTGGAGGTTTGGGGGGGGAAGATATGGAGGGATCAAGATTTGAAGAACTGGGGGGGGGTTGAAGATTTTGAGGGGTGTGAAGATTTGGGGGGGGGATGAAGGTTTGGAGGGGTGAAGGTTTGGGGGGGGATGAAACCATGGGGGGTGTGAAACCCTGGGGGGGGTGGGGGGGGGGTGAAATCATGAGGGGGGGGGGAGCCATGGTGGAAGTGAATCCATGGGGGGCTGTGAGACCCTGGGGGGGCTGTGTGTGTGTGTGTGAACCCCCGGGGGGTACCAAACCCCCAGAGTTCACCCAAACCGGAGCGGATCCACGCCCCGGGGGGGTGTGTGTGTGGAACCACGTGT